>OX352289.1:9005274-9605274 GCA_947086415.1 Pammene aurita | reverse complement strand
ACAAAAAAATTATTTATTATTTGTCTGCAGTACCCAGGCAATCTCCCTGACCATCTCCAAATGATCAACCTGACCGCTCTGAGCGTGGAAGACTGCCAGGAACGTTTATCCAGTTTCAACCCCGTGTTCGAGTCGCAGATATGTTCCCTGACTCAGGCCGGCGAGGGGGCCTGTCATGTAAGTGTGTTTACTGTACCCAAACAAACCTCCCTGACCATCTCCAAATGATCAACCTGACCGCTCTGAGCGTGGAAGACTGCCAGGAACGTTTATCCAGTTTCAACCCCGTGTTCGAGTCGCAGATATGTTCCCTGACTCAGGCCGGAGAGGGGGCCTGTCATGTAAGTGTGCTTACTGTACTCAAACAAACCTCCCTGACCATCTCCAAATGATCAACCAGACCGCACTGAGCGTGGAAGACTGCCAGGAACGTTTATCCAGTTTCAACCCCGTGTTCGAGTCGCAGATATGTTCCCTGACTCAGGCCGGCGAGGGGGCCTGTCATGTAAGTGTGTTTACTGTACCCAAACAAACCTCCCTGACCATCTCCAAATGATCAACCTGACCGCTCTGAGCGTGGAAGACTGCCAGGAACGTTTATCCAGTTTCAACCCCGTGTTCGAGTCGCAGATATGTTCCCTGACTCAGGCCGGCGAGGGGGCCTGTCATGTAAGTGTGTTTACTGTACCCAAACAAACCTCCCTGACCATCTCCAAATGATCAACCTGACCGCTCTGAGCGTGGAAGACTGCCAGGAACGTTTATCCAGTTTCAACCCCGTGTTCGAGTCGCAGATATGTTCCCTGACTCAGGCCGGAGAGGGGGCCTGTCATGTAAGTGTGCTTACTGTACTCAAACAAACCTCCCTGACCATCTCCAAATGATCAACCTGACCGCACTGAGCGTGGAAGACTGCCAGGAGCATTTATGCATTTTCAACCCCGTGTTCGAGTCGCAGATATGTTCCCTGACTCAGGCCGGCGAGGGGGCCTGTCATGTACTGTGTTTATCTACACTCACATTGTAAGTTCTCTAAAACGTGTTCGAAAACGGTAGGCAATGGCTAGCATTACCACAACCGATTTTACCATGATAAGCTTTTTATCTGTGGCAGTAACGTAATTTTAACTTTACATGCTCAAATATTGATGTGTTATGAGTTTTGATAGTATAATGTACACCTGCACGCGCCCGCGCGGCCGCCGACACGCGCCCGCGCGACCGCCGGCACAATCGAGTTGGCCATGGCGGTGCAATGGCGGCCATTCTATGGTTTCCGAATACGGCATTTAGGATAAATAATATGAGTGTAGATAAAGCAGTGTATGCAACTGTACGTAATTAGGCCTTATTGCGTAACAGTTACATAAACTACTATTACTATACCCAAACAAACCTCCCTGACCACGGCCAAATGATCAACCTGACCGCACTAGACTCACGAACCTTTTTGAGGCTCCAAGTCTGAAGCTGCCGTATAATGTAGGGCAGAGTACTCTCTGCCCCTCAGCGCCATCTACTAATAAATAGCGTTACTATTATCGCGGTATTACTACGAAAACTTTGGGTTGGTCTCGTTCAGATGGCGCTTCAAACTTGGAGCCTCAAAAAGTCCTTATAATGTGGCTGTCTATATATGTATAGTCTCTGGTACTACTATGTATTCCAGCTTTATGCAAACTTAATCCCTTACCGTTATAACTCCCTTGATGAATTCATATGCTGCCTCATGAAAGACGTTAAAGTGACAAAGTTCTGGAACGTGTGTAGGTATTTACTTTCCCCGGCTTCCGACACGGCAATGCAGCACTAAGCGGATTTGAATAGACTTCGTATAACTTTGCTAATAAGCGTTCTAGAGCAGCTCCCGAATTATAGAAATCTGCTCTTGATCTTACGTTAACCGCATGCTTCCTCGCGCAGGTAAAATCGAACTCCTCTATATACCTATTTAAATAAATTGCTCTTAAATTGTAGCTATTATAAGATTTATAAGTGGATGAATCAACTTTTTGACCGACACAAATCTGTCCTCAACTTTTAAAAAGACAAAGTTTTAAAACAAAATGTGAAAAAATATTATTCTTTCGGGTACACATGGAGTGGGGGGTAAATATTTTTTTTACTCCAACTCTAATGTGTGGGGTATCATTAGATAGGTCTTTTTAAAACAATAAGGGTATTCTGAAACAATTTTTGGATAAAACTAATACTTTCGTAAATATTAGCTTCGAAATTTAAAAAAGTGTTTATCGTATTTCCTCGATATCTCATTAAACATAGATCCTAGCAAAAAATTGCAAATAATCTTTTTTATAGAAAATTTGATGTGGATGAATTAAGCAACAGAACATAGTTCCCTTTACACCCCCCCCCGTTCCCGCTAGCGGCACCCCCATCCACCGGTACTCTTAGTATGTTGTGTAAGATACCTTTGCCTACAACTACACCAAAATTTGGCTATACACGAATTATTTCCTCTTAGTTTTCCTTCATTGGGTGGGCTACATGCCAACATCCCAACTAGTGAGAAACTTTTTAAACCTTATCTGTCAACAGTAAAATTGCTTGGACAGCGTCTGCCATGACCACTTTATTGGTCGTTGGCGTGGTAGACACGATAGCACACGACCACTTTAGTGGCTCTTGGCGTTCAAAAGGTTAAAGAATAGATGCGGCCTTATATATTTTTCTAAGATGGCTGAAATATAAAAGAAACGTGAGCGGATTCCATCGTTATTTTTCGAATCCTTCTAAGTTCTACGAGTTCGCTTTTCTCCAACTACAGCGTACTTACTTATTTATCAAAGTATTAGTTGAACTTACATAAAGATTTACTTTGTCTTTATGAATTGAAGTTATTATGGACTAAGAGCTGGCCACGTCATATATGACACAATAATGAGAGCAACAAAACCCATCTTGGGTTAGATGGCTATACTTACTATCCTTATTGCTAGATCCGGGCATCTGGCAGCTTTTAATGGGTGGAGGTCAGAGTGACAGACTAGCAAAACTTTCTAATTGGAAAATAGTAATACCAAATTAGGTAAAAACTGCCGAAATTGTCTCTGTTATAAAGGACAGGGCCTATATTTTAAAATTAGAACGATTTTTTTAACATGGTATATATTTTAACATTACTAACATTAGAACAAAAATCATTGCGTATTATTATGGAAACAAAAACAGTAGGCGACAAACTATGAATTACATTATACGTCGTTTGGCACTAATTGACCCCAACAGAAACTTTTGGCAAAGGTATTATCTAAGTATTTATATAATTTCTCATAATATTGCATCAAACCCAGAACTCTGGGATTTGTTTTCTTAAAGTGGTTTGCATTCTTTGACCTCCACCACTTTACAGCTGCCAGATGTCCAAATCTAGACATGAGCATAGTATAGCAAAATGACTAAGAGGGATTTCGTTGCTCTCATTATTGTGTCATATCTGACGTGGCCAGCTCTCCGTCTATAAATTCTACGAGTTCGCTTTGCTCCATCCGCAGCGTACTTGGTTATAAAAGTTTGAGTTAGTTGAACTTACATAAAGATTTACTTGTCTTTATGAATTAAAGTTATTATTTAATAACCGGAGCTATCCGGTGGTATAGCTGAGATTTTAAAATACTGTATCCATTTTGTAACACTTCCGTGTGCGAGTTATGAAAGGATTGGCAACGCGCATGTAACACTCTTTGACCTTGAGTCAGTGACGGCTTGCTACCATTAAGTTATTATTTCAAACTAAAGTATACTTTTCGGTGACAAAGTGACGTCGAAGAGAGGGTTATCTAGGTGACCTCAGCACGGCTAGCACGTCTTGCAAGAGCGACTTAAGCCGCGAGTAGGAAAAACCTTCCCGCGCCTGTCAAAAACCTTGCTTTCTAGTAGCATAACATGCACCCGCGGCTGCAACAAACGCGAAGAGAAGTCAAAGTTGTCCTAAGGATTTTAGTTCAAAGTCGCGAGTCACTGTCATTTTATGACAGTGGCATTTGATCGCGGGTCTGTCGCTCCTTTCACGCGCAAGTTGTGCTGCCAACTAGCGACAACGCATAAAGTCGCGCAGATCTGTCTCTTGTCACGCCACTCGCGCGTAAGACGTGCTAGCCGTGCTGGGGACTGTGTCTCGTTTTGACTAAGGAGGTAATGACGTCAATCAAAATGTTATCTTTGATCTGCGTCGGCCAGAAGTAAAACCTTACCAGAAATATATGATTATTGTCAAGAGCGCGCTATTACTCTCATTTATATGGCAACAGTGAACTGTTGCCATATAAATGAGAGCTCTATGACTACTGAAGTAGTCATAGAGCTCTATGGTATGGTGACATCTTGATTTGTTTACCTGTCAGCTCTGATGTCAATTTGAAAATGTTTCACAGCGAAGTAGTTTCATTTCCCGAGCGTATTATTTACAGCAGTTTATTATTTACACTACCTATCTACATTGTTTCGCTCTGGACTATGGACAATTTTGAAATTTTTTGTCGTTTATTATTTAGTTTGCAACACTTTTTTATTATTCATGTAAACTGCTACAATGACAGTGACAGCCTATCATGCACTCACACATGCATAATCATCCTGTCATTAAAATTATTGCCAGTGTAAGAAATCAGTTCCAATGAAATTCCGCAACATGGCGCATGATCATATATTTCTGGTCAGGATTTATTGTTGCCTGACTCGATTAACAGACTTTTTAACACCCAAATGTCCTGCAGTTGGATCATCATGACGTTCTCACATGACCTGATCTCTAAGTTTCTCTGGTATGACAAGCTTCCAATCGTAATTTTCGTCTGGGAATTGTTTTAATTTGAGGCATCTCCATAGCTGTCCCTGGTTCAACTCCCACTCTGATCTCTCAGTTATATACATATTCATCTATGCTCTGATCCTTAGTCCCCGCTGTCACTTTGGCCTCTTCCGACATGTACCAGTCATCTTTATCTTCTGGCGTAACTTCCGGAAGGTCAATATCCTCCGTAATGTCAATATGTGTCAAATGTGTCAATTTTGTATCTATCGGACTGTTTTTACTACTTTTTACTAGTCACCTATGAACGACTGTTTTACTCGGTAATAAGGTTCAACTGTGGGAAATAGAGTAAGAGTAATATCCGGTTTCTCTCTTGGTCCGTGTTTACTAGCCGAATTCATCTTAACAACTTTCTGATTTCAGGGCGACAGCGGGGGCCCGCTGGTAGAGGGCGGGAGGGTGGTGGGCGTGGTCTCGTGGGGGATGCCTTGCGCACGCGGGTACCCGGACGTGTACACTCGCGTGTACTCTTACACCGAATGGATACTCGAGAGGATCTCCCGCGATGAATAGAGCTGTGTCGAAGAAGATAAATGTAGTGTTCGATGCGATTTATAGCTGAACACTATTCGATGTAGTTCAGTTAAATAATAATAATAAAATGTTGTGTAAAAGGCGCTTACGTTATACAGTGTCTTGTACATATTGTATTCGAGCAATAATAGTGTAATATTTCATATAAACTACCACAAATTGTTTAAAAACCTGTACCATCACTTTAATTAAACAAGCGTAAAAGCCAGCGTCTATGCTAGCGTACCCGCTCGTAACGCCCAGTGATACAATTGCATGTACATGTTATTGCAATAAACCACTTATACCATAATGCATTTTTTAAGTATGTTAAAATTTGATACAACTTTTAGCTCTATTTTCCTAGTAATTTGTTGTTAACAATATTATTAATATCTATGTTACAACAAGTGATCCTGCTTTTTGCGGATAATAGGGAATATATTTGTTGGAGCCATAGATATATATAATGAGACGTAAGTAATTCCGTGAAGACAAAACTGTGATTCCATAATAAGCCGATTTCCTCATGTTGACGTGAAACATGCACATGCATATACTATATATATAATAATAATAATAATAATAAATACTCTTTATTGCACACCTCATACAGTTACAAGCACAAATTTTACAATTAGATAAATTTAGGTAGAGGTAACAACAGGCGGTCTTATCGCTAATGAGCGATTTCTTCCAGACAACCTTTGGGTAGTGGAGACTAGAGAAAAACAATAAGCAGTAGGTGGTGCATAGAAACAAAAGAGACGAAATAGATAACACAGCACATTCATATGAATATACATACTTAAATAAATACAAAATAAACATACATATACGTACATATATACATATATAATACACACAATAAGAAACGACAGTGTCAACTTAAAAACCTAAGGAAGAGATAAATAGTATTCCTTAAGTTGCGATTTAAAGCTACCAATAGATTGCGCGCGTTTAATGTTGAGAGGGAGAGAATTCCACAAACGAACGGCCTGGAACGTAAATGAGCAATTTTAAAATATATATATAAATATATATATATATCTATAACTCGTCGAAAGAGTGTGTGCGCATGAGACCGTGGCTTATTATGGAATCACAGTTTTATCTTCGTCACAGTTTCGTCTCCTTATTTTATATGTCTATGGTTGGAGCCTAGTGTTGGTTTAAAATACTACGTTGGTAAATAAGTACCTACTTGAGAACGATATCAAAACTACTATGCCTGTTTTTGAGAGATATAAATGCGTTTAATAAAGATATTGTAAATGTAAAGAATTCTAGTATTTTTTTTTTCGTATTGACAACGACATAATCTACTGGGTGACTATAAGAGCTCCCAATACACGTGTACACGCACACACACGGTACCCGTGTTCTTAAGCCCGGCAGTACTAAGATCCCGAATTACACGAACCCGTCCGGTTTGGGAAACGTTTACCTACATGGGGACACGGGTACCCAAAGAAACGAATCTTATTTACCGGCGGTTCGACCCGTCTTTGCCGTGTAATGGAGATCCGAGTCGTGGTGTTTAAGAGTTACGAGCGAATATGTCAGATACTGTCAAGCCTATAAAGTGCATGTTCAGATATTTTTGAGTACCTTGGCCGCTACGGTGTATTTGATGGCGACTGTACTTAGTTCTAAAAGGACTCGACTGGAATCTCCGCTACATGTAAGGAAGGACAGGTCGACCTGCATGTATTTAAGATCCGTTGGCCATGTACCCGGGTACGCCGGGTACACGGTTCTTAATTACACGTGCCAAACTGTTCAGAAAACCGGGTAGGTACGTGTAGTTTTGAAATGTGTATTGTCACGTGTACACGAAACCCGGATACGACCGCGAGCCCTAGGGTACACGAAGTTGTCAGTTGATAGGGAAGTGTTGCTAAGACGAAACTGAAATATGTGCTGAGATATTTATACCAATTTTAAACGGATGAGGTGTTGAAAATAACTATTATTCTCTTTACAATAACGTCGTTCCAACATCACTTTGATCACCTCACCGGCTTAGCTACTTCTGCTGGTGTCTGTACATTATACGTATATTTAAATACACGTACAGTCACCTGCAGTTTACGATCCAGCTAGGAAATGCTGCCAGCATCCTCGGCACCATGCCACAGGGGCCAACTTTACATTTGGATTTTGTTTTAGATTACTTTTTTGTAGGGTTTATTTTATAAGTATTTACTTTAGTGAAATTATTAAGTCTTAAGTAGGTATATGCCTAAAAATGTATTTGCATGAATTGTTAGGTACGTGTTTTAATGCAACTAAATGATTTTAATGATTGACTATGACTGTTTTGTATTATTCAGAACAGCTTTATTGTTTGTAAAACCAGTTATGACATTTACCTCAATTGCAACTTGGTATAATTATATTTGTCATATTATATCAAGTTGCAATTGAGGTAAATGCTAAAAAAACTACATTAAAAAAATTAAGAGTCTATAAAACAAATATAAACTATATGATTAGAGGTGTGCAATAAAGAGCATTTATGTTTATATATTATTATGTTATGATATGATAACGTCAAAATCTGTCAATAAAATAAATATGTGTCGAAATCAAAGAATATACTCGTAATTTGGTCGAAATGAAATAAGCAATGAAAATTTAAGTTCGTATCATTATTAGGCTGATATCGTATTTAAAAAAATATGTAAGTGATTCATTAGAGTTCACATTCTAATAATAATAAAGGTATTCAAAATTAAGTACTTCAAGTTATGCGACTTCATCAATGATATTTAGTCAAAAATTAAACAGAAACAATACTCTCGTTCAGACGAAATAATGGCTGACGCCCGGTGCGGGGCGTAATAGATAAGGGGTGATGAAGAACAAAGTCCAACGTGGGTCAGTTCGGGTTGCACAGTATGGTTCCACAACACGTAGGTAGTTTAATACCGCGAGCCATCCGGTTCCTCGCGTACAGGGAAACTACGCGTCATTGCTCTGAATAAGACACAGATGGGAAGGATTCGTTCCCACCTGTGAACACCCCACGTGACAATAGGGGGTACAGGTGGGTATACACCACTTATCCGCCTTACTAGCGACTTCTATACCCGTCGGGTTGAACGTTGAACTATAGTTCAGCTACCCGTGACCGGAGAATATTGTTCATACTTGGTGTTCACAAATAAATCCAGTGCCTGGCCTGTGGCACCTTGAACTTCTTACACTTCGTCCGTTCGTTCGTCTAGTTACATATCTGCCACTAGTCCACTTATATATACAAGAGTGTTTGAGGAAGATAGTAAGGTATCTAGTATATGGAGAGACTGAAGGTGGTTGAGTAAAATAAAACGTTCATTTGTTAGGTAATCTTATACTTCTTTAATTATTATATTATTCTATATATACTTTTTTTTAATCTTATTTGCTAACACGTATCGACGCAATATTTTTTTTAATTAAAGCGCTTTGTATAAGTCATCTCAAACCTATTAATCAGTACATACAATAAATTCAGATAAGGTGGTGACTTTGTTAGATATATTGTTATTTTATTAGGTACCATACCATAGCACGGGCAATAAGGCAAACAATTGACTACTTTCCTGGGTAAAAATAGTAGATTGTTTGACAAGGGTCTAAAGTAAGCCATATTACCACGAGGTGGTTATTTTCCCGAACGAAGTGAGGGAAAATTGTTCGAGTGGTAATATGGCTTTTAGACCAGAGTAATGCATACTATTTTTCACTTCGATTGCGAGAAAATAAGATAAAAATACTTATTATTTACGCACAAGAACTAAACTAAGGTTAAATTATGGTTTAACTTGACGGTCTTTTAATTTTTTTAACTTCTTTGACATAGATACAAAATATAAGCACCTCGAATAAATGCCACAGACGACGGTATAATTAGCTCTTTAAAGTAGCTATTAGACATTGCAATTTGTAGGGTCCAACCTGTCGGGTTGGTAGGTGTAATAGTACTTAGGGAGTAGGAGTCCTGATCTAGGGCGATCAGCAGTGCCCCGATACCCGCAGCTGTTTATGGAGGTCGTTAGAGTTATTTTACCTTTTTTATTTATAATGTTAGCCATTTTCTACACATTCCGTCTGGTTTTTTATTCAATATAAAAGTTAAATTGTGTAGATTCGCTGGTAATTAATATATTTATCTAGTTTTGTATTTAAATCATAGAAGGGTTGGGCAGATGAATTTAGATTCAGGCAGCTCGAGCGGTCATTTAAATATCTATAATAAAAAAAGCTTCAGATTTTATTTAATGTGTACTGTTATGAGTACTATCACCGTGCTTCACCAAATACTTTTTTTTGATGTTTTGAAGGCATCTCTGTAAACGTTGAGCTAGGGTCGGTAGGGACGATTTGTTAGTGAGGTAGGGTCGGTAGGGGCGATTTGTAGGGAAAGTGTAATAACGTGCTTTGGGGCCGACAGGAGTTGGACACAACCGATTGGGCCCTACAAATTGCCATGTCTAATAGCCGTTTAAACAGTTTAAACACGCTTTAAAGCGCTTCCAAAAAATTACAATCCTTTTTAATGATTGTGAAGTAGGAACTAAAAACACCTCACGTTTTTGAAATAAATTGCGTTTCCTCATTGGTCGATTTTAACATTGCTGTATTCTGATTGGTTGATATTAAATACAATGTTTTTTTAAGGACTTTAATTATTTACACAGTATACGCACCAAAAAAGTATCTAGCGTTCCGATTAACTTCGATATGTGTGTTGTGATTGGTGGATTTAATATGGTGAAGTGTTCCGATTGGTCAATTTAAAATGTTTTGTAAATCATAAATATGTATACATACTAGCCCTAGAGGCTAAATGTACTACTTTAGTCCGCCTTGGTAAGCATAATACGACACACTTTTTGAGCATGAGAAGTGAAAAAATATAATTCTATTTAGTCCGTCAGTTAGATTATCAAAAAATATTGGACACGTATTTTTTATTTTGTCAATCAAACAAACATTGGTGAAGATATAGCCCGTTAAAGTTCCGCGTGACGTCACATTATACTAAAAATTGTACTGAAATGTGACGTCACGCGGAACTTTAACGGGCTACATCTTCACCAAATTTTGTTTGATTGAGAAAATAAAAAATACGTGTCTAATAGTTTTTGATAATCTAACTGACGGACTAAATATATTTTTTAGGAAAGTAGCCAATTCTAGATTGAGTGTTGGGCTACTATTACATTTATTCTCCGTAGAGTAGTAGTATGTAGTAGGTAGCGAAGTGAGAGGTTGATTCTATTATTCTATTGATTCATAAGATAGTGGGGATGAGGGTAATGAGTAAGGGAGAGGTAGAAGGGGGTCGTCCTCCGCATCATCGTTCTCAGCATCATCGTCCTCCGTATCGTTGGCCTCCTCATCGTTGAGGTATAAAATCAACTCTTCATCATCACGCTCCTGTTAAGAAAGAAGCCCGTATTACAGATCACAGTTTGATAATGAAGATAGGGCTGCCATCTCTAAATTCGCCGAACCCGGACAAATACAAAAAAAATCCGGACATTTGGCGTAAATCGCATTTTTTTCCCCGGACGTGTCCTAAAATAATATTATTAAAAAAAAATTGCTTTGGTGTTTCCTCACATAAAAAGTGTCCGGGTTTTCCCCGTGCGTGGCCTTGTCAGTGGCAGCAGTATCAAAAGATTGTAGATGTATGAAAAAACAAAGCGCCTGATCGTTTTATAACAATCCGTAGCATACATAGGGACAGACAGCGGAAAGTGACTTTGTTTTATATTATGTAGTGATACTGATTTAATCATTTGTTGTGTTGTATTATACATTTCAGAATCAGAATCAGAAAGCCATTTATGACATTTATAAATACATACATCAATTCAATTTAACGTACTAACTATTTATACAATTAATAACAAGATAAAATTGTTTGAAATGGCCTCTCCTTCGATAAAGGAGGGTTGGTAATAAGACTCCAAGGGTTACCAGCCCTTCTAGGAGAATTTGAATTAATTACGTCTTTATTATTTTAACTTATACAATATTGTAATTCATTTTGTGTTTTTTTATATATTTAACTAGTTAGATAGACATCAATTTCCTTAAAGCTTAATACATGCGTTTATGGAGATACCATTAAAAATTTAATAAATAATGATTTTAAAATTTCACAATTGATTTTTTAAATTAAACGACTATATTTTTGTTTCAACGAAATAAAAATAATAAATATCATAAAAAATGCACTTCATTATTAAAATAGTAATTATTTTGACACAGTTGAATTAATTACTAAAAATTACTAAAGCCTAAAATTTAAACTCATATTTATACAATACAATACAATTGATTATTAAAATAAAATGTCAATATTGAAAAAATAACCAACGTGAGAACAAATAAAGTTATTCTATTTCTATTTTATACGAATAAAAATAAAATACCAAAAAAATACATATTACAATTGTACATTTAGGGCGCGCTAAATCTCTTGCTGTGTTTAAGAAACAACTTAAAGAACATTATCTGTCTCTATCCGTATATCCTGCATCTCCATTAACCGTTTTAACAACCTGTGGCATGTAGTGTGTTTGGTCCTAGTTTATATTTTCTTATTTTATTATATTTATTAAATATATATGTATGTAAGTATGTATGAGCTATGTAAGTTTATTTATTTTTTATTTATATATTTTTCTTTCTTTTATAGGTGTAAGTTTATTAATGTTTGGTTTATTTGATTTGCAACACCTACTTTTCTGTTTATTTACAAAGGTTTCCGCTTCCCAAAGGTTGTCTGGAAGAGATCGCTCTTTAGCGATAAGACCGCCAATTGTTTAGCCTCGGCTTTTTTGTTTGTGACTTGTGTATACTTTGTATGTTATGTTATTTAATCTGACCTTCAAAAAACAACTTCTTCTGAACTTCAGTAGTTCCGGCCTCGCTTTAATACAAACATTTCAACCCCGTTTCAACTCCTCTGGGGTGGAAATTTCAAAAACTTTTTTTTTTGCTTTGAAGTGAGTAGCCTACTAACGAACTTTAAAGTCTGTCACAAACTTTCAACCCCAATTTAACCTCGTCAGGACTTGCAATTTCAAAAAACGCTAAAATTACTTTTATGTTTTAATTAGCAGCGTACGAAGTTTCAAGTCTCTAGCTTAGTATTTTAAATCCTACCCATACAAACTTTCAACGCCATTTTTACCCCCTTAGGCAATGGTCCCACCGCCGGCTACAAACTATAAGCGAGTAGAACTATAAACTACAAACGAGTGGGCGAGAGGCGAGAAGCTAGTATAGTTTTGATAGTTTTGACGCTCGGCGATAAGCGAGTGTTCGCGTGCGACGGGCGATTACTCGCTCCACTAGCTCAGCCGGGGTGGTAGAATGATCGCTCCGATCGCCAAGCAGGCATCGAGCGAGTACCGCTGAGCTAGTTTTATAGTCGATAGCTTTTATCGCTGCGGTCAACTAGTAGACAGTGGACCCACCGCCAGCTATCGGCGAGCTCGGCGATTAACTAGTAAAATTCTGTACTAGAAACAGTTGTCAATCGGCAGGAGGCTAGTAAAAATTCTATGGAATTATCGCTTACTCGCCGGGCGGTGGGATAGTGTCCTCGCCGGCAGTGTGAACAGCCAGCGTTGAACTATAAATATATATCTTTCTCTTTTATTTACACGGAAGCGATTACCTTTTGTTCGTTTCTTGGGCTAGAAAATAGCCGATAGCTCATAGCTTACTCGCTCGCCGTGTGACCAGTGCCTTAGGGGTTGAAGATTTGGAAATTGGTCCTTATTATTTGAACACATTATAAGTGTAACCTTATCTGCAATATTCAACTTTCTAGCTTCAGTAGTTTCGGCTCTGCGTGGATCAGTCAGTCAGTCAGGACATAGGCATTTATATATATAGATTTAATAACAAACTAATTCCTTTGTCTTTTCGGAACGACAATACACCTAAACATTTAAAAAAAAGTAACAAAAAAATTACCTACCACATCATTTAACGAGGTTGGTCTGGCGTAGGGAATGCAACCGAAAAGCAAAGCTAGGTACGTTTTTACACCAGCTTGGTTTTACATGTAATCTTTTTGATGGGATCCTATTTTCAGTTTCAGCCTTTGAGGGCGTAGGTAAATATTGCCCTTGCATATATAAGTACCTACGAGTAATTACTGTACTTAGTTACTAAGCGCTGTTTAGGCTGGATCCAAGCACTGGAAGCCTGGCATTAAGATGTCAGACTTTCAATCCGGAGATCTCGGATTAAAATCCTGGCTCGTACCAAATGTTGAGTTTTTCGGAACTCATTTTATGTACGAAATATTATTTATACCGGACCTAATCCCAATAAGGCCTAGCTTCCCCTTTCGGTTGGGAGGTCAAATGGCAGTCGCTTTCATAAAAACTAGTACCTATAGGGTTTAGGTTGCCAAGCAGACCCCAGGCTCAATTAAGCCGTGGCACAAACAAAAAGCTGGGACAAACGCTAGGAGGATGATAAGTATTTACTGTACTTACGGCACAATCACTAAAATAAACCCGTTGTAGGAGCTTGAAGTTATCAGGTACATTGTGCGCCCGCAACTGTTCTGTTTGGACCTCCAAGTTGAAAATCTGTAACATTGACATAGACTTAAGTCATAATATGGGTTGGCAAAACATTTGTTTTTAATTTATTCTCATATCACTTAACACAGGTTCACAGTTCCGAAGCAGTGTGCATCTGTCAACACATCCTCAAAGTATAACATCTGTTTTTATCAAGCTTTTGACAAAAAAATGTTTTTTTTTTTTCGATCAAAATTCATAACAAGTATGAAGTGCACCTTAAAGTGATACAGGCACGGATCATCAGATTAAAATTTTCTCGAAACATATTTGAAGTATGAGTTTGATACTTTCAAGAATGATTGACGACTATTAATTTGTGGGAGGAAAACACGATTGATTGGCTAAAATTTTACTCAATAGTTTTATTTTTCAAAGTCAGGTCTTCTTTTACCCTAAAACTGATTTTATTGCTCAATTATAAACAAGGATCGGACAAACGCCCGTCATTTTGAAAATATAACCCTGTTCCGTACAGCAGAGACTTCCTTATGTTAATAAAAAAAATTGTATTTTATGGATTTATTGGACCATAATTTATATCCCGTGACAAATTAATTAATGATTGACATTCCGAAAATTACTTTCGCCAATAAAATAGAATGACCAAAATTTTTTCTAAATTTTCACTTGTCTAAAACTCCCACTAAAGCTCTAAGATCTAAAACTCCCGGGAATATTTTGTAAAACAGTATGTATGTCCTCAACAATTTTAAATGATTATTTTATGTGTAACTTCGTCTTTTCGTCCTTTCTTTTAGATCTAGAGCACAGATTATATAATAGTTCTTTAGGGCTATATTAAAATTTCAAGCAATTTTTAATAGGAATCCTGATTACGGCACCGTGAAAGAAATACATGAAAAAATTAACTCCAAGGCACAAGCATATTGGAAGAACAGTATACCATTGTCAACGATTACATATGCCCCTATGACGTCCGTAGACTGTGAACGGACTTTTTCAACGCATAAATGGGTCCTAAATTCACATCGTTATAGGCTCACAAGTGAAAATTTAGAAAAAAAAAATGGTCATTCTATTTTATTGGCGAAAGTAATTTTCGGAATGTCAATCATTAATTAATTTGTCACTGGATATAAATTATAGTCCAATAAATCCATAAAATACTATTTTTTAAATTAACATAAGGAAGTCTCTGCTGTACGGAACAGGGTTATATTTTCGAAATGACGGGCGTTTGTCCGATCCTTGATTATAAAGAATATAAGGATAAAATTGGAGTATGATAAAGGCATTAACTAGTTCTTTGGCATTGTAGGATGAAAATTTAATCCGTTGCTTACTTTGTGATATGATGCTTACGACATTTTAAAAACGCGCTTCCAGACTAGCCCTCGCTCCTTCCAGGCGACACGAATCCTTTACTACTTACTACATTTGATATATACATATTCATCTATGATTTGATCAGTCTGTAAGCGGCAACTGCCAACGACGGGTTATTGTTTGTCGGTGTCAGCGCATAATTTTACAAAAATAAGGTGCTTGTAATTATTTATTACACTCTATTTGCAGATCTGTTTACAAGAATGTTTTTTGTGTTGATCAAACCTGTATCTACATACAAAAATACTCGTATAATATGTAGTTTACTTATAAATAAATAAATAAATATTATGGGACAATCTTACACAAATCAACCTAGTCCCACAGTAAGCTCAATAAGGCTTGTGTTGTGGGTACTAGGCGACGATATATATAATAGATATATACATATAAATACTTAAATACATAGAAAACATCCATAACTCAGGAACAAATATCCGTGATAAACACACAAATAAATGCCCTGACCAGGATTCGAACCCGGGACCTCCTGCTTCGTAGGCAGGGTCACTACCGACTAGGCTAGGAGGCCGTTAATTATTATGGAGTAGTCGTTTCAACTAAAGAATAAACAACAGTAAGTTCACTTGCTCTATACTTGCGCGCTGGGCGAGACACGCCGGTTTTGTATCTACTTACAACATAGAACATGCGAATTATGCTATTAAGTACTAAAAGATATATTATTATAGATATATTATAAGAATAATATTATTGACTTCAGATATTATTATTATTGCAAGATAATTCATTGCGTAAACAATAGAGAACTTTTTTAACGTGAGTTACTTTTCTATAGGTAGATCTACCTTATGGAGTTTGTCCAAAAAAATAAGTATCGTGGTTAATATGGGAGCTCATACATTCTACGACACTTCTCTTTCCGGAGAGATTCTACCTCATTGTAAACAGCTTCTACACAGTACAGTGGTCGAAATTCGGTCTTTTCCGGGGCAACCTTAGGAGGTGAGGTGCACGGGAAATAGACTGAGAGCTAGCCACGTCAGATATGACACAATAATGAGAGCAACGAAACTCCTCGATCCGGGCATCTGGAAGCTTTTAACCTTTTGGCCGCCGTTGGCATGTATACACGAGAGCGATAGAACGGTACACTGGCGCCGCTGTCGTGTATACAAGACACAATTTTCACATATACCGGTATATGTGAAAATTGTAATTTCTTGACAATTGTAATTCCTTTTACACTCATATTAAAGCTTTAGGTATTTATTTTTTCAAACATTTGCATTTAAAGCAGATTTATAAATCCATTCTTTCATAATAAGGCTATCAAAAAAATTGCTCCGAATTTCAATGTTTTTCCTGTTCCTCGTCGCCGTGTCGTTTATACACGACAACGAGGGATGAGGATGTTTACTCGATATGAGAATATTCAAAATAAACATCAAATCGCAAGTACGGTTTTATTTAAGCATTTGTACACTTGTTAATTGGCAATTGGTGGTAACGAGTACCTCGAATACGTAAAACGAGAGAGAGACAGGCATAACTATAGCTGAAGTTTAGGGAGCTTCTTCAGCTGATGTAAATAGTATAAAGTCAGACAAGTAAATCTGCCATTGTGGTGGTCTACGTATAAATATTCTATGATAAATAACAAATGTTTTGTTATACTAGAACATGTGAAATTTTATATTTAATTTAATAGATGTTTCGATATAAAAGTTACTTTTGAGACTAATAGCTTTACACGTGTAATTTACAAATGGATTGTTATTGGTCTCCTTTGTGAAACAAAACTGAATTTATTAGTGTAAAATTAGCTAATATTTATTAGTTGCTGACTAATAGCTAATATTTTACTAGTGCAGCCTCGAGAAACGCACACTATTATACCTACTTGTAAAAATTATTAGCTTATGGGCTAATATTATTAGTCTAATATGAGAAATAGGGGCCCTGTTCCGGTACATTTATATTATCGACACACGATGCGCAGCTCTAACGGTACGCTTAATAAGTTTACGTACCGACAAGCGCTTACGCCGCTGACCTAGAGACTATTATTACTTAATCCGCGCGAAAACAGTCCTTGTCGGTCCGCACTCCAGACAAGTCCTGTGCGCCGCTGTCATGTATAGACGACTTCTCGTACAGCCTAGTGTGGTGATATTATGTCATAAATCGATATAGTTAAGTGGTTGTTTTATGATAAAGACCTTCTTTTTTAACATTGTTGTGTGTAAAAAGTATGTATATTTTTGGCATTTTCGAAAGAAATTAAAGTTGGTAAAAAACAAAGCCAAATTCAGAAGATTTTTACCTTCGATTATAAATAGACCCCGTTATCGGAGGTGCAATTTGGTTGCTCGACGTTTATAGGGATGGGTAAAAATATGTATGATGTCGATATCGATAATCTTACTTTTAAGTTTTATTTACCATTTTTAGACTAAAATTTTACGTTTTGTTTTTGTCACCCATGATAATCATTGTCATCGAAGTAGAAACCATTATCAGGAGAACAATAACGATGAATAGACCCCGTTATCGGAGGTGCAATTTGGTTGCTCGACGTTTATAGGGATGGGTAAAAATATTTATGATGTCGATATCGATAATCTTCCTTTTAAGTTTTATTTACCATTTTTAGACTAAAATTTTACGTTTTGTTTTTGTCACCCATGATAATCATTGTCATCGAAGTAGAAACCATTATCAGGAGAACAATAACGATGTAGTAGTTATTTTACTTTTGTGCCATAACACTCTTGAGTCTTGAGATATACCTATAGAGGTATAATACCGGCCACCTATACTGAAAATAAATTATTTACGTCAATAGATAGTCAATGTCATCTCACAACAATAGTTCTGATTATTTAGCTGTATTTACGGGCATATTTTATTCGTATATAACATTTCATAATATTGAAAATGCAGTCAGTTCTCGCAGGATACCCTGAACTACAAAAAATTTAAGATTTAAAATTGTTATTTATAAAAATGAAAAAACATAAACATATATGTTTTAATTAGTCATGTTTTACAAAAGAATCACGTTTAATTAAAGTCTCATTACGGTAAAGGAAAAATATCGACATACAGCTATCATTTCAAAATATTTTTTACCTATCCCTAAGAATGTCAAGCTACCAAATTGCACCTCCGATAACGGGGTTTAATTATAAATATCGATATCACTACTGGCAATCCCTATTAGTTGCTTAACTTGTTTACTTAAAATTTGCTTTGGCGTGTGAGTGAGCGTCTTTGCGGACTGGGTCCGGTGGCCAAAAGGTTAATTGGTGGAGGTCAGAGTAACAAACTAGCAAAATTTTTGACTTGGAATATAGTAATACCAAAATAGGTAAAAACTCACTTGTCTCAGTTATAAAGGACAGGGCCTATATTTTAACATTAGAATAATAAACATTGCGTATTATCACGGAAACAAAATCAATATGCGACAAACTATGAATTACATTATAAATCGTTTGGCATATATCATCTAATTATTTATATAATTTCTCATAATATTGCATGAAACCCAGAACTCTAGGATTGGTTTACTTGAAATGGTTTGCATTCTTTGACCTCCACAAAGTGGTGGAGCATGGCAGCTGTAAAGTTACAGCTGCCATGTGTTCAGATCTAGAAATAAGCATAGTATAGCAAACTGACTACAGGGGTTTCGTTGCTCTCATTATTGTGGCATACCTGAAGTAGCCAGCTCTCCGTCACATTAATTTATACTTAAAAACCGGCCAAGAGCGTGTCGGGCCACGCTCAGTGTAGGGTTACGTAGTTTTCCGTCCGTCACAGTAAGTGTCCCCACTTAAGAGTTAAAATAACACCGCCATGTAGGATATGATATGAGCGTTCCACGTACAGCGACATCTATCGGCAAATTAAGTAAACTATTGCGCGCGAGCTTAAAGTATGGAAGATGATTTTTATGGGATGATTCTTTATTGGGTGAACCGATTTTCACCGTTTTTACTTTATTTGAAAGCCATTTCATTGTGATCTTGTAGAAATTACAGGTACAATAAACACCTGCTTATACGGTTAAATTACAAACTTAGTTCAGAAATGATTTTGTATTTTTTTTTCAAAAACTATTCAACCTATCAAATT
Source organism: Pammene aurita (assembly GCA_947086415.1). NCBI lineage: Eukaryota > Metazoa > Arthropoda > Insecta > Lepidoptera > Tortricidae > Pammene > Pammene aurita. The sequence goes on along the minus strand of OX352289.1, from coordinate 9,585,864 downwards.
CAAAATAATTTTCCTAGAAAGTTTTTATAAAGTTCTACTTTTGAAATTTTTTCCATATTTTTAAAACTTATGGTTCAAAAGTTAGAGGGGGGGGGACACATTTTTTGTTACTTCTGGGGGGATTATTTCCGAAAATATTTACATTATCAAAAAATTATTTTAGAAAACCCCTTTTCATTTTTAAATACCTATCCAACAATATATCACACGTTAGGGTTGAAATGAAAAAAAAATCACTTCCCACTTTACGTATAGGGGAGGTCCCTACCAACAAAAAAAACTTTTTATTTTACCACTTTGTCGGCGTGATTGATATACATATTAGTACCAAATTTCAGCTTTCTAGTGCTAACGGTCACTGAGATTATCCGCGGACGGACAGTTGGACGGGCAGACATGGCGAAACTATAAGGGTTCCTAGTTGACTACGGAACCCTAAAAACGTGTATAGACGATCAATGCGATCATATATCATATAATATATAATAAGTATACACGTTTTTCATTAGAAATCACATGATGTATATGTTCAATTGAATCTGGCTCCTCGTCAGTTTGTCGTTTCTTCCTAGTGAACTTTCTGTAAACCTTTAGTCTTAGTGAACTGCCACGTGACCGCGTTCGCAAGGAGGCGGGGCTACGCGATGATTGCTTAAAGCAGGCATCTTACACACGCTTTACATGTCCATCCAGATGTTGGCATACAAGGTAAGTTATTTTTGTTTACATTATAATCTATCTTATCACTACTATTACAAACTTCGGGCGACTAACACAAGGACTCATTATTGAACCTAGAGCTTGGACTTGACAATTTTTCATAAGAATGACTAGATCTAAAACTTTCATTATTAAAACTTGACTCTGACTCGCTCTAGACTGACATTTAAGTTATTTTCTTGACTTGACTGACTCAACTCAATCATTCTCTCTTTCATCATCGTTAAACAGACATGACTTGTTTATATTAATCCGACTAGACTTTTGACCATGAAACACTGACTCCGACTAGACTTTTGACCATGAAACACTGACTCAGACTGACAGTTTCTATTTGTAAATATTCAACTGGTTTGTTTTGACTGAGGCTTCGACATACCTTGACTGCGACTGTTTTGACTGGACGACTTGACACCTTCACTCAATCCGGACTATGACTTTGGCAAACATGACCTAAAGAAAGGTCCTAGTTAAATTGGTTGTTCAATACTGACTCTATGGGCCTATGGAATATCCAATTTAGCTGGAATCCTAAATGGATCAACAATCACAGAGTGTGACTGCATCTGTCATACCTGAAGAGATTGTATGTTTGGGCAGTATTCCTTGATAACTGCTAGGCTCTCCAGGCTGTTGCAGTAAGTAGCCACTACTGATGTGCCCAGTTTTTTGGCCCAACATTCAAATGAATGTTTATCATGTCTAAAGTTGAAACCACAGGCGTTATGGGTTCTAGTAGGAGAGTACTGTTCAATGATAATTTTGACACCTGGAAACATATATAAATATATTGCTGTTGCACCTTAATATGAAGTATTTAGGAATTTGTGTGTTAATTACATAAGATCCTGAGGAGATTGTAATATTCTGTACAAAAATTGTGTTTTGTAAAGAAGAATAAATATTTAGTAGCAGTGTTCAGCCTAAAGTAATGTATTCTCTATTTATTATGTGCGTGTGTTGGAGGTGTTCAAAATGACATTGAGACGCTCTTATTTTCTAAACAATAAAGTCGTGTCCAGCTCATTTTGAACACCTCGCCCGCTTAGCTACTTCTGCTGCTGACAGTATATAAAAATAACAAGATTTTTTTGCAATGCAAATTAATGTCTTGGAGCTTATTTTGTAACAAGAAACTGTGAAATAATCGTTAGTTTGTCATCATTTTATGTATGTTTAACTGCTGTTTACCTCGCAAGTACATGAGGACCAGCTCCTGCCACCGGCGGCTGGCGCGCTCTGTCCGTATGAGGTCCCGCACGGGCACGTACTGCAGCACAGCGCGCCAGCAGTCCTCATTCAGGTAATCCAGGGTAGTTCTTTCATTGTTCACTTCTGCTTCTGACATCTGCAATTACAATGACACCTATTCGAACAAATATGCTTGAATAGAGAATATATTCTTACCATATAACTTATATTTAAACTTTACTTACTTTGCAACTATCCAGATTTTAACTTTACGTAATCGCAAGTGCAATTTCTGTTTAACAGAAGAATTTTAAATTAAAGCAGCAGGCAGTGTTGCCAACTCGAATGGTCCTGAATATGCTAGAAAGAGGATGAAAAAATGCTAATAATATGCCAACTTTATTTTATATGTGCCTTTGAGTCTATAATCTCGGATTTGGTTGATTGCCCACCATACCATAACAAAGAAATTATGCCAGACCTGATCAAATCGGCCAAATTTCTGAAAAAAGTATATAGATTATGTAGTGACTGGGCATTTTGACGTGATAACGTCTTTAAAATCGTTTTAGTCGGGTGACATGTTCAGAAACTTGTGTCACACCAAAACCTCACGAGCGCGATCGCAGGTATAACGAGAGAGAGACGGACCGATCTCCCGTCTCATCTCGAGCGCTGCCAGTCATTCCGTGAAACTTGTCACGCGGAATCCTCACGAGCGGAGGCTGGCATAGCGTTCGAGTGAGTGGACCGATCTTCCGTCTCTCTCACTCTAGCGGCATACAAACGAATGGAGATTTTCTCGTGCGGTTAAGTTTTCGTTGAATGTTTAACAGTGAAACAAAATGTGAAGTGCAAGTGAAGTGTTACAACAATTATGTATGTATGTATGCATAAATGTTTGTATAAATGTATAAAAGTATGTTTGTATGAATGTATGTATGAAGAAAAATGTATATCATAGTCGAATAAGTAAACTTGTCATTTTACACCCGAAATTTATCATCAAAAGTGTGAATAAAACGATAGATGTAATTTAAAATTTGAAAAAATTGTTATCTTCATTAATTCCTTACTTCCCAAAAACTTATATCACCAATAAGACGTTATCACGTAAACATCTCGATCGTAAACCTACTTTACAAACAACCAATTTTTTTTGAGAGTCTTGGTGACGACTATGTGTCAAGGTCCCTAAGTATGTATAAAATAATAACCATTTGAAAATAGATATACAATTTTTAATAACAGATATTAATTTTCTTATGAAATAATATCGTTGTATTCTGCTTTCTTGCCTCGTGTAAATATGCTAAAAAAATATGCTATATGCTAAATGCTAAAATAAAATGCTGATTGAGATGATAGTATGCTAGATCTAGCATATAAAATGCTAAATTGGCAACACTGGCAGCAGGCGCAGTCAGTGGACAACACAACGGTCTGTCAATTTTTTTTTTATGTTATCTTATGGTCTGGTTACGAGATCTTTATGCCAAGTCTTTATTTGGATTAAACAGCTATTAGACATGGCAATTTGTAGGGCCCAACCTGTTGTGTACCCTGCCTCTCCCTCACCCTCCTTCAGCTCCCTACGGGCCCAACCTCCTATTACACCTCCCAACGCAACAGGTTGGGCCCTACAAATTGCCATGTCTATGTCTGCTTTTTTAAGGTTAAGGACACTGCACACGTACCGATATTGGAGTTTAAGTTATTTTTTCAGTAATGAAATGAAATGAAATGAAATTATTTATTTCAGGCGCAAGTCCCATACAATGTTAGTTACAATTACAACTTAACCTATTTTAGTATTACGGATATTCATAAATTATAATTATAAAATAGAGCGACATTGCCCGAGACTCCGCAGGTCCAGCGGGCCTGGGACAACGTGGGGGCCAAGGAAACGCTGGCGCGGCTCATTGGTGCAGCCACGGGGGTGGATTTAGCTAGATTAAGATCGGTGTCGAGGGCAGATGCGGGAGTGTGGTTGCAGGCTCTGCCTGCTCCTCACTTTGGAACTTTCCTGGACAACGACTCAATGCGTGTGGCAGTGGCGCTCCGCCTGGGCTGCGATGTTTGTGAACCTCATAAATGCATTTGCGGCTCCATGGTGGAAGCGAATGGTCATCACGCGTTGAGTTGTTGTCGCTGTTCAGGAAGGTTTCCGCGTCACCATGCCCTCAATGACATCGTTCGGAGGGCCTTAATTACTGCCAATATCCCGTGTGTGCTCGAACCGCCGGGTCTCTGTCGAACGGATGGGAAAAGGCCCGACGGTTTAACTTTGGTGCCGTGGCAGAAGGGCAAGTGCCTCTTATGGGACGCCACGTGCGTCAGCACTTTTGCCGCCTCGCACCTCAGCCGTACGGTGCAGATAGCGGGGGCCGCTGCAGAATATGCCGCAGCGAAAAAACGCGACAAATATTCGGCCTTACTAAATAAATATTACTTTGTCCCCTTGGCTTGTGAGACGACAGGGTGTTGGGGGGCGGAGGCTATGGTTTTTATGAGGGAAATAGGGCGGCGTGCTAGGGAGAGGGGGTGTGATGCTCGTGTGGGTTCTTTCCTGGCGCAAAGGCTATCCATCGCCATCCAGCGCGGTAACGCAGCGAGTGTGATGGGCACCTTTGCGCCGGGAACCACTCGCGGGGGCCTCTTTGAGTAGTTTAGCAGGTTAGCCTAAGCTAAGAAATTTTAATGTAATTTATAAGGACGTATGTTATATGTATTGACATTATTGTAAACATGACTAATAAATCTTCTAAATTATAAAATATAATAAAACAAAAAAACCAATTGCAAAATTAAATTATTATTATTGTTTGACGAGGCATTGGGTTCATGCAGTTTATCCCAACGCCTCATCAGTGGGCAGTCTATTCTAGTGACTAATGCGTTTAGGATGCTGTTGGTACCACTCTGCAGCCTGTATACTCTGAACAATTTGAACTGAACTCATCCACTTAATGTCTTATCTTTTGTGTGTAAACCGCAGGGGCGCGTGCCACTATGAAAAAAATGGTTTAGCCACGTGTTAGCGTTTATTGAATTTCTACTATATGGACCACGCAATAAGATTCAATATGAACTAATACGAAAAAAGCTCTAAGTTCTATACGGTTGCACCCAATGCAAGCGATTCAAATGCTCTAGCACCAGCGTAACTCGACACCGAGATCCGAAACAAACGTGCGTAATTGGTGATCGCGCTTGCACTGGTATTCCGAGCGCACGGCTAGTTAGCGATAAGGAGGCAATTGTAATTTTCCCGAACGGGCAGGTAAAACAGGGTTGGATTCTGATTAAAACATTTGGGTGGATGTACGATTTACAAATATTTAATATATGAAATATATACCTATACATATATAATAGATTTTAATAAATATTGGGTATGTTAAAATTATAATCAGACATATAAATAATCAACTATTTTAAAATTGCTTTCTTAATTTTACAGCTTAGACTTACTTTAACCTATAGCAATTTATGTACTGAGAATAACTCAATTCAAATATAAATAATATGAATCTACATTATAGTTGTGTTTTTTATCATAATTTGAGAGATATAAAGAGAATATAAAAATATATATATTTATAGTACATATTAGTCAACACAAATAATCATATTAATCTTTTCATCATATTAGCATATATAGCGGCAGAAACGTTTACTCGACCATGGTTTTGCTAGTTGGGTTATTATAAAACCTTAGTGGTGGGCACTGCCAGTTTATACTTATTTCTAGTATTAAAATTATGTATATCACAGTTCTTTCTAAAATTAACAATGTTTCTATGTACATACACAATATTTTCATAGATATATTGACTATGCACTGTCATTATATTAATGTCCTTAAACATATCTCTAACTGAGGCTCTATATTCTCTTAATAATAAATTATTTAAACATTGCTGTCTTAATTTTATACAATGTGATAGTAATAAAAATACTTTAAAGGAAAAAATAACACTTCACACGTCTTTCATTTAGACATAACAGATGTGTCGCCAGGGTCGTTCTCTCATTGTTGTAATTGATAAACACGTGGTATAAGTACCTGTATATTTCTGAATGTTATCTACCGTAATTTTCCCTTACCTATACCTAACCTCAATCATGAAAGAGGGAGCGAGATACCAATAAAAAAATCTACCTGGTCTGTTATCAATTTCTGAGACACATTTGGTTATGACAGTTTTGAGTCTAGTGTTTGACTGGCTTTCGCTTGCTCAATACATGTTTTATTTCCCGATTCATGGTGCTCTTTTACGCAACTTGGCTACGTTTTACCGGATATTCCCTGCTTTCGATTGGATTTAGTACCTTGCGATTTAACGACCCCAGGCTGTGTCTATTGAATTATCATAACAAGCACAACTATAATGTAGATTCATATTATTTATATTTGAATTGAGTTAATCTCTTTGCTATAGGTAAAAGTAAGTCTAAGCTGTAAAGTTAAGAAAGCAATTTTAAAATAGTTGATTATTTATATGTCTGATTATAATTTTAACATACCCAATATTTATTAAAATCTATTATATATTTCATATATTAAATATTTGTAAATCGTACATCCATCCAAATGTTTTAATCAGAATCCAACCCTGTTCTACCTACCCGTTTGGGAAAATTACAATTGCCTCCTAATCGCTAACTAGCCATGCGCTCGGAATACCAGTGCAAGCGCGATCTCCAATTACGCACATTTGTTTCGGATCTCTGTGTTTAGTTACGCTGGTTCTAGAGCATTTGGATCGCTTGTACTGGGTGCAACCGTATAGAACTTAGAGCTTTTTTCGTATTAGTTCATATTGAATCTTATTGCGTGGTTCATATAGTAGAAATTCAATAAACGCTAATATGTGGCCAAACCATTTTTTTCATAGTGGCACGCGCGCCTGCGGTTTACACACAAAAGATAAGACACTAAGTGGATGAGTTCAGTTCATATTGTTTAGAGTATACAATAGGGATGCCGCTCTTTTACGGATGATAGCGTGAAAGTCATCCGTACGGGCGTCGGCAAACATCCCCGAAGCGCTGCAGTACCGCGGCTAACCCATTAGCATCCTAAACGCATTATTATATTGTATTCGCAGGGCATTGTACGATCGTTGCGTGAAACTAGTCCACAGGCTGCAAGCATAAAAAGAATAGGCTTTAAAAAGCGTGACCTTGACATCCTTACTGCATTTTGCAATCCTGCGTACCAGCATATTGCAACGAACCGCCATTGCCCTGCGCTCCCTCTCAATATCGGGGTCATCATTAAGGCTTTCGGTGATCCAGTGGCCCAGGTATTTAAACCGCTGTACTCTCTTCAGGACTGCACCATTTAACCTAACAGGAGGGACTTCCAATTTTTTGTGGCCTGCCATGAAAATGAGCAACTCGCTCTTAGTGGTGTTGTACCTGAGCCCATGTCTCCCCGCATACCGCTCACAAATGCCAAGGAGCTTCCTGATCGCACTGATTGAGGGAGCCAGTAGCACCATATCGTCAGCATAACTTATGTTGTTGAGACAGGTCCCACCAATATGACAGCCGACCTTGGCGCCGCTGAGCTTCTCAATCAGCCCGTCCAAGTATATGTTAAACAAGGTCGGAGAGGTGACCCCCCCCCCCCCCCTGCCTTACTCCACAATCCAGCATGTAATCTTCCGAGTGTACCCCTGCCCATCGCACAGAGTTGATTTGATTGTTATACCAGTAATCAAAGACCGCAACCAACTCTGCCGGGAGACTGGTCTCAGACGACACCTTGCTCCACAAGATGTCGTATGAGACCAAATCGAATGCTTTAGATAGGTCTAGAAAACAGGCGTACACCGGACTATCCTGCTTTGCATAGTACTGGACAGTACTTTTCAAGCAAAAGATGGCGGATTCCGTCGACACCCCTCGCTGAAAGCCAGAGCTTAGACTTATAGTGCTTACGAAGTTGCCCATCAAGAAGCCTGTCCAGCACTTTAGCAATGATTGTCGCCAGCGAAATCGGCCTATAATTGCCCAGGTCAGACACATCCCCCGCTTTGTTTTTTTATTATAGGCACAACAGTAGTTCGCATTAGTGCACTCGGCAGGTATGAGTGACTTACACACAAGTTAAATAATAACGCGAGCACTCGCGGATGATGTGTCCCAGCATGTCGCAAGTGCTCAATGCTCAATCCATCGTGTCCCGGCGATTTCCCCGACTTCATGGTTTTAATGACAGAGCATAGCTGGGCATTAACTCGTTAATCCGTTAATCGTTAATTAACGAAGTTAACATTTTGATTAACGGATTAACTTTTAAGTTAACTTTTAAAAATGTTAACGGATACGTTAACTTCCGTTAGTATGCAGAAGTCCGTTAATCCGGTGAATAGTAGGCATTGGATTAACCAATGCCTACTATTCACCGCACGGCACCGCCGCGCGGCGCGAAAAACAGGTTCGGAAAGTATGAAACGAACGACAAGTGCCGGGCGGCGCGTGGCAGCGAGTGAAACAAAAACAAAACTAGATATATTTTGCCGGCGCGTGCGAGTGAGAAAACTGCGAAGAGATTTTCCACGTAAAGACATTTTAACACCAAACGAGCCTCGCTTTCAGACGAGAACTTCAACATGTTAATGTTCATGTAGGGGAATATGCACCTTAACCTTATGCCCGACGATTAAATTACACGTTTGAATTATACAAGTATTTTGTTTTGTTCCTATCCTGTTAACTTCCAGAACCTTAACCAACAGATTTTATAAGTTCACTAATGCAAAGATATAAAAATGCAATTTTACACATATTAAGGGATTAACGTTAACTTGCGTTAATTCTTCCGAAATGTAACGCTTTAACGTTTAACGAAGCTAACTTTTTTGTAGCGGATAGCGGATTAACGAAGTTAACTATTTGATTAACAGCGCTGTAGTATAAACGAACTTTAGTGACGGGACATTTTTTTTGTATGTAGGTACCGTTCTTCTCCTAGTGAGTATTATATTATTTGATAGTGACACTCGTAATTATTAACCAAGGAGGCCGTTTTTAAGTTTTCAAGCTCCTTAACGTGCCCACCTGTTCAGTTGGGCACTGTATGGGTAATGTGTTTCTATTTTCGATATATAGTCTGGCAAACCATTTCTGTCAGTAGAAAAGCGCGGCAAATATGAATAATCGCGGGTTGGCAACACCATTCTTTGAATAATTCGATAATTGTGCATAATTTGTGTTTTATCTGTGGCATGTAACTTTCTTAATTTAAAAAAGTTAGTTTTGTTTACTTTCATTTTTAAGTTTCGCGTCCTGTTCAAAAAATTAATGAAAAGCCTGACCAGAAATAGATGATAAATATCAAGAGGGCGCTATTATTCTCATTTATAGTCTGGCCAGCCAACGAACGCAGTAGCAATGTACAACGAACAAAAGTATGACAACACTAAGAATCAGTGAGAAAAGCAGCAATGATCATCAAATTTTATGTTTTTAATTTTAGGTGGCATTTCCGCCCCTTTCATTAGGTGACATTTACGGTGTGTAAAAAGGAGACGGATATATTTCGTCTGATATGTCATCAACTGCAACAGATTATCTGGTTGAGGCAATTGACATATGGCTTAAAAATTAATTTAAATTTCATTGGGAACGTTGCAGGAGTTCTATCTCACTCGCGCTTAAGATGAGAGAGTGAAATGCACTAGAAACAAATTCAATGTGAATTGAAATGTTCGTCATGAAATACGGTGTCTCATCACAAAGGGTTGCCACATGTACGTATTTTAAATTACGTTTCTATTGACAGAAATGGTTTGCCAGACTATTATGACAACAGGTCAGTATAGTCAAAAAGTATAATATTCTCTGTGGTATAATGTCATCTTGAATGTCTTGAATTGTTTACCTGACAGCTCTGTTTTTCAAATTGTTTCAATTCCTGAGCGTTTTATTCCCAGCAGTTTATTACATTAGAATATTTTGCTCTTGACTATGAATTGTTTTGGACATTTCTTGACATTTATTATTGAATATTCAAAACTTTACATTATTGAAGCAAACCGCCAAATACTGAAAACAGAGACAACCCATCCCATCCTTGGATGAATAAAATTAAAGGATGGAGCATGCCTGTACAACAAACTGTGACGCAAGATGGCGGCTAGTTTGAATGTGTGTGTCCAGACGAGGGTTGCCATGTAATACAAATTTTCCCGATTAAGAATTCAATATTTTGAATTAAAAAAATAGATTATTAATATATATGGTAAAATAAAATTAATAAGCACCTGTTTTGATAAATTTGATGAAATATATTTCTGAAGAGGCGACTAAAAGGAAAAAAAAATGAAAAATATAAATTTACTATTTATTTAAAGTACACGACTACAGTGTGGTGGCCTCTCTTGTCGTCCCAATACTATTATTTTAAGCATACTTTATACCTTTTTAATCTGGGGATACTGCAGTGCCCCCGCTAAGACGTACACAACTAACAGTATTATTACGTATTGATTTATTACGTAACACGATTTAGGGGGGGAGGGAAATCGACCATGTCTTACTTCTACTTCAGAGAGGATTTTTTTTTCTAACGTAGGGGCGGAAGTCTCTGGCAAAAAATGTCTTACATAATCAATGAACGACACCTTATCTTGATTAAAATGCAACAAAAAATTTTTGAAAACTGCATAAAAATCGGTTCAGCCCAACACGAGATAATCGCGAACAAACATACATACATACATACAAACATACGGGTCAAACTAAGAACAGTCAGTAGTCAGTGAGAGGGAGCGATAGTTAGAATGAGACGAAAGTTTGACAGATCAGTAGTGGTGACATAACTTCGCGCGTTAAATCTACGGTTAGATATGGGCTTTTTGTTTTACGAAGTTTTTGGAATAATTTTAAGAAATATATAATTTTGTTTTTTTACAAATTTTATTCAATATATAATAATAGTAGTTTATGTAACTGTTACGTAATAAGGGTCCTTAAAACATGAGTGTGGTTTTATGAAACGAGCCGCAGGTGAGTTTCATAATAAGATCACACGAGTGTTTTAAGGCCTAATTACGTACAGTTGCATACACTGCTTTATCTACACTCATATTATTTATTCTAAATGCCGTATTCGGAAACCATAGAATGGCCGCCATTGCACCGCCATGGCCAACTCGATTGCGCCGGTGGTCGCGCGGGCGCTTGTCGGGCTGTCGGCGGTAGCGCGGGAGGGTGCAGGTGTACATTATGTTATCAAAACTCATACATAACACATCAATAGAAAGTTAAAATTACGTTACTGCGACAGATAAAAAGCTTATCATAGTAAAATCGGTCGAGGTAATGCCATTGCCTACCGTTTTCGAACACGTTTTAGAGAACTTACAATATGAGTGTAGATAAAGAATATAATTTGTTCACAAAAGTTATTAACTATTAGGTAACGTGTTAATATTCGTTCATAACGTGCGTGAAATGAAACGTCTAGTTGGGAGTGGACGTCAATATCGTGTTTTGTTGACAACATATCGCTGTGATTATTAGGGATCGGAAACTCGGGAGCTATTATACCTAAACTTCGGGCTCAGTACCAACGCCGCGTCGATGTTGACTAGTATGGAGGCGCACTCAATTTAATTTTACTAATAAATTTCCCGGGATTTCCCGAAATACCGAAAATTAGAATAACAGCCATACAAATGTATTAAAGTATTTAAATAGACTATTTTAGTTGTTCCTATGATCAAAATACCTATAATTAATTAAGCCCTTATACGGACTAACACGTGTCTTTTTGATACATTCTGTATGTCGTTAAAACGGCTTGTATGTTGACGAAATTCGCTAAAAAAGGCATAACTCAACGACAATTGATACGTATTAACCATTTTCTGATGTTGCATACAATCCAGGGATCCCGGGATTTAAATTAAAAAAAAAAATTTTTAAGAAGCCGACTCCATACTTGCTTAGCTTTTTCCGGAATTTTGCTAGTTGTAGGTATAATAGCTCCCGAGTTTCCGATCCCTGGTGATTATAGACCCCCTTACGTTTGGGAAGTTTCCCTATTCAACCACCTGGCAACACCGCTACCGCGAAGTTAATAGTATACGAATTTACTGATTTTTAATATGATTACGCAATGAATTGTTTACTTAACGGTGAAAAGTTACCCCATCCGTTTTTTTCTTTCGACCGGTGGTATTTCTGCAGCATTTGACAACGCACGACGGCATATTTTAATTATTTTTTAGCAGCACTTGACTGCATAGATGTTTGGACACGACTGTCGGGGGAGCGGCTCATTATTGTTGTGCGTATGTGTGTGTAGTGCGTAACCACAAGGACTGGCTCATTATAGAATCACACACTGTTGTTAGCAGTACTCTATCTGAAGAATTATATAAATCTATGATCCCATCATTTAAATTTTTGCCAGAGTGCAAGAAATCAGTTTCAATGAAATTCCGCAACACGTCGCATGATCATATATTTCTCGTCAAGCTTTAAAGCCCTGTTACACTTTACTTTTTTTAACCGACTTCAATTTCATAGAAGGAGGAGGTTCTGTATTCGGTTTGGGCTTTTTTTTTATGTATGTTCACCGATTACTCTGAGACGCGTGGTCCGATTTGAATAGTTCTTTTTTTGTTTGAAAGGGTCTACTTCCAAGGTGGTCCCATATTAATCTAGTGCTGTTCTGATGATGGAATCTATGAGGAATTGAGGGAACTCCTCAATTTTTAAAGGCATATGTATGGCGATTTGGGTGTTTTCTTAAGCAACTCGAGGGTTTTCTCTCGGAAACCACCAATTTGATGATGTGGACCAGATAATGATGATTGTTTTTATGATAATGATGATGATTTTTTTTAATTTAGGATGTTCAGCGATTACTCCGAGACCCGTGGTCCGATTTGAATAATTCTTTTTATGTTTGAAAGGATGTACTTCCAAGGTAGTCCCAAATTAATCTGGTGCTGTTCTGATGATGGAATCCATGAGGAATTGAGGGAACTCCTCAATTTTTAAAGGAACATGTATGGTGATTTGGGTGTTTTCTTAAGCAACTCGAGAGTTTTGTCTCGAAAACCACCAATTTGATGAAGTGGACCTGATAATGATGATTGTTTTGATGATAATGATGATGATTTTTTTAAATGTAGGATATTCAGCGATTACTCCGAGACCCGTGGTCCGATTTGAATAATTATTTTTATGTTTGAAAGGATGTACTTCCAAGGTGGTCCCAAATTAATCTGGTGCTGTTCTGATGATGGGATCTATGGGGAATTGAGGGAACTCCTCAATTTATAAAGGCATATGTATGGTGATTTGGGTGTTTTCTTAAGCAACTCGAGGGTTTTCTCTCGGAAACCACCAATTTGATGATGTGAACGTCATGATGATAATTGTTTTGATGATAATGATGATGATTTTTTTAAATGTGGGATGTTCAGCGATTACTCCGAGACCAGTGATCCGATTTCAGGAATTCTTTTTTTGTCTGAAAGTAACTACCTCTGAGATGGTTCCACAATAATCTGGTGCTGTTCTGATGATGGGATCCATGACGAATTAAGGGAACTCCTAAATTTTTAAAGGCATATGTATGGTGATTTGGTTGTTTTTTTTAAGCAACTCAAGCATTTCCTCTCGAAAACCACTAATTTGATGGAGTGGACCTAATGATGAAGACCACATATGATAAGTGGAACTTTCCTTACATTGAGTAATAATTGAGTAATATGAACTTTTTCTTATATATCTTCACCGATTATTGCGAGATCCGTTGTCCGATTATGATAATTATATAACCACTAAAAATGGAAAAATAAAAACTTTTTACAAAAAAAAGATAAACCGACTTCAAAAAGGATAAAATAAATTATTATATTATTTATATGCGTTACAAACTGATATGTTTGAAGTCGGTGCCAAGCCAAAAAGTTACAATGCCGGTCAAATCATCTTCAAGTCTGAAAATCATAAAACATATCGATAACTTCTTATATTGAAAAGGTGAATGTGAATCTATGTGTTACATTTTCACGTCTAAACTACTAATACAATTTTGATGAAATGTGGTACCTATGTATATATTCTCTGATACACGTCTACTTTGTCAATAATCAGAAAAAGGCGGCAAATAAAAATAAAAAACACGTATGGTCAACAATAGAAAATTTAAATATCGTCCCTTTTTCTACTGAAAAGGTGTGACCCACAAACCCAGTGTGTCTGACTATAGAAAAATCAATCTAGCCATTGAATTCTTTTACACTTCGATAAAACACCTTAGATGAAGTAGAATAAATAATTCAAACCGAAGCACGGGCTCCGTTCAAGATATGGTTAGTCCGACAACTAGTAAACAAGTTTATTAACAAACATCATAAGACGCATGATTATATTTTCTTTCTGTACTATAATGAAAACCTACGTACAGTCAATACCAGAATTAGTTCTATAGTATGAAGAACAATTCACTGACTACATACGCCTCGTTCGTATTAACTGTTTTGTGATTTTCAGACTTGAAGCTGATTTGACCGGTATTGTAACTTTTTGGCTTGGCACCGACTTCAAACTCACACACTCATATCAGTTTGTAACGCATATAAATAATATAATAATTTATTTTATCCTTTTTGAAGTCGGTTTATCTTTTTTTTGTAAAAAGTTTTTTTAGTATCCTAACTAGCATCCTAACTAGAATCCTAACTAGTTTTCATCATAGACATATAAAATAAGAAGACGTAGCGCCGTGAAGACAAAACTGTGATTCCGTAATAAGCCCAATGATATTTACTATGGATGGGTTATACTCTAACATAATGAGCAGAATAAATACTTCCAGAGTTATTTCATAACCTAGCAACGATTATGTTATGTTTATCTATTTTGACAATCTTTACATCTTTGTCACACTCATTGTTAGAAAATTACAGTTTGTTTCTTTCTCACGCGGGTGACGGGAGCTCATTGGCACGTCCGCATCTCACGCTGGCCGGTGCGCGACTAGCGACAGTTGTTTGAATTCACTCATTTTAAGTGCTTCACTTTTGGAGCGTACATAACCCATCATATTATAGAATAAGCCGAGCTCTTCCTGTTTACGCGCGACACGCACACATATACAACTCGTGGACGAGCGGTGATTGGTTCAAACGTCAAAAGTGAGTGTGTGTACACGAGATCGCGGCTTATTATGGAATCACAGTTTTATATTCGTGGGATTCCGTCTCCTTATTTTATATGTCTATGGTTTTCATAGTAAATTTACTTGCTAAATGCGGTTACATATGACTAAATTTAGAAACTAAATCATTTAGGAAGCTAACTAGGACAAGTGTAACAGGGCTTTTACTTACCAAGGAAGCTAGGATATTAATATAGGTAGGTACCTTATGCAGTGGCTTTGAGGTTATGCTATGCACAGTTTTGGTTTGAATTAACATTTTAAGTTTTTTTTTTCATGTAAACCTAACAATTAAAGTGCCATATGAAGTCCAAGAACGTTTGGTGCATAGGATGTGCTCAATATAATATTGTCACAAAGTAAGAAAGCGCTAACAATCAGGGATAGAAACAACAAAGTACCTTCCGATTTTAATCAAATCTTTGTAATGTTGCTCTTCATATACTTAAGCTATGCGTATTACCTACAATTATAATTTTAAACAAAAAAGAACCGACTTCACTTAGCATCCACCTTTCCAACACGAAATGCTCGATCTGCTGTAAAAAATACTCAAATCACCATAGGTGTGCCTATAATAGTTGAAGAGTTCCCTCGATTTCTCCAGGATCCCATCATCAGATCCTGACATGGTTACAATGGGACCAACTGTGAAGTATATGCTTTCAAACAAAAAAATAATTTTCCAAATCGGTCCAGCCGTCTTCGAATAATCGGTGAACATACATAAAAAAAAATATAAAAAAAATAGCAAAACCAAAGATCCCGACGAATTGATAACCTCCTCCTTCGAAATCTTGAAGTCGGTTGAAAAAACACCAAAATCTCACGTACGTTTTATTAATAATTAACTGATTAAGATTAATACACACTTCGTACAATAAATAATATAAATATACCTAATGTAGTCCTAAAATGAACGATGAAAGGAAATCATTATAATATGATTATAATTTTTTTTTTGTTTACTTCTGAAATGATATTATAATTAGTACATTAAGGTCAGTATATAAAAGCATTACTAATCTAAACTAAAAATTACAAATTTACATAAACAATCCGTCATGGGCTGTTCCCGGTGCAAAGGTGCCCATCACACTCACCGCGTTGCCGCGCTGGATTGCGATGGACAGCCTCTGCAGCAGGAACATCCCGGAACGGGGTCTAGACCCCTGTCCTGCAGGCGGCGCCCTAACTCCTTTAGGAATGACCTTCCCTCTGCACACCAGCACCCTGAGGTCTCAACGGCCAGCGGCACAAAAAGGTAGCCTGTTAGGGGGGCATATTTGTCCCTTTTCTGGGACGCCGCATACTCAGCGGCTGCTCCCACCGATCGGACAGTACGGCCGAGGTGGGAAGCAGCAAAAGTGCTGACGCATGTGGCGTCCCAGACAATGCACTTGCCCTTTTCCCACGGCACCAATGTTAAGCCGTCAGGCCTTTTACCGTCTGACCGGCTGAGGCCTGGCGGTTCCAGTATACAAGGGACGTTAGCCGAAACCAATGTCCGTCGTATAATGTCGTTTAATGCGTGGTGTCGTGGGAATCTACCTACACATCGACAACAGCTCAAGGCGTGGTGGCCGTTGCTCTCAACCATGGAACCGCAAATGCATTGGTGAGGATGGCAAACATCGCAGCCAAGGCGAAGAGCAACAGCCACCCTCATCGAGCTGTCGTCAAGCAGGGTGCCTAAGTTTGGGGAGGGAAGGGCGTGTAGCCAGGCCCCTGATTCAGGCCTGGAAGCTTTGATGAGCCGAGCTCTATCAACCAACCGACCGCCAACAGCATCCTGCAAAATTCCGTTGAATAGGCGTTTTACATCTACATCGTCCCAAAGACGTTGGCGGTAAATTTTGTCAGGTATAGGTGTATCAGGGTTGAGAGCCTTCCAGGCCTCCAAAGCGTCGGCAGCGTAGGGTATAGTTATCTTGGCACCATCTAAAGACAGAATTTTAGTGGCAAGGTCCATAACCCCCGCTGACGACGCCAAGAAGGCCGGAAGACTGACGTCTCGTGCGCGCCGTAACCCAACCCTCCGTTGCGTATCGGCAAAGAGGCCAAAATCCATTGATTATTATTTAAGGATACGTTTAGCAATATTTCTGTGGTTTCTTTTAAAGTGTCATCAAAAGAGTCTAAATAAATTGGATGTAGCCAAGTAGGTACAGTACGTATAAGAAGTAGATTATTTTTGGGGTAGCAAAACACGATCTCAGGAGGGTTAGAGCTACATGAGCCGAGAGCTTTTTTAACCTTTCTCGTGCAGATAAGAGTAGCTGCTGTCGGAACAGGAAAGCTCCAGGGATGGCATCAGGAAAAATCGGAGAGCCCAATAGGTTAAAATTTTGGGTTGACAACTGTTTGAGTCCAGGAAGAAGGGTACTGAATGATGAGAAAGAAGAGGAGGAAGCGGCGCTGCAAGGGTAAAATTCGCATTTGTTTGTATTTACTGAGAGACCCAATTCACCGAGAAGTGGGAGTATTGTTTGTAAATCTTGAAGAACTTCTGCTGGCTTCCCTCCGAGGGTGCCGTCATCTAGATACCAAACATTAAGCGGTGATTTAGGTCTAGATATGGTTTTATGAATGGCAAGACTGAAGATCAGGGGGCCCAGTGGGTCTCCTTGCTGAGCCCCAACCTGAGACTCTATAAGGGATTCGTTATAGAAAAGCTTAGGAGATGAATAGGCTTGATGCAGGTAAGGGTAAAGTGATGGAATTTTGTCTCTAACTTCTGAAAGAATTACATCTCGCTCTAAGGAGTTAAAAGCGTTTTTTATGTCCAGCTTAATGATTACACAGTTCCCGTTGTTTGGGTCCAGAACGAAGGCACGAGTGGCGTGAATGGCAGCCTCACAACCGAGTTTCGTGCCAAAACCTAATTGGCGTGGTTGTAAGTAGGCCGACATTTCGTCTCGCACAGCATGGCATCCTAACTTAGCAGTTAGACGGCGAAAAACGCTGCCAATGGCGATTGGCCGTATACCTCCGTCTTTTTTAGAGAGCGCGCATAGGGACGCGCCATATATGTATGGGCAAACCATGGGGTTGAGTTGACCGCTGAGAAGGAAGTTGCACAGTTTCGCTAAATATTCCAACAGCCGGGGTCCGTTATTACCGATGGAGCCAGAGGTTAGCTCCTTTAAGTGCGACGGTCGCAAGCCATCTAAACCAGCGGCTGAACTGTTGTTGAACGAGCTTAGCGCCTGTGCAACTTCCACGGGACTAGCAGAGAGAGCGGGAAATGATTTATCAGGGTCAGGAGGAAACATTAAAGGTCGAGAAGGGGCCGGATGCTTTGAGAGTAAGCTAGCGAGAGTTTCGTGGCTAGGCGGCGCTACTCCGTCATCTGATATCAGGACACGAACAGCTCCTCTAAGATCGCCCTCAAAAACTTTGGATTCGATAGTTCTAATAATCGACGGCGGTCTCAAGGCTGATGTGTCTGCTTCTACAAAGAGGGAATCGACGGCGAAAGATGAATCAATGTTTTGCTTTACTTTAGTGGTTAAATTACCTGTGCTGCCTTTATCAGGTGCTTTTAAAGCGCAGTAAGCAAATGATAGCAAAGCGAACCAATCTGACGTACGGTTGGTGTTAATACATTTGTCAATCACATCACACAGTTTGCCAGCCGCTAGGTTTCGTGCGCCTTTGGGAATATGAGATTTATGTTACCTGGAGGAGTTTGCTGATGCTGGTGGGGCCGTGAGGAGCCAGGAGCGATTGTAGTGGCACTGCCACCGTTTTTGTGACAGCGCCCTATATGTATTTTTAACCCGTGTGCTGTGGAGAAATTGCGTGAGGAGTTAGGGCAGTAGGGACACGAAGAATGGGTAGCCGTCTGCATTAAATATTCCTAAAAATTAAATACCTTACTAAAATATAATCCTGATTATAATTATATAGGAGTATTACTGAGTAATATGCATTACTCTTTTATTCGTGTAGACTAGATTACTATGCTGTTCCATTCACTGAAAAGTTGTGTTTTGGCAGCATTTTAGCATTCAGTGTTTCTTAAACAAACTTTGTTTCCTTCCGGTTTAAACGTGGTTTCAACTACTTATTACTTATTGTATTTTGACCGCATAATTTACAGGTTATTTTAATTTCGTCGCAGATTCTTATGCATTGAAAAATCATAATATAGATTAGTTACCAATTATTATGTACAATTCATAGTTAACATTTTCCAACTTGCGACCATTGTGATGTATTATAGTCTGGCCAGCCAACGAACGCAGTAGCAATGTACAGCGGACAAAAGTATGACAACACTAAGAATCAGTGAAAAAAGCAGCAATGATCATCTTTTATGTTTTTAATTTTAGTTGGTATTACCGCCCCTTTCCATTGTGACATTTACGGTGTGTAAAAAGGAGACGCATATATTTCGTCTGATCTGTCATCAACTGCAACAGATAATCTGCTTAAGGCAATTGACATATGCCTTAAAAACCGGCCAAGAGCGTGTCGGGCCACGCTCACTGTAGGGTTCCGTAGTTTTCCGTCCGTCACAGTAAGTGTCCCCACTTAAGAGTTAATAACACCGCCATGTAGGATATTATATGAGAGTTCCATGTACAGCGACATCTATCGGCAAATTGAGTAAACTATTGCGCGCGAGCATAAAGTATGGAAGATGATTTTTATGGGATAATTCTTTCTTGCGTGAACCGATTTTCACCGTTTTTACTTTATTTGAAAGCACGTCATTTCATTGTAATTTTGTAGAAATTACAGGTACAATAAACACCTGCTTATACGGTTAAATTACAAACTTAGTTCAGAAATTATTTTGTATTTTTTTTTCAAAAACTATTCATCCTATCAAGTTCAAAATAATTTTCCAAGAAAGTTTTTATAAAGTTCTACTTTTGAGATTTTTTTCATATTTTTAAAACTTATGGTTCAAAAGTTAGAGGGGGGGGGGACGCATATTTTTTTACTTCTGGAGCGATTATTTCCGAAAATATTTACATTATCGAAAAATGATTTTAAAAAACCCCAATTCATTTTTAAATACCTATCCAATAATATATCACACGTTAGGGTTGAAATGAAAAAAAAAATCACTCCCCACTTTACGTATAGGGGAGGTACCCTAATAAAAAAAAAATTTCACTTTTTATTTTACCACTTTGTCGGCGTGATTGATATACATATTAGTACCAAATTTCAGCTTTCTAGTGCTAACGGTCACTGAGATTATCCGCGGACGGACGGACGGACGGACGGGCAGACATGGCGAAACTATAAGGGTTCCTAGTTGACTACGGAACCCTAAAAATGAATTTAAATTTAATTGGGAACATTGCAGGAGTTCTATCTCACTCGCGCTTAAGATGAGAGAGTGAAATGCACTAGAAACAAATTCAATGTGAATTGAAATGTTCGTCATGAAATACGGTGTCTCATCAGCATCACAAAGGGTTGCCACATGTACGTATTTTGAATTTGCCGCGCGTTTATACTGACAGAAATGGTTTGCCAGACTATATGTATTCTACTAGACGAGCTATCTAGAACAAATTTTGTGCGCCATGTTTGGCGGTTGACAGCTGTCACTGAATCAAAGAGAAGCTTTAACAAAAGAGACGTGACACGGTTTTGACAAAATTCATATTGTGCCTAAACAAATTTTGTAAGGAAACGTAATTAACTGAATGATTGTTTTATTTTTACCTAATGTTTGTTTTGCTCCTTACCCTTGAGTTTTAGGAACGAATGGAGAAAAAAACTATTTTTGCCGACACGCTCCTTTCAATACAAAATTTGAGGGTTAATGATCCTTGATATTTACTTAAAATGACATTGATTTCCTCGTACGGATGAAAAAAACATTGTGTAAGTAGGTATATATAACATGGGTCATATTTCGATATTTAAGTTTTAAATTCAGATCATAAAAATCATTTATCTACACTCATATTATTTATTATAAATGCCGTATTCGGAAATCATAGAATGGCCGCCATAGCACCGCCGTGGCCATCTCGATTGTGTCGGCGAGGCCAACTCGATTGTGTCGGGGCTCGCGCGGGACCAATCGAGTTGGCCATGGCGGTAACATTATGTTATCAAATTCGATGTTCCAAATTTGAAACTCATTGCTTAACAATATTTGAGCATGCAAAGTTAAAATTACGTTACTGCCGCAGATAAGAAACTTATCATAGTTAAATCGTTTGTTGTAGTTGTAATGCTTGTCATTGTCTACGGTTTTTGAACGCATTTTAGAGTACTTACAGTATGAGTGTAGATAAAATCATTTGTATGTATTTTACTCACATTAACAACTCTAGTAAATTCACCCTTGCACCTTAAGGGGCTGACAATAGCTAAATTCCCTCACTATCTTTTTCAGCGCGAGTGAAAGAGAAACACGATTAGTATGGGAGCTCATTGCAAAGGACCCCGCAGCAAACATAGGGAAAAAGTGGTTCCAGTAAAATCTCACGAAATTTTAGTACAATGTAGATTCGAGTGTCCTGATTATTTTTTTATAAGGGCACAACTCGCTCAGAAGTATACTTTCAGAAATAATCAATAAGTATTGTTTCATACAAAACATTTGTAACATAACAATGTTTCGTAAAATCTTTGCTTTTGCATAATATAAATAACTAACAAAATGCGACAGAAACGTTATTAAGATCATATTTAACGCCAGTAAGTATCAGTGTGAATCATTTCAAAGTATCGATTTTAAGAAACACGTCATAGAAAAATAATAATATAAACTTGATTATTTCTGACAGTGTACTTCTGAGCGAGTTGTGCCCTTATAAAAAAATAATCAGGAGACTCGAATCTACATTGTACTAAAATTTCGTGAGATTTGACTGAAACCACTTTTTCCCTATGTTTGCTGCGGGGTCCTTTTGCAAAATGATGAATAAAAAAATAACTACGCATTAATTGAGAAATATAAAACAACGAAGGTTTTAGTATTAGTGCGGTGAAATTTTGTCCTTAATTTAATTACAGACGTATAAGTCAAGAAACTAAAGACATACGACTGTTTAAAGCAAATTTTAAAATGTAACTTTGGAATTATTTTCTATTGAGCCGATTTCGTCCAATCGTGTATCGGAATCAACGAAGTTCTTCCAAATATAACGAATAATATATATTTTTTTTAGTTTCTCAAAACAAGTAGTTAATAGCTAAACAACTGTTTGAGTAAAGTCAATTTGAAGGTCATCGGGTGTTGTCAGCCTCTTAACGAAGACCGCAATAAAAATATTTGACACAATCTTATTTGACGGGCCCTAAGAGCGAGTTACCGAGTTACATTTTTGCGGCCTTCGTTGAGGGAGATACTATTACAGGCGACTGTACATACTGTTTGAACCTGATTGATTGTCCTCGTGGAACTTTCAGAAATAGTAATTATATATAAAAACTATACTTGGATAAAATAAAATTTATTAAAACAATACAAAAAAAACATCAAAATACAAAAAAAGACAACACATGAAAGAAATTGAAAACAAAACAAAGGAACACATGCATCCTGTCAAGTTTAGCAGCGACGGCGGCGGCGGCGTCGGCGTCGGCGGCGCCGGCAACAACAGGAGCGGCGGCGGCGACGGCGGCGGCGGCGGCGGCGGCAACGGTCAGACTGCTGCGACTGCATTTCTATATTGTCCTTCGCCTCCTCTCCTCTACGCGCACTCATCTCATCCTCCTCCCTCACCTGTCGATTACGACACACACAGATCCGAGATCCTTTTCGTTCCAGGAACCCATAGTTGGTGCCGGCTTCCAAACACGAGGCCAGGTTGCGCGTCAGCGGATCTATGCTGGTGTCTCGGAATTCGCGCTTCAGGTGCATCAATATATCCGCCAGCTTAGCGCCATTCCTTTTCTTCTGCAGGAACTGAGTCAGCGCCTTCCCAGTCGGAACGCAGATGTTCTCCAAGTTAGCGACTGCGTCATTGGGTGGTAATTGCGTCTGGGAATTTTCGAGTTGGGCACTCATTTTGCTAGGTTTTCAATTAGGATTTCAGCATTACTTTTGTGTAAAATAATTTTTTAAAAATTCTCACGATACGATGCCGCGTCGAACCGCGAAGTGACATAGAAGAGCGATGTTCTATTTACGAATTGTTAGGTTCAAAAAAATTCGATAACCAGCATTTATAAGCAGGCAGCATTAAACTCAATGCAACCTACGCCTTAACACAAGACCGACCTCTTTAGTGCATCAAGATACGCGCATCGCTATGTCTGACCTTTTTGGCTGTAAAAGCCCTGTTAGGGTGGGCACGCACGAGCAACTTTTGTCACCTCGACTATTTTGTATCTTACATCAAGTCTGTGGGTTAGTATGGAAGTGCGCACACGTAGCGACGCGACTCCTGGGAGGCTTTTTTGTCCGCGGGTTCGGAGTCAAGCCCGCGACGCAACTGTCTCCTTCCCTATTGGTTTTAATGCTAGTGTGCGGACGGGCGACAAATAAAATAAGTCGCCGGTCGGCCAGGCCATCAGTTGCCACTCGACCGCCGCGGCGAGAGCTTGTACGTGTACGGATACGCGCACGCATTCAATACGAAGTAAAATGCCGGTCGTAGAAGATGATATCGACAATAGTAGGCTAATTGCTGTTGAAGGAGTGGAAGATGTTTTTGGGTATGCTCTCAATTTCATAAACATAGTCTGAACTTTTCCGAGAGTCAGCCGATTGCACCATAATGGATGCACCCAATATTGTTTTTTTTACGACGTTTTCTTCGGTTTTTTAATACGAATGCAACGACCACAACCTTCTCTTCAAAATCCACGTTGATGACTGCGTAGAAAAAAGTCGTATTGCTGTCGCTCTCGTGCGCGCATCACGGCGAGGAGGCGATTATTTTGTGGAAAGAGACAAATAAATCGCCTTGCGATTAAGTTGCTCGTGCGTGCCCGCCCTTACACCACCGAGTAAATAATAGTACTATACAGAGGTTCAGAGCTCTTTGACGTTACAAATAATGTTGTCCCTTCTTAACGCTTAACAAGTTCTCTTTCTCACTTAGGCAAACGTATCGGATACGTCATGTCAAACTAAATTTTTATGACAGAGATGGTTACACTTGTCCTAGTTAGCTTCCTAAATGATTTAGTTTCTAAATTTAGTCAAGTCTAACCGCATTAGCAAGTAAATTTACTAATGAAAAAAGTTAGGATCCTCTAAAAAAAGTAAAGTGTAACAGGGCTTTATAGGTAAACCGGAGGTCAATAAAAAAGTAAATAAATGTAAAAAACCGGCCAAGTGCGTGTCGGACTACGCATAGGAGGGTTCCGTACCTTCAATGTAATAAGAACCAAACTAATACCAAAAGGTCGTATCTGATGCCTATGGAAGAAGTTTTTTGGAGATAACTCAAAATTGGCTGAACCGATAATGTTCAAAATATTTTTTGTAGAAAGTATATGATATGGCACATCGCCTCAAATTTTTTCATATTTTTTGGACTTACGGTTCAAAAGTTACAGGGGGGGGGGACACAATTTTTCTGACTTTCGAAGCGATTATTTCAGAAAGTATTCACTTAATCACAAAATGGTCAAATAAACCTCAATGTTATTTTTAAAGATCTATCGATTGATGTGTCACATGTTGATATTTGGTAAAAAAAATTTTTTTGAAATTATAATTATCTATGGGGGGCCCCCCTAAAAATATTTTTTTTTTTTCAAATTTAACAATATAACTAAGTAGCGGCATACAAAATACACCTCATGTGTAAATTTTATTCAGATACGTCGTATAGTTTCCGAGTAAAATGGCTGTGACATACGGACGGACAGACAGACAGACATGACGAATCCATAAGGGTTCCGTTTTTTGCCATTTGGCTACGGAACCCTAAAAACATTGAGTAACAGGAGATGACATCCCTAAGAAATTCTTTGTCCCAAAAGTTGTAGTGAAAATCACTACAAGTCTATAGTCTTTGATTCTGTCATACCTGTCAACCGCCAAACAATTATTATAAATTTTGTTCTAGATGTCACATTTAGTAGAATACAATAAGCAAACCATTTTACCTTCATTGCTTCGATCACGCACATTTAAAGAACAACAATGCATGGTGTCATCGTCATTTTATAAAACTACTTTAAAATGTTATCCACATTCATTTGTAGCATATAGTGAAAATTAACATTATACCTACTTCGTTTTTTTTTGAGATTAGAAATTGAGTAAACATAGAAGCCAACCTGTTCTAAATGTTCAATTTAAACACACTGAGAGCACACGAACAAACGATTAGTTAACATGATTAATAGTTCACGTTTGTGAATAAATATTACAATTTGCAGATTAAATAATCCAACACACCAATAAAAATACAATTTCGTTTTGATTATCACGTTAGAGACGTGAAAATTGAAAAACTGACGGTGACGCACCTACGTTCTAAAACGGAAATTTAACGTCTAGTTTTTTTATCAGTATTAACGAAAATTATTTAATTGACAATCATAGTATGCACTTGTTAAAAACTGTTCGTAAATAAACGTTAACTCCTAATAATAAAACAATTGTCTTAGGTGATGGTAAAAGATTTGGTGGACAACGAGGTGGCTTTTGTTGTTGTATGCCACTCGGGCCTGCCTATGATTGCGCCATAACCCTCCAAATAAACGCCCAATAATAGAGCAAGCAAATACTTTTACTTAAATAAGAATCACAATAAGCTTTAACCGTTAAAAACTATCCAGGTAGGTACTATACTGAGAGATACGAATGACAGATGACGCGAGAAAATATTTAAAAATCGGACCATCCGTTTCGAACATCTTCTTCTCTAGGTTTTTTATTGTGCAACATTTACAAGAATATTAACAATGATAAAAATAAAATATTTCGTGCATGTAACTACTATCAAAATATTGTTAAATACTCAATATACCATTAACAAACACGCAGGCACGGCTTTACTATAAATACAAATATAATTACGTATGTTGAATGACTGCGTAGGCACTTTGACAGTTGTGACATGTATCGTGCCTGATAAAGAACCCTTGTACATCGTTCTGTCAAATTTTTCTAATCTCAAAAAAAAACGAAGTATTATTACTTTTATTTCAGTTAAAGCCAATTTCTGTAACAGAGTCCGGGAAAAGAAGTGTCGTAGAATGTATGAGTTCCCACATAAACCCCGACACTTTTCTTTCTGTATATACTCGTACTTACTCTAATATTTTGTCATGTGTCAAATGATTGTTTGCCTATAGTGCTGGAGCCCGCCTAACTGGAAATTTATCAAAATCCTAACCAATTTTCTTCCATATAGCGTTGTAGAGCCCATCTCGGAGATCATGAAAACATATAAGTCTTAAAGGTCTTAAATGGCCATAAGTATGTATGGCGTCAAGTTGAAAATACAATTTTTTGGCCTAAATTTATCAACAAGCCTACCGCTCCAAATTTTGACACATGATTTAGCCCACGTCAAATAACCTACCTACCAATTTTAAGACCATTCTGGTGGGCGCATAAGATTTTAAGACCAGTTGAAGTTGCAATTTTTTGGCCTAAATTTATCAACGAGCCTACCGCTCCAAATTTTGACAGTAATTAAAGGACCCATTCAACACACCAAATCCCAATTTTAAGACCATTCTGGTGGGCACATAAGATTTTAAGACCATTTTAAGAAACAGTCGACTTCATAGAAAAAATTGCAAATTACTATAAATTCCTTTAAAAAAATATTTAGCTGGCACAAACACAACTGCATATTTATATATAAGTGTCTTGTAATTAAAAATGCCCTAAAAGTATTCCGCAATAAGTCGAAAATTGGAGAAATTCGTCATAGCAGTACTTTAATCACTGGGGTCTTAAATCACTAAAATTATTATTTATTTTAAACTTAATGTCACAAAATATGTTTTGACAAGCCAGACGTAATGCCTATAAACATTTTCTACCAGTCGCTCATAAGTCAAAACTGATAAGCGTCAAATTAGGTGCACTGAGAATATATTACTAACTGAAAAATTACGTAAATTTATTTTAAATCCTACCGTTCCAAATTTTGACAAACGACTAAGCCCACATCAAATAACCTACATACCAATTTTAAAACCAATCTGGTGGGTGCATAAGATTTTAAGACCAGTTGAAGTTGCAATTTTTTGGCCTAAATTTATCAATGAGCCTACCGCTCCAACCCTTATCACGCTTGACGCTTATCAGTTTCGACTTATGAGCGACTGGTAGAAAATTTTTATAGGCATTACGTCTGGCTTTTCAAATCATATTTTGTGACATTAAGTTTAAAATAAATAATAATTTTAGTGATTTAAGACCCCCGTGACTAAAGTACTGCTATGAAGAATTTCTCAAATTTTCGACTTATTGCGGAATACTTTTAGGGCATTTTTAATTACAAGACACTTATATATGAATATGGAGTTGTGTTTGTGCCAGCTAAATATATATTTTTTAAGGAATTTATAGTAATTTGCAATTTTTTCTATGAAGTCGACTATTTCTTAAAATGGTCTTAAAATCTTATGTGCCCACCAGAATGGTCTTAAAATTGGGATTTGGTGTGTTGAATGGGTCCTTTAACTACTGTCAAAATTTGGAGCGGTAGGCTCGTTGATAAATTTAGGCCAAAAAATTGCAACTTCAAATGGTCTTAAAATCTTATGCGCCCACCAGAATGGTCTTAAAATTGGTATGTAGGTTATTTGACGTGGGCTAAATCATGTGTCAAAATTTGGAGCGGTAGGCTTGTTGATAAATTTAGGCCAAAAAATTGTATTTTCAACTTGACGCCATACATACATATCGCCATTTAAGACCTTTAAGACTTATGTTTTCATGATCTCCGAGATGGGCTCTACAACGCTATATGGAAGAAAATTGGTTAGGATTTTGATAAATTTCCAGTTAGGCGGGCTCCGTCACTACTACAAATTCAGTTGTCAATCAGCCATGATTGCTTACATTTATTACTTTTCGATTGACCTCCTCCGGTTTAGCTATTTTAAGACTACACTGAGTACACTGCCCGATATAATGGACGTAGCCAAGACGCAGCTATTTGGTCAGATATACTCGTATGCCCTACTCATAGTGTTGAGTTCCTGCTGGTGAGTAAGATTGCCAAAGAGCTCAAAGAGGACCCAGTGTGTTGACGATGAGGGACTCTCTTGTTCCATTAGCCGTCAACACAGCGAATCCTCATTTTTGTTAAGGTTCGGCAACGCGCATGTGACATATCTGTAGTTGCAGTGGAAGGTGTACGCAAAAAAACCGTAAATGATGTAGGGTCAGGGAGGGAACAGTCGCTAGGATTTTTTCAACAGGCGGAAGGACTGTACAATATGTGACATCGAGTTCAGGCTTCATATTTTTTTTTGTAGCTTCTACTCGCCAAAAGACAACTCCTCACCAAATTTTAAGTTGCGGAAACGCTTGGTTTGCGAGATAAAAAATAATCAAAGTTCCATATAAAATCCCTATTTTACACCGCCATGACACAATATTTTGCAGAGGAGAGGGGGGGGGGGGAGTGTGATAGTGTTAGGTTCTGGCGCTTCGCCGGCCGCTGCCGCGGCACGCTCGCTTCGCTCGCTCGGCTCGCGCGCTGTAGGGTCGCAGTTCTACCTAACACTCCTCCTCGCTTCGCTCGTCGTCGTACCTACACCGACCTGCCTTAGAGTCTGTCTGAAACTACTTTGAACTAACCTAAAAAGTTCCTACAAAGTGTCATGTCGTATCCCCCGCCCGCAGACCCCGCCAATTCTATTTGCGTTTTGTTTTACGCGTTTTAGTAAAATCGTACCATTTTTAGGGTTCCGTACCTCAAAAGGACAAAACGGAACCCTTATAGGATCACTTTGTTGTCCGTCTGTCTGTCTGTCTGTCTGTCTGTCTGTCTGTCTGTCAAGACCATTTTTCTCAGGAACACGTGGAGGTATCAAGCTGAAATTTATACCAAATACTTAGGTCTATTGTCCCTTCGAGCTGTGAAAAAATCAAACTCAAAAGCCAACGCAATCAAAAGATACAGTCGTTTATGCTGCAAATTTTAGTTTTTCGGCACTCGCAAAACCTACGAGGTACTTCCCGTGAACTCAGAAACTTGAAATTTGGCACGAAGCAACGTCATATAGCATAGACAATGGAAAATTTACAAAAAGTTGACATTTTTAATAAAATCATACAAAAAACATTTTTTTAAATTTTAAACTTACTACCTTTTTTCTCGTAAACGCGTGGAGATATTAAATAGAAATTCATGTCAAATACTCAGGGCTATAGGACCTTTCAGACGTAGCAAAACCAAACTTTTATGTCAACGCAATCAAAAGAAATAGCAATTTAAGTCGCATATTTTGAAACTGAGTACTCGCAAGAAACTCAAAACCTACAGGGTAGGTACTTCCCGTAAACTCAGAAACTTGAAACTTGGCACGAAGAAACTTCATATAGTACAGACAAAGGAAAAATTACGAAAAGTAGACATTTTTAGTAAAATCATACAATAAATATTTTTTTTTAATTTAAACTTACTACCTTTTTCCTCGTAAACGCGTAGAGGTATTAAATTGAAATTCATATCAAATACTCAGGTCTATAATACCTTTAAGTTGTAAAGGTTTGTACGGAACCCTCGGTGCGCGAGTCCGACTCGCACTTGGCCGGTTTTTTTTTGATAATTATTAATCAACAAACTTCCACAAAATAATGCTTATAATATAAATTAAAAGAATCATTGAATAAATATCATGTAACTATTATTGTACAAATAAGTCGAAAAAACTGTATTTATGTAAAAACTGAACATAAAACAAATAATCACGTTTTAGTTTTTCTCAACACGTTTAACGAAACGCAAAATATTGTGTCATTGCGGTGTAAAATCGGGATTTTATATGGAACTTTAATTATTTTTTATCTCGCAAACCAAGCGTTTCCGCAACTTAAAATTTGGTGAGGAGTTGTCTTTTGGCGAGTAGAAGCTACAAAAAAAAAATGAAGCCTGAACTCGATGTCACATATTTTACAGTTGAGCCCAACAGGCTGTTGCATGGAAAATATAAATCCCTGAACTAATTGTTGCAAGTACAGAGCACAGTGCATTATTAAACTTTCATATGTATTAAATATATTTGCTATTACTTTCACCAAAAAAGATAGATACATTTTATATTAAAAAAGAGTGCAAGAATTGTTTTTAACAATAATAGAATTTTTATTATTATTCATATTCAAGTAAATTTTAGCCCAACTCTGTAAGGTACACAGTAGTCCCCGAGCCACTGTGTACTTTTCCGAAACGTACGACTGTTGACTTTGGCGCAATTTGGTATTTTAGATCAAGCTAAAAACAAATACAAACACTGAGCGCCTTGAATTATCAGCCAATACTAAGTATATTAGACACACTCTTCGATAAAAACATAAGTAATTAAAAATATCGTACGATTGGAGAAAAAAACGGAGTGAAACTTAGCTGAAAATGTAATTGTGATAGCATTAAATACAAAAACGCATCATAACACATTCGCATGCCGCCGTAGCGGCTCACTAAGTAGTTCGTACGTGATCGGATACGGAACGCTTCCGATTGATGTAGAGGACGGACATAAAGCTCTTTCCCTTTCTCGCACAGCGCATTCGAGCCACTGTTCCCACCGAGCGACTGTTCCCTCCCTGACCCTACAGTTTAGCCCTTTGGCATACGCATACCTACTATAGTCGGTGGTGCACACGACAACAAAGGACATTATACGGATTTTAGTGATGATGGGATCTCCTTTTGCATAGTGAGACTTCAGGACGCTGAGGTCATTTTAGGAAGCAGAGCTACCTAAATTTATGGTGCGGTGGGGGTAAAAAGGGGGGGTTAAAACTTGCGCGACACATAGATTGAAAACTATAAGTCTTAGCAGCATACTTCAAAGGTAAGAATTGTAGAGAATTTCATGAAGAATATATCCTTTATTGAAAGTTTTGTGGTAACTTCAACCGTTTTGAAAAAAAAATATGAATGTCCCTACTTTTGTGGGATGTGGGGAAAACAATTGTTATATTTGTAACACATAATAGTGCAGAGTTATCCAATAAAGTTCCAGGCCATAAATAAAATAAGTAAAATAATTATTTTTAACGTAAACTGTTTTGACTAGATACTAATAAAATATTATTTACCATGTATATTTGAGTTAGGTAAACACCCCGTTTCTAATAGTAGTTAAATTAGTATGTTAGAATCCGTATATTAAAATTATTATTTATTATTGTTTAATTTAATTGAAAATAATGATAATAATGATGCAGGTAATGTAATCGATAGGTGCTAGGTACCATTCATCACACCACAAGCTTAGCGCACCTAATCGGTGTTCATATGTATTTTAATTATATTAACCGTTTCAATCTATATCATTGTTTATTTTCAATAAAACCTTTTGAATTTACCTAAAAAATACTTATTTTCTTTTCAAGTTGTTATGTTACTAAACCTGTCTAAACTCCGCTTACTTTATGATCCGCAATGTACTCGTACTGTGTTCTACTAGTAAACCCCTTTCATTTGATATTTGATTGAGAAATATGTAATACGCGACATTCTGTAGCTGCAGCCATCTTGGATTTACAATGATACAATCTATTCAATTGTTATTGTCATCAGAACTTAAGGTGTGCACCAGTTATCAGATCAATTTGTCAACAGGACGAGGGTAAAATTTCAACCACAAAATTATGAAGATGCATTGCATTAAGTTATAATAAACTAACTAATTTTGAAATAAGTTTGTGTAATGTCTAAGTAGGTATAACACAAAATTGTTATTTTTATTTTAGAGCGCACTATTCGCCAACTGACTGTCCTCTGTTGACATATATATATCTACCACTTAAGTTTTCTCTCTAAAAAATTTAACGGGCCCTATTGTCAACACTTGAAAACGTCACTAGATAACAGGGACCGCAAAACTCCTCTATTTGATTATTATTTGGTTACAAAATGATATGGTATATTCAATGTTATGTCCTAGTCTAATGTCTTAGCAATAGAAATGAAATTAGCTTGATAGCGAAACGTAATTTTGGATTTTCATTTCGGTAAGCGCTACATTATCATTATCAGCAGCAGCAGTAGCAGCCAGTATCAGTCCACTGCTGGACATAGGCCTCTCTCACGGCACGCCACTGTGCTCGATCTTCTGCTCTCCTCCTCCAATCCGTACCCGCCAAGCGC
Source organism: Pammene aurita (assembly GCA_947086415.1). Taxonomy (NCBI): domain Eukaryota; kingdom Metazoa; phylum Arthropoda; class Insecta; order Lepidoptera; family Tortricidae; genus Pammene; species Pammene aurita. Next base: position 9,553,515 of record OX352289.1, on the reverse strand, counting down.
TTACCTTTGGGTAACGTAATGATATGCTTACTAAATTGATAGTTTTTAAAAACAACCCTACTAAATACTTACTCGATCTAATACCTCTTTATTGGTAACCTGTTCCGGTATCTCCTAAACGAACTCTTTATTTCACTTACGGACCGACTATAACAAGCATACAAAGGCAAGATAAATAATAGCGTTTAAAATGGCTAACGTCCATTAGTTGTGAAAAATATTATTAGGCAAGCTTTAGAGCTCAACCCACATCGTTTTTCCTAGATAATGAGGTTGTTAATATATTTAAAAAGTAAAGACAAGACTATTATTATTATTATTATTTTCGTTAAAGTTATTATAACCATTATAGGATTTGTATACTTTTTAAAAAGGGGAATAACAGGGCTTTCTTATAAAAATATATTTTTCATGTTACGACCATAAATTAAAAAAATATAGGCATTTATTCAAAAAAATATCAAACATTATTTCATATTTTTTATGTTTTTATTAGTTTTCTTATATGGAAAGGTATAAATAAAATACCAAAAATGAATCCGGCACCCTTGCTTTACACGAAAATGATATCAAACTTGACTATATGGCTCTATTTTATTTTAAATTAATTTTGGGGGGCACCCCCCACTCCGTCATAAATTTGCATCAAAAATTGGATGGGCTCCCCTTCTTAAATTAATCTTAGAGCCTAAAGGACTAGCTCTGCAAATAGAAATTCCATCATCATCATTTTCCGTATAATTAAGTGTACACCACCGACTACTAGAGGTGGAAACAAATTTTTTGACTCGCAGTTCTTAAAAAAAAGTTCCTTAGGGGGGGGAGTGCTGTGCTGAGTCATATTTTTAATAGTTGGGAAAAACATTTTTTTTTATAAACCTATCGCGTGTCTATGAAAGAGGATCATATCATCATAGGATCATATCATCATTACATTTTAGCATTTTTTTAATAAAAAAAATATTAAAAAAAAAACAATACCAAAACAAATATGACTCAGCACCTCCTAAGAGATTTTTTTAAGACGATTGTCGCCGGAGTGTCCTTGAGGGTTTGGGCGCTCTGTACCCGCGCCATCCGCTTACCCCTCTCATTGCGATCGTGCGTAAATCCGCCGCGATGCACCGGGACGATGTTCAAAGAATATGACTTAACCCAGAGGCGCGCGGGCAGCTGTACGAGTATAACAATTATAATCCTTTTGCGGATGTTTTGTGATTTGAATACTGTGATTAAGTACTGTGGTGACATTTTTGGGAATGCTACTTACCTATTAAATAAGATAAGTAATAACGACTTCAATTAGTATATTTTTATGTAAAAAAATAAAAACCTAGATTTTGAATATGAAGTAAGTACAGTGAGCGGCAAAATATTTATGAATTTACAAAATATGGTTAAAAATATTCTGCATATCAGAAAAAAATAAAAAATACTGACTAGCACAGCAAAAAAAACTGAATGCACATCAAAGCGGTGTTTTCATGTGAATTTGGATTTTCTTTTATTTATTATCAACAAAACTAAGCCTGTTGCGAGTTGCGAATACTAAAAATGCACATGTAAGGAGCGGCATTTGTCCATGAAATCGTCATACAATTGTCATGAGAGCTGTAAGCCCATGAAATTTAGATCTTTAAAATATAACACAACGCAAACACTTCTTAGGGTTCCAAAATGGCAAAAACGAAACCCTTAAAAGTTTCTTGAAACATGTCCGTCTGTCCGTATGTCATAGCCATTTTTATTATAAAACATATATTAATTAAATTTTATCCAGGGGTGTGTTTCATGTGCCGCTACTTAATTTTATACCTAAATTGCCAAAAAAACTTTTGGGGGAGGCATTCCATACATACATATGCCAAACTAAATGTCAAAAATATATTTTTTGTAAATATGAACATGTTGTACATCAATCGATACAGCTTTAAAAATATCTTATTAAGTCAATATTTTCATAAATCATTCTCTTTGAATATCTAAATATAATAGTCCGCCCCCCCCCCATCTAACTTTTAATCCGTATTTCAAAAAAATATGAAAAAGAGAAGATACGGCTTAGTACTATATTTCTACAAAAAATATTTCACATATTATCGGTTCAGCCGTTTTCGAGTTATCTCCAAGAAACTACTTTCTACGGAACCCTACATTATGCGTGGTCACACACTTGGCCGGTCTTTTAAAGATATTTGGTAGGTAGTATTAACCCTAAGTAGTAATTTATTTATTTACTTGTATTGATAATTAATATAAAATTTTTATTTATTTGCATTTCACCGACATAGTAAAGTTTTTTTAGGGTAAGCAACGCGCATGTGAATCCTCTGGGGTTGCAGGCGTCCATAGGAATTATAACTGCTTCCATAACTGCTTTCTATCAGGCGGATCGTATGCTTGTTTGCCAGCGTCGTGGTATAAAAAAAAAGCTTTTTTTCCTTTATTCTTACATATTACATTGTAAGTACATTGAACTCTTAAATATCAGCAATTTTTAATTACAATCTATCAGGCTCTGCTCAGTGATAGTTAGTACACTGAAATTTGGTACGATTATGTGTTTTAATTACACCTACAAAGTGGTAACACAATAAGTATTTGAAACACATGAAGTACTTACACATTGTTGGGTAGGTATTTCAAAAAGAATAAGCCTTAAACGACTTTTGAATAAAACGTATACTTTCGTAAATAACAGTTCCGAAAGTTTAAAATGCCCTTTGATTTTTGAACCGTGGCTCCAAAAAAAATTAAAAAAATTCCTGGAATAGGCCATTGAAATACTTATCAAGTATTTTTAATAAAAACTATATGGAATAAAATCGGTTGAGCCGTTTTTGAGTTATGCTTCAAAAACGCATAGTTAAAAGACGTAAGTGCTGCATAGTAAAATAACGTAAGTGCCACAAAATATCCCTTTATAAACGACCTTTTGAATGGATGTATTGTAACAGGCCGGCAACTACGGAACCCTACACTGAGCATAGCCCGACATGCTCTTGGCCGGTTTATATGCAATCCTTTGCAGTTTTCTTCGCAATTTCTTGATTTGATAAATTAGTTAAAGTATAACATTAAAGATTGTGTTTAATCTTAAAATAAAACGCATAATACATTCGTTTAGAACTTAGAACACGTAATAAATACTTAAATGAATATATTTAAATAAATTTGGTCCTAAATAAATAAATTATTAGTCTATTGTATTGTAGTAACTACTAGCAGATTTCCGCAACTAACACCTATTTTGCGTGATGCATTAGTCTACTAAAACATAATATTTACATGACCAAATTTGTTTTCAGAGCATTATGAGATGCATGATTTTGTTTTTTTTTCTCCATTTTTATTTCATTAATTTTGAATACTTGTTATAATCTAAATAAAATGCACTTTTTATAAGAATGTACATGAACACGCATACGAGTACATTATCTGAAAAGATAAAACGTCTGTGCTTTATTGATTCCGAGAAGACGCGTTATGTCCGCACCGCATGAACTCTCTGCAGTTATTTAGTCTTTAGACACAGTAAGTCCGATATTATTGCTCACGGGCCATGCACAAGTATATGTAGTACAAGGGAAGCACGGAGCGACGAGCGACACAGCCTCCTCGTCTCAAAGCTAGCTCACGACTGCTAACAACGCCGTTTTCGAGCTACCAACGCACGAAATGTGGAATTATGATCAAGTTGTTTAAGAAAATCAAATCAATTTCAATATCCTACGTTGAGTTTGTAGTGTTAAAATTAACCGTAAAACGACATTTCGTTACATTTAAATAACGGAGAAACTATACGTTACACGAGTTATTCAAACGTTGAAAATGTTGTGCATGAAATGGTAATTAACATATATTTTTTTCAAATTTTTTTGATGACCCGTTATTGAGATATATCCCTTAGAAAGTAACTGTTTTCGGCCACAATCAGCGCCTAGCGCCTTAAAGAACTGCGGGTAAAAAACATTGTTTTGACCTCTAGCATGTGTGTGCCAAATGACTAAACTGTACATCGATATGCGGTATTTCTTTGAAATTATTGGGCTCGTACACCGTCCACTATTCCGTCGGCCCCGGTATCAATGTTTCAACAGGAAAGGTCTCCGCGGAAATGTGTACCGTTTTCAAACCAGGTCAAGGTTAACTCAAGGTCAGTGTTACGAACCCTCTCTGCAATGAACCAAATCGTCTGTTAAAATCGCTCCTGCAGGTAATCCTGCAGAGCGATTTTTACATACGATTGAAAATAATCGCATACAAAAGATCGTCACCATTGTTTTTGCAACCATGATTTTCGGCACGTCGATAAGGGTTCCAGGATTTTTACGAGTACAAATTTTCGAACGAGCGGAGCGTAAGCGAAGTGAAGTTCTTACAAACGACTTCAGCTACTGGGATGTCTCGGCATTTCGATGGCTTTTTGATTTTGAGGGTTTGTTCGGCGATAACTTTAGTAACATTTTTCTGATCGTTATGAAATTTGTTGGGGTTGTAGCAGGGATACATATCCATACTAATATTATAAATGGGAAAGTGTATGTGTGTGTTTGTTTGTCCGTCTTTCACGGCAAAACGGGGCGACGAATTGACGTGATTTTTTAAGTGGAGATACATAGTTGAAGGGATGGAGCTACATAGGCTACTTTTTGTCTCTTTCTAACCCCCCACTTCCCTAAAATGGGGGGTGGAAGTTTGTATGGAGCATTCCGCAATTTTCAAGGTAGAAAGCTAAAAACTGGTATGCGGACTATTTGTGACTAACAAAAAAATCGTACATCATTTTTTTTTGGAAATCTGCACCCAACCCCTTAAAAGAGCGGTTTTAACGCGAGCGAAGCCGCGGGCAAAAGCCAGTCATACATATAATTTGACAGATCGTATATGAGCAGGATCGATCAAGGTGTTGTGGAGTTAGCGAAAAAAATCTTCAGAAGGGTCTTGTTATATTGGTCATATCGTTTGCAAGTAAATCACGAGTTCTCAGTTCGATACGGACTACCAGTTATTTAGTTTCACCTATCCCGTTATGTCTATAATCAAAACTTGCAAGATAAAGACCCACTTCCTGGTTTCCGATTGAGCTATCAATGAAACATTATGATGACATGGAGCTGGGCTGATTATGGAAATCGAAAGTGTTTCAACCCCTGTGATAGATAAGACAATGGAAGCTCAGCGTGTTTGGATTTAATCATCGCGTCGCAAGTAAAGTATTGTCGAGGAGGCCAGTAGCACATTGATGGCTGACTATCATGTTTAAACGGACGACTTTAGGAATCCGTTTAATTTAATACGAAACCAGCAATGGCCCTTCGCGCCGAGTCCAATATAGTGCTTTTTGCAAAACACCCAAATACCAGCACGTTGGTGGACAACAAACAATATTGAGTTAAATAATGTATCTCATGATAACCACTAGGTTAACAGGATGACCGCTACCGCGAACAGTGAATTTCGATTCGAATCATATCCATATGGCAGCGCATATATATAAGGCGGCAGCGCAAAATTTTAATTTTTCGCGCGGTGCGGCGCTTGTTCTCAGCGAGGCAAGCTGGCCAGGCTACCTCGGATGGGACAAAGACAGACATATGAGGCCACGGAGCACTCGCCATATATTTTTTTTTTAACGGCAGCCGCCGCATGTGCGGGTGTTTCAATGGTCCCATGCGAGGTAGCTAGCCGCCTGAGGAGGTATATCTCCATCTCCATCGCTTGTCATTTTGAGTGTCAGAGACAGACATAGTTAGTCGAAACCATGTCGAAACTACAATTTTCTGTGTTCGCGGTACACGCTGAGCTTTGCCGCTTTTATAAAAGCTCCTTTATTATTGTATGGCTGTTGAACTTTTTTAAAAGTTTGTACCTCGACAAAAATGTTATTTGTATGCACATGTATGTCGCGACCCGGGAAATGAGGTGCGGAGTGACGAGCTCATTGCCGTTGCTCATCGGCACGGAGGGGGTGGAGAGGGTCCACAAGTTTACGTACCTCAGAAGAGGACATCGCTTCGAGAATCGCCAAGGGGAAAGCAACCTTCGCACAGCTCTGTCCGGTATGGCAATCGCGGAAACTGACTAGGAGAGTTAAGCTCAAGATATTCCGGTCCAATGTGAGAACCGTATTGCTGTAAGGATGTGAGACGTGGAAGGTCACTAACGACATCTCGCGTCGGCTCCAAGTCTTCATCAACCGCTGTCTTCGCCGTATCCTCGGTGTATACTGGCCCGAGCGAATCTCCAACGTAGATCTGTCGGAACGCTGCGGTGAGACTCCGATCGACCAGCAGATCAAACGCCGCAAGTGGAACTGGATCGGCCACACGCTCCGAAGGGACCCCGATCACATCCCAAGGCAAGCCCTAGACTGGAATCCCCAAGGAAAGCGGAAACGTGGCCGCCCTAAGCAATCCTGGCGGCGGACGATCATCGCAGAGGCGGCGACTATTGGCAAGACGTGGAGCGAAATGAAGCGCGAAGCTCAAGACCGAACGGGATGGCGGAGCACTGTGGATGCCCTCTGCCCCATCTAGGGGACATAGGATCATAAGTCAAGTAAGTCATGTATGTCGCGAAATCGAGCCTGCAATTTCTGTAACTTTTTAATTTTGGTTTGACCATAAACTAGGCACTTCGTCGCCTTATTTTAAACCGTAAAAACTAACCTTGCGGGACATTTTTAAAAAGCTTTATTCTACTCGTCGACAATAAAGTAATAGACCGAAATACTTGCGCAAATTTTAGTCGTTTATGCTGAAACGGATTTTCATACAATATTATACAACGGTCGGGGAGGACCGTACTCCTCCCGCCGGTACGATCCACCGGAAGATCGAAGTTAATAAAATTGTATAGAGGGCAGGTTGTGTAGGCATTCGTCAAACTTAATTCTTATCGGCTAGCCTATTTTGAGCACAAAAAAGTACTGTATAAAATAGTGACATAATTAAGCTTTTCAATCTCGTACGGTGGGTTCCCCAACTTAAGTACCCACATTGCCATACAAAGTTGTATGGGAGAGTGGATGTACCTTACTTAGGCCACTCAAGCTTACTTAAACTAAGTATTTGAATGAATGATTTTATTTTTTATAATTTAATATTTATTTAAACAATAAAAATATAATAAACACTTTAACTACTTAAAACTGATAAATAATTTGGCCCAGATCGCTGTCAACGGGCAGGGTGCCCAGATGGCTGGCCGTATTGCCATTGCCACGTTGAATGACGATAGCAGAGCTATAGGTACGACATTTTATCCATGATAGCAATCACATTGACACTGGAATTTCGTCAAAGACAGGTATTAAAGTACCTATATTGTAAAAGGCTCTTTGTTATCCGATTCCATTGTGCCACGCTATGTTCATTAATTGATAAAATCGAGTGTTAAGTAGATTCCAGTTTACATAATTCAATTAAGAGTAATAATAATGTGGTAGATGTTATTGAAACACCATTTGATTAAGTACCTAAATATTCCATATCCGTTTAAGCTGGTTTAAGCATCGACATATAATATCAAGACGAGTAAAGGCAAGCAAAGTTCATGTGAAAACAAGACCCATTTTCACGTTTACAAAACTAAAATGTCTTATGTCTTATTAACCAATCAAGTACTCATTCTTTAAGCATATTTTTTTGTGTTAACCTTAATTCCGCAAAGGTTTCATGCTATTTCACCAATAAGAAAAGTTGCCGTGTTGTGAGTGGTCAAAATCAATTTGACAATTAAGTTTAATTGGACAGGAGATACTCAAATGAAATGACTGAAATGTCAAGTTAACGTATAATAAATACGCCTAAGCTTGACGTGGATGGGTTCACGTGATAAATAATAATGCAATCAGTTAACAATTTATTTTTTAGTGCATTTTTCATTACTTATGTAATATACGTAAATTTAATCGTTCTTGGAATAAGGAATTTAGAACTAAAAAAAAAACGGATGAGTTCGTTATGTGTACTCTTTATTTTAGCAGGCTTAGGCAAATACAAAGATAAATTTACATTTTGTATCCATTTTTTTATACTACAACGGTGCAAACAGGTATTTTGCTCACGTTATGGTAAGCAGCTACCGTAGCCTATGGACGCCTGTAACTCCAGAGGTGTCTCATGTGCGTTGCCGACGCTTTCATATAAAAGAGGATATATAGGTATAGCATTCATTATTAATGAAAAATAAGAGTCATACCTATTAGTCAGTTGTACTAGAAATGGCACGGCCAGAATGGTATGATTTTACCAGAGTAAGTATGGTAGATACTAATTCGAAAGGTTTTAGCCGGTGGTGTACACTTATTTATACGAAAAATGATGATGATGGAATTTCCATTTGCAGAGCTAATTCTTTAGGCTCTAAGATTAATTTAAGAAGGGGAGCCAATAAAATTTCTGATGCAATTTTTTGACGAAGTGGGGGGTGCCCCCCATAATTAATTAAAAATAAAATAGAGCTATATAGTCAAGTTTGATATCATTTTCGTTTAAAGCAAGGATGTCGAATTCATTTTTGGTATTTTATTTATACCTTTCCATAAAAGAAAACTGAGAAAACACCAAAATTATGAAATCAATGTTTGATATTTTTTTGAATAAATGCCTATATTTTTTTTATTTATGGTCGTAACATGAAGAATATATTTTTATTAGAAAGCCCTGTTATTCCCCTTTATAAAAAGTATATAAATCCTATATTGTTTATATTATTATATTTAACGAAAAAAAAAACAATATTAATAGGTAGGCCTGTTATCAACCACAATCTAATTATGTAGGAAAAACGATGTGGTTTGAGCTCTAATGCTTGCCTAATGATATCTTTCACAACTAAATGGACGTTAAAAATTTTAAACGCTATTATTTACCTTGCCTTGCTTATATAATCCGTATATGCTTGTTATAATCCGTAAGTGAAATAAAGAGATCGTTTAGAAGATACCGGAACCGGTTACCAATAAAGGGGTATTAGATCGAGTGAGTATTTGGTAGGGTTGTTTTTAAAAACTATCAATTTAGTAAGCACATCATTGCGTTACCCAAAGGTAAGCGCTTGTCGGGTACGGATTGGAGGAGTACAGCAGAAGATCGAGCACAGTGGCGTGCCATGGGAGAGACCTATGTCTAGTCTAGTCTAGGCTACTGCTAATAATGATAATGTAGCACTTCATCATCATCATCATCATATCAGCCGAAAGACGTCCACTGCTGGACATAGGCCTCCCCCAAAGAGTGCCACAATGACCGGTCCTGCGCCACCCGCATCCAGCGGACTCCCGCGACCTTCACCAGGTCATCAGTCCACCTTGCGGGGGGTCTACCCACGCTGCGCCTTCCGGTTCGTGGTCGCCACTCGAGAACCTTTCTGCCCCAACAGCCATCGGTTCTACGAGCAATGTGCCCCGCCCACTGCCACTTTAGTTTAGCGATTCGGAGGGCTATATCGGTTACTTTGGTTCTGCAGCGCATGGCCTCATTTCTGATGCGATCACGCAGAGAGACTCCAATCATAGCCCTCTCCATTGCCCTTTGGGTGACTTTGAGCTTTCTTATGAGGCCCATTGTAAGCGACCACGTTTCAGTACCATATGTCATCACTGGCAACACACACTGGTCAAAGACTTTCGTCTTGAGACACTGCGGAATATTGGACAAAAAGATGTGCCGTAGCTTCCCGAACGCTGCCCAACCGAGTCGGATTCGTCGATTGACCTCTTTCTCGAAGTTGGATCTACCTAACTGGACAGTATGTCCTAAGTATATATAATCGTCCACAACTTCGAGTGTAAAGTCTCCGATTGTAACGGGAGTTGGTGCTACATGGGTATTTGACATGATCTTCGTCTTATCCATGTTCATCTTTAGACCAACTCGCTCGGAGGCTTTACTGAGGTCATCGAGCATCGTACTCAAATCCTCCATGGTCTCAGCCAAGACTACTATATCGTCAGCAAACCGAAGGTGAGTGATGTACTCGCCGTTTATGTTGATGCCTAGCCTTCTCCAGTCCAGAGTCTTGAAAACATCCTCCAGTGCAGCGGTAAACAGTTTAAGAGAAATAACATCTCCTTGCCTGACTCCCCGCTGCAACGGAATAGGCTTCGAGTTCTGGTCCTGGAGTCGGACTGACATAGTGGCGTTCTCGTACAAACACTTCAGCACTTCGATATAGCGATAGTCGACTTGGCACCTCTGGAGAGATTGTAGTACAGCCCAGGTTTCGATCGAGTCGAAGGCTTTCTCGTAGTCTACGAACGCTAAGCAGAGGGGCAGGTTATACTCCTCAGTCTTCTGTATAACCTGACGGAGCGTATGGATGTGGTCTACGGTACTAAAGCCTCTTCGGAAACCGGCTTGTTCGGGAGGCTGGAAGTCATCTAGCCTGCGTGCGAGACGGTTCGTAATGACTCTTGAAAACAGCTTATAGACATGGCTCAGAAGTGAAATGGGTCGGTAGTTATTCAATAACGCGTTATCACCCTTTTTGAAGAACAATACCACCACACCTCTGTTCCATGCCTTAGGCGTTCTCCCTTCTAGTAAAACGGAGTCGAACAACTTCTGAAGGGCCATAAGGACCGGTTTACCACCCGCCTTCAGAAGTTCGGCTGTAATTCCGTCTTCACCAGGTGCCTTATTGTTTTTGGGCTGTTTAAGAGCCATTCTAATCTCGTACAGGCTGATGTCCGGGATGTCTTCGGTATAATGTCGGGTCAGTCTAGCTCTAGGGTCTTCCGCCAGATCAACTTCAGGTCTGCTAGTTGATGTGTATAGCTGTCCATAAAAGTCCTCTATCTCCCCCAGAAGCTCGGGTCTGGATGAAACTATTCTACCATCCTCAGTTTTTATTTTGGCGAGTTGGCTCTGCCCAATAGACAAATCTCTTGACTATATGTGAGTGACCGAAATGAAAATGCAAAATGACGTTTACCTATTAAGCTAATTTCATCTCTATTGCTAAGACATTAGACAGGGACATAACATTGAATATAGGGTAACCATATAATTTTGTAACTGAATAATAGGGTTACCCTATCAAAAAGAGTTACCAAATAGATGAGTTCTCCGGTCCCTGTTATCTAGTGACGTTTTCAAGTGAAAGGTACATCATTGGGGATTATCAATAAGGGTCCGTTAATTTTTTTAAGAGAGAAACCTTAACTGGTAGGTATGCATCTTCAACTGAGGGCAGTCTGTTGGCTAATAGTGCGCTCTAAAATAAAAATACCAATTTTGTGTTATACTTACTTAGACATTACACAAACTTATTTGAAAATTTGTTTATTTATTATAACTAATATTTACATAATTAAATGCAAGTCTGCATATCTACATGCTTCATCCCACATCTCCATAATTTTGTGGTTGAAATTTTATCCTCGTCCTGTTGACAAATTGATCCAATATCTGGTGCACACCTTAAGTTCTGATGACTATTACATTTTAATAGATTCAGTATCATTGTAAATCCAAGATGGCTGCCGCTACAGAATGCCACATATTACATATTTCTTAACAACCCCCTCAATCAAGTATAAAATGAAAGGGATCTACTAGTACAACACATTGCATTGCGGATCATAAAGTAAGCGGAGTTTAGACAGTTTTAGTAACATAACAACTTGAAAAGAAAATACGTATTGTTTAGGTAAATTTAAAAGCTTTTATTGAAAATAAACAATTCTATAGATAATGTACAAAAAGCTATAAAAATTATTCAGTAGGTTCTAGGTACCAGTCATCACACCACTCTTCTCATCAATGTAGCTAGAGCATTGAAAATACAAAAAACTAAAATCGTGGGGCGCTTGAATCTTTTATCAACGGACAACGCCTAATATCATTATATTATATATGAACTTAGGTTAGGTACGCTACACTAGTGGTGTGATGAATGGTACCTAGGACCTATCGATTATTTTAGCCTTGAGTACATTACCTGCATCATTATTTTCAATTAAACCGTTTAATATACGACGTATAACATACTAATTTAACTAATATTAGAAACGGGGTGTTTATCTAACTCAAATATACATGGTATAACATAAATACCATACCAATAATAATATTTTAACAGTATCTAGTCAAACGGAAATTATTATTTTACTTATTTTATTTATGGCCTGGATACGAGACTTTCAAGCCAAATCTAAACTCTGCACTATAATGTGTTACAAATATAACAATTATTTCCCCACTTCCCACAAAAGTAGGAACATTCATATTTTTTTTACAAAAACGGTTGAAGTTACCACAACACTTTCAATGCAGAAAATATTCTTCATGAAATTCTCTACAATTCTTGCCTTTGAAGTATGTTGCTAAGACTCATAGTTTTCAATCTGTGTCGCGAAAATTTTAACCCCCCCTTTTTACCCCCACCGCACCATAAATTTAGGTGGCTCTGCTTCCTAAATTGGTCTATGGGTCCTAAAGTCTCACTGTGCAAAAGAAGATCCCATCATCACTAAAATCCGTATAATGCCCTTTGTTGTCGTGTGCACCACCGACTATTTTGTTTTGTCGATTTCGTTGACTTTAGGTACTTAATATTAGTGATTTGAAAAAAAAACTTTAAACGTACACATACTGTTGAAGTCATCATTATGACAAAATTTAAATTATATTTAGTAGGTAAGTAAAACCGACTGAGGTGGCATATTCAGATTGTTTATGAAGTACGTATCTCATATTCCCAATATATGAGTACAAGGGAGACATTTCAATATTATCAAAGTAGTATAATATTGATAAAGATTTATTCCAAGGACCCATACTGTATATCGAAAAAAAAAACAAACTGAAAAGATTCTTTGTTAACAACGGAAACCTAACTGCTATTACTACTAGGTAATACTTATAAATGAAAATTCATTATACTTTTCCTCAAATGAGTTATGTTTACTTTTCCAAAACTTATATTGCATAACATCGACCAAGTCCGTAATGTATGAGAATATCTATGCGTGATTTACTTACCGATGAAAAGAAATATCATTATCTTTGGCGCCTGTGTGGCTCCTGCACCAATGCACGGCACAAGCCGGCATTTTAATACCGACATATTACCGAAATTTCATGGGCCGAAAAAACTAATATTTTGACGACATGACAATTTCAAAATGTTTGACATGACATTAGGGCACCGCTGTCACAAGCTCCGCCCACTTTGGCACCAGGAAAGTGGAGCACTTTTTGAGCGTTGATTACGCTTCCTTACTTATTATTCTTCCAAGGGTTTAAGGGCATAATTGGTATCGTACATGTCCTATTCTAATTACGAAACACTAAGATAAAAGAATCCACGGAAAAAAAAACAAATTGTTTTGTATGGAGGGGTCACAGGCTGGAACGGCGGGTCCTTATTTATTTTTAATTTATTAAAAAAAATTTCGCGTCCAAAAATACGATAACAATTATGCCCTTAAACGGTTCACCAGAATTTTGTTACAATCTGTAGGTGACTGTGTGTGACTCGATTATTGTAAGGAGAACCGGCGAACAAAATGTATGAAACCGACTTGATGCGTTGGTGATGCGATAGAACGCGATTTTCTATAGGCCGATGCCTGTAAGATATGTCGATACATATCTTACAAGTATTAGGCATGTATATTGTCGCTCGCACCTATCGCTATTCAGTGAAGGAAAACATCGTGAGGAAACCTGCATACATCAGCGGTGTAATTCAAAAGGTCTATGTGGAAAGGGCAATGGAGAGGGCTATGCTTGGAATCTCTCTGCGTGATCGCATCAGAAATGAGGCCATCCGCAGCAGATCCAAAGTAACCGATATAGCCCTCCGAATCGCTAAACTAAAGTGGCAGTGGGCGGGGCACATTGCACGTAGAACCGATGGCCGCTGAGGCGGGAAGGTTCTCGAGTGGCGACCACGAACCGGAAGGCGCAGCGTCGGTAGACCCCCCACAAGGTGGACTGATGACCTGGTAAAGGTCGCGGGAGTCCGCTGGATGCGGGTGGCGCAGGACCGGTCATTGTGGCACTCTTTGGGGGAGGCCTATGTTCAGCAGTGGACGGTTTTCGGCTGATATGATGATGATGATGATGTGAAGTCCCCAACCCGCTTTGGGCCAGCGTGGGGACTATAGCCAGATCCCTCTCGTGTACGGGGGGTGTAGGGTGTGGGCCTGTGCCCAGTAATGGGACGTATATAGGTTAATATATTATTATTATTATCGTGTGTATTAATATCTAATTATCTATATGTTAAGCTATAGGTACGACGAAATAAAGATAATATGGACTAAGTCCTCACTACAAACATGGCTCCCAAAAACTCTTCGCTTGACATTACCCCTTCACCCCTTTCCCGGCTTTGAAGGCCTCCGTTAGCTGGCGTTGGACACCCGCCGCGTGCGCACGCACGCGGGTGGCCATTGTAGGTAAAATCCGTCGCACGCGTCCGCGCCAGCTAGCGCTGCTCATACTATTTTACGTTAATCCGCTCACTCGCTCCGTGCATCCGCGCCAGCTAGCGGAGGCCCTGAATAGGCAATATCCCAGTATTAAATCATTTTAAACAAAAACCGGCCAAGAGCGTGTCGGGCCACGCTCAGTGTAGGGTTCCGTAGTTTTCCGTCCGTCACAGTAAGTGTCCCCACTTAAGAGTTAATAACACCGCCATGTAGGATACGATATGAGAGTTCCACGTACAGCGACATCTATCGGCAAATTAAGTAAACTATTGCGCGCGAGCTTAAAGTATGGAAGATGATTTTTATGGAATAATTCTTTATTGCGTGAACCGATTTTCACCGTTTTTACTTTATTTGAAAGCACGTCATTTCATTGTAGAAATTACAGGTACAATAAACACCTGCTTATACGGTTAAATTATAAACTTAGTTCAGAAATTATTTTGTAATTTTTTTTCAAAAACTATTCATCCTATCAAGTTCAAAATAATTTTCCTAGAAAGTTTTTATAAAGTTCTACTTTTGAGATTTTTTTCATATTTTTAAAACTTATGGTTCAAAAGTTAGAAGGGGGGGACGCATATTTTTTTACTTCTGGAGCGATTATTTCCGAAAATATTTACATTATCGAAAAATGATTTCAGTAAACCCTTATTCATTTTGAAATACCTATCCAACAATATATCACACGTTAGGGTTGAAATGAAAAAAAAAATCACTCCCCACTTTACGTATAGGGGAGGTACCCTAATAAAAAAATTTTTTCCACTTTTTATTTTACAACTTTGTCGGCGTGATTGATATACATATTAGTACCAAATTTCAGCTTTCTAGTGCTAACGGCCACTGAGATTATCCGCGGACGGACGGACGGACGGACGGACGGACGGACGGACGGACGGACGGACGGGCAGACATGGCGAAACTATAAGGGTTCCTAGTTGACTACGGAACCCTAAAAAAGGACCGATTTCACTTAGCCTCTACCTTTCCAAAAGCAAATGCTCGAGCTGCTGTAAAAAATACTCAAATGACTATAGAGTTCCCTCGATTTTTCCAGGATCCCATCATCAAATCCTGACCTGCTGACAATGGGACTAACTGTGAAGTATACTCTTTCAAACAAAAAAAGAATTTTCCAAACCGATCCAGCCGTCTTCGAATAATCGGTGAACATACATAAAAATATAGCAAAAACAAAGTCTTTGAAGTCGGTTGAAAACACAATTTAATCTTCATAGGGTATCTTTTTGTAACTCGATAAAATCTGACCCTGCTTTATATGCCTTTAAGTACAATTTCACCGGCCAACAGCTCTGGCTCTACGGGTAAGTTTCAAACTCATTTAAAAGTCTAATAGAAAGAGATTTCCTTGAAACACGAAACAATATCTTTGTTAATTTCTTCAATGTAATTTGTCTAAGATTTCCTCCAATATTCATGCTACCTCAACCGATGAACATCAGACATGTGCGCGGGTTCATTTACCTATCCTCGCTCAAATAAAGTGATTCTATCCGTTCTTAACAAACATCCCTATTATTTCCGAGCCTGGTTGAGAAAAAATACCCTTTTATTGGCCGCACATAAAAGTTGTCCGTCACGTCAATTGGGACCAAACTCGGCAGATACCCTGAAGTATACGTGATGAAGTATTGTGGCTTTGGACCTTGGATCACCAAAAAGGGTTAATGTATTCGGACCCAACAAACAGACCCAAGACTACGCAAGTTTAGCTTAAAAGCGTTCACTGCGTGGAAAGGCAGTTCTCGAGTTTTCTTACATTTTTAGGGTTCCGTATCCAAAGGGTAAAACGGGACTCAATTACTAAGACTCCGCTGCCCGTCACCAGGCTGTATCTCATGAACCGTGATAGTTCTCTCTCTCTCTCACTCTCTAACTGGTGTGCATTAAACACTGGAGCACAGAAGAGATAATAGTATTTCATACAGAATGGCCACGCTCCGCCCCGCCCCGATCGGAATTACCTCACTCCGCAGCGGCCGTTTGGTAGGATGTCAGTCTGGTCGGCATTAGTCGGCAGAAACAACGCAAAATGTCGCCGTATAAGCTGTACTGTCATGTTGATGGGTGTTTAGAAAGTAATTAAATTATTGTAATTGTACATTATTGTATTACATTATTACCTTATGTAAAGAAGTTTTTTTCGGTCGAACTAGTAAGCTTTATCGTAAGTCGTACATTAATTCATGAGGATATAATAGGTACCTACATGGAATGAAGCATATTTTTGTTGTTTAAAATAGAAAAGATGTGTCATTGATGAAAAGAAATAAATTTGGCAGTTATTTTTATCTATATTACTTATTTACCAAAAATATTATATTACTAGGGACCCGCCCCGGCTTCGCACGGGATAAAAAAATGGTTATTGTTGGTTATCCCTAAGAGATAGACATATACCATCGCGGACTTTTTTGTTGATCTTTTTAAGGTGTACAATACTGTAGTATATTATTTTGATTTATCTTGTAGGGTTCAGCCAGCGTTTGCAATGTAAGCGCAAAAAAATGTGTTTATTTACGATATCACTTTAGAAACCTCTAAAATCCTCAGTGTTTCTCTACTAGGTTATGCATATATTATACATATAAACGTTCCTCTGGAATCACTCTATCTATTAAAAAAACCGCATCAAATTCCGTTGCGTAGTTTTAGACGTTACGAGTTTACGACATCGACAGCGGAAACTAGAAAAATATAAGAATGACAGCCCTGAGAATATAAGCACACAATGAAGCGTGTACAGACGTGCCGTGCACACATAGGCGCTCAAAAGAGTTTTGTAGTATGGCGTGTCCACCCTGGGGGTTCCTCAAGATGGTATTCTTTCTCCCTTTTTATTTTCTGTTTTCGTTAACTTGATTACCGCCAAAATTTGTAGCCCTTATCATTTGTATGCAGACGATCTGCAGCTGTATGCTCAAGCTGATGCTTACGGTGTTACGTGGCTCAGGAGCGATATAGTGCGGTAGTTCTTGAGAAGGGTCTTATTTTTACGTTCTTGAAAAATAAAACTACCATGCTCCTGCTCCACGCTCTTGGAGTTCTCCCTTCGTGGAATTAAATATGCGCTGCAGCTGGAAGGACAGGAGATATTTTAATTTTATATGTTTTTGCTTCAGAATGGTGTCAAAATTATACCATAAATGAATTCGGCATCACCGATTTATACGAAATGATACCACAAAACCCCTAGCAGCCTTAAACAAAGAAGCTCAAGAGCTCAAAGAGGACCCATGCAGTGTGTGTTGACGATGAGGGACCTTCTTGTTCCTTTAGCCATCAACACACTGAATCCTCTTTTTGGTAAAGGGTCGGCAACGCGCATGTGACTCCTTTGGAGTTGCAGGCGTCCATAGGTTACGGAAGCTGCTTACCAACAGGCGGGCCGTATGCTGGTTTGCCACCGTCGTGGTATAAAAAAAAAAACAGAGAGTAATAACTGCACGGGACCCCTGATTTTGACGTGAAGGTCCAAAAATTTTACGGACCTCCAAAACTAAAAATATTCGTCATGTGGCACTCTATCCATGGTCAAAAATTCACAATTTTTTTCGATGCGCACATTTTTTTCAATTTCAAGCCCTGCTACGACCGCTGGCAATAACAAGGACGATGTGTACGTTTCAATAGTCTTGATCGTTTTCAACTTCAATTACATGTAAAATTATTTTTAGCCATAGGTTATACACAAACTTTTTATTTTCTTTTGTGTATATGAAAGATACTAATAATTAGAGTATGTTTAAAGTAAATATACGCATCTAAAACCAGAGACGGTAAAAAGTAGAGCATCTATACAAACAATATGTAATCCACAGAGCTCGGATTTTTCACGGCAAAACAAAACACTAGCGTAATTTAGCCAGTGCTTGAAATATTATTTTATCGATATCGATAATTCAGAACTAGAAGAAATAAAAGTCACCAAATAAAATTAATATGTAATAAAACTAATAAAAACATTTGTATAAAGTTACTATATATTAGAAACAGACGCAATTTCTTCTTCAAAATCTACGTCAGTACACACAGCAGCACAAGACATTTTATTTGGGTAATAGTGATAGGAGTAGATGATCATTATCTTTTCAACATTCTCTGGGAGTAAACAGTTGCGTTTATCACTATAAATCCATTTATGTACACGAAATGTACGTTCAACTTCAGTTGACGTCAAGGGAGCAAATTTATAGAATTCATTATCAGTTCGGGTAATATTTTCAGATATGTCTCTTAAAATTTCGTAATCAGGATTTCGTTCGAGCACGGCTTCAAATTTACGTATCACTGGTAAAAGTTTACTCCAGTTTACGTAGCAACGAACAGTATCCAGAATGAGGAAGGATTCCGCAATGGATAAAGTCGAACATTGCAATTGTTCTATTGAAGAGGCTATTACTTCGTAGTTGTCGCGAATGAAATTTAACTCCGGTCGTAGTTTGCGTGTTTGAAAACATTTTTTTGCAGCTCTTATAGCTGCCGAGTCATTAGCAAGTATGGAGACGACATCACGTATTTGCTCATAGTATTGAGCGTAATATACCGCAGCAGATATCCAAGTTCCCCATCTGGTGATAATTGGCTCGGGAGGTAGGGGAATGGACGGATATTTTGCCTTAAAAAGGCGTACACGCTCTGGAGATTTTAGGAATATCTTTTTGACATTCGATATCAACCCATCCACACCTTTGAAATTATCTCGCACTTCTTCGGCAACCCGGTGCAGACCATGAGCTAAACACGTAATGTGTTTCATACGAGGAAACGTTGCTTTTAAAATACGACCGGCTTTAAGCATATATGCGGCACTATCTGTGCAAAGTAAAAGCAAATTGTTTACGTTATCATTGAAATAAATTTGAAACAAAAATTTTAATTGGTTTATTATTAGGTTTGCTATTGTTTCCCCATTTACCTTCTCTAAAACCTTCGACCCCAAAAGATAAAATTGCTTAGAACAATTTTTTTGCAAAGACCGAATCACCACGTTTGTCACACATTTTCCCATGAAATCTGGTGTTTCGTCTATAGATATCGACAAATCATTGGTTTTGTTTACCTCTCTTATACCCTGTATAGTTTTTTTGTACACGAGATTTAAATAAATTTTTCGCAGGGTCGATTCGTCCGGTAAAGAAGTCATAGAGCAGTCGCAACATAAATACTTGTTAAAAAAATGACGAAAATTATTGTTGTTGACTGTTGCCCATGGTATGTTGCATGAAATAAGAAAAATAATTAAATCGAAATAAAATTGATGTTTCCTATTTGGTTGCCCCGAACGGTAATTGTGGCGGTTGCTTTTCACATGATTCTCAATATTGCATTTCTTCAGTTTTAGATGCATATCGCACATAGAGCAGTATATAGTGGAGGTCACTTCATTATAGACTAACTCAGGGTGATTTTCAATCCACGTTTTGATCCGATCTTGTACATTACTCATTTTTGTATTAATTGATACCTTGCAATATTAAGTTATTATACGTATATCCAACACGTCGGATTCAATGCGTTGCGAAATAAATAATACCTAGATGCAATTTACGTTTTATACGTAATGAAATGACAGTTAAAGTGTGAATGTCATATGTCATGTGAGATGAAATTTGCAGTCGTTTCTATCATTTTAAATGAGGTGGTATAGTTACTTCGTTCTAAGTTGTACATGCAGACCTACCTCTTTGTTGCTCGACTATGGCAAAGCTAAAATGAAAAGTTATTTTATTACTTATACAGGATGTCCGGTAATTAATGCACAACCTTCTAACCCCCAGTAGGTCACCTTAGACTGGTCAAAAATATTGATTTTGAGCTCTAGTAAGTCTACTGTTTTTCGAAATTTTCACACGTTTGTTAGTTTTTAAATTTTGACTTTCACACTGATAGGTGTACCATCGAATAAAAAAAGAAAAAATGTACTGAGGCAATACCTGTCATATACTCTAGTAAGACTCGATAAGTGTCGATATAATAATATTTCAAGCACTGGCTAAATTACGCTAGTGTTTTGTTTTGCCGTGAAAAATCCGAGCTCTGCCAAGAATGTACTTCGATTTCGACCCCGCTTTAAGGGTCCTCTTATGAGGCCTTCACACAATAACGACAGCGCAGAGGGCCCTTGAGGTTCCAACCTTGATACTCACAGGAAGACGCCTTCCGGACCAAGGTTCCGCGCTTAAGCAATTTGATTTTAATTGGCACCTGAAGCAATGATTTATTTTCAACTAGGAACAAATAAAATTATTGTTACTAAATAATTTGATTTGCGTTGTTTTTTGGATTCAAATCCGGCCTCATAAACTTCATTTCAGTTTACAATTTAATTTATGGTAACCTTTTAAAACAGGGTTAACAAGAGGCGGACAGCTTAAACTGCTATTATTTATTCTGTGCCTTTCTAAATCCTTGAATTCTGACCAGCGACCTCGTATACGAGGGTTGCTACTTATATATCCGGAAACAAAAAAACAAACAAACGTACACGGCTGAAAATGGTTTTATTGTTTTTCAAAGTATTCCCCTTGATGATCTATGCACTTTTGCATTCGCGTGAACCAATTTTTAAAGCACTTCTGCCACTCCGCCTGAGGTACCTCCATAACGTGTTGTTTGAATGCGTCGACAGCATCTTCAGCGGTCGAAAATCGTTGACCGCGTAATTTATTCTTTATATTTGGAAATAAATAAAAATCGTTGGGTGCCAAGTCAGGGCTGTACGGCGGATGACCCGTTAATTCCACATTTTGACCCTCCAAAAATAGAGTTGTTTCGCGTGACGTATGACAGCTGGCATTGTCATGATGAAGAATGATTCTTCGTCGCTGGTTAGTTTTACGAATTTGTTCAAATACTTCCGGTAAGCAAATGGTCGTGTACCACTCTGAATTAACCGTTCTACGGTTTTCTAGTGGCACTGTAGCTACATGGCCATTAATACCGAAGAAGCAGGCCACCATTTGTTTCAATGTACTTTTTGCACGAGTAATTTTCGTAGGGTTCGGCTCATTTTGAAACACCCATACCGTTGATTGTTGCTTCGTTTCGGGATCGTATGCATAGATCCAGGATTCGTCACCTGTATAGATGTTATAAACGGCTTTTGAGTCACCACGGTTATATTTTTTTAACATTTTATTGCACCATTCGACGCGAGCATCTTTTTGCTCTTTTGTTAAGTTGTGGGGTATCCAACGCGAACAAATTTTTTTACAGCCAAATAATTATGTAATATGCTATTAATGCTGGTCATAGAAATACCCAGAGTCGCCTCTATCTCGCGGTACGTAACATGTCGGTCGTCCATTATAAGTTTTCGCACAGCCTCGATATTTTGTTGTACAACGACCGATTTCGGGCGACCTGCCTTAACTTCGTCCGTAAGCATACTACGTCCACGATTGAACTCACTAAACCAGTGATACACAGTAGTTTTAGATGGGGCTTCATCACCAAAAGTTGAAGTTAGTTGATCTATGCACTGTTGTTGCGTTAAACCACGCCGAAAATCATAATAATTAATAAATCATAGCACGAATATTTTCACGAGTGAGTTCCATTCTTGCTGCGAGATGACATTTAAAACCCGTCAAAAACAAAACACGAGCGTTAATAAGAAAGAAAAAATATACCGGCCAGTACTTAAAAAAGTTCAAATTTTACCATGGAGGTCAAATATGCTATTTAAGAAGATTGTAATCCCGGTTTCCGGATATATAAATAGCAGCCTATGTAAATGCGCCTTAATAAAATAAGATGGCGAACATTTCATTAAAAATAAATAAGAATCATTATTAGGTACATAGTATAAAACAAAGTTGCTTTCCGCTGTCTGTCCTTATATAACGTAAATGTACCCTATTATTTGCGTAACTTTGTGTACTATATAGTGGTGGTTTTATTTGGCGATACGATGACCAAACTATTGTCAGAGCTTACTCTGGAACATGGAAATGGAACGGAAATAGGAACAATAATTCCTAGTAAATCTCAAACCAAAATAATAGTGAATCTCAATACAAACTTTCAACCCCTTTTTAGCCCCGTCCTAGGTTGAATTTAGAAAAACGCTGAAATTGCGTTTATAATTTTTTTATTATTAGTAAACGTACGAAGTTTCAAAGTTTTAACTCTAAATTTTAAACCCTACCGATACAAACTTTTAAACCCCCTTTCAACTCCTCTGGGGTGGAATTTTGAAAAACGCTGAAATTCGTTTTTTGCTTTAAAGTTAGTAGCCTACAAATGAAATTACAAGACTGTCACAAAAAAAATTGTTATCTCTATACAAGCTTTCAACCCCTTTTTAACCCCGTTATAGGTTGAATTTTGAAAAACGCTGAAATCATTTTTAATGTTATTTAATTATTAGTAAACGTTTTAAGTTTTAAATCTCTAACTCTAAATTTTAAACCCCACCAAACCAATTTGTATCGTAGGGCATAATTGGTATAGTATTGAGCTTAATAAAAAGTACGGGAAACTTTCTTTGGACGCGAAATTATACTAAGAATCTCTGCACCTACACACAGAATTCATTTTAGTATAACTTGGCCAGTTATTGCAGGGTGATCAGTAATTAAAACCTTCTACTGAAATGAATTCTGTTTGCAGGTAAACAGAGTTCATTATTAGTCTAAGGTGGCCAGTTAATGAACGGTGGCCAGTTACTGGCGATTTACCCTAAGTGTGTAAAAATAAAATGGTGCAAATATTTTCAACTAACTGTACACCATTAGGCTAAAGAAATTTTACAGCAAGAACAACACACATTTCACATTTAAAATCTCTTTATTTCTACAAATATTAATACAACAATGTTTTCCTAACTTAACGAAGTTTCACTTAGGTACTATTTCACTTTAAAACCTAAATTATTAAGGCCACGGTCTGCGTTTGACGCCGGACGCCGCGCGTATCGTCACGTTCTGTAGATTATGCAACGTGTAAGAAAAATAGTGGTGATCCGTTTAAGGTCGCGAACGGTATCGTAAAGCGACTAAGAAAAAGTAGAAAAAAATTTTTTTGCGTCAAAAATTTTTTTTTGTATACAAAACCAATTTTTTTTGCGTGAAAAATTTTTTTTTGTAATAAGAATACTATACCAAGTATGCTTTTAAACGGATCACCAGCATCTAGACACACGGCAGTGTGTCCGCCAAGTTCGAGCAAAAAAAAGCGACACACCGGCCGTGGGTTATATTACACGAACCATTTCGGGCCAATTTCGACCCCCCTATAACTCAAAACATATTTTATCTACGCATATGAAATTTCGAGTGTCTGTTGACATCCCCTTAATTGTCTAGAATACAAAATTTCATTATTCTACCTATAGCAGTTCTTGAGATATTGACGTCAGAAAATCGCTATTTTTACTATACACTCACTCACTGATTCACTGACTCATCAAAAACCTAGACCACTTCCAATGGTCGTACTGACTTGAAATTTGGCATGGAGATAGGTCTTAAGGTCAAAGTAAAGGGAAAAATCTGAAAACGGCCAAGTGTGAGTCAGTTTTAAAAATAGCGAAGGTGTAACTTTGTTCTACTATGAAGTCATAATAAACTAAATGGGTATATCTTCCAATGGTCGTACCGAACTGAAATTTGGCTCGAAGGTTTGTCTTTAGGTCGAAATAAAGTAAAAATCTGAAAACGGCCAAGTGTGAGTCAGTTTCGAAAACAACGAATGTGTAATTTTGTTCTACTATAAGTAGGTATGGAGTGGAAATGAGCTAAGACTTATTTAAATTTAGATACATACCAATTTAAGACAATACATTTTTGTCTTAAAGACAAGAACAATAAAATTGTTCACCACTCTGTGTGTGTCTGTTGCGGGAACCGAACCCACGATTTACGAAGTGCAAAGCAGGTCACTAGGTACCAGTGTTGGCCGATAATTTCAATTAGAATTGAAAATTGATCAATAAGATTGAAGATTAATTCCGTAACTAATCAATTACACTAACATCAATTTTTACTAACGTTAGTTCGCATTGATTTTGTGACGTCGTTAATTACACTAACCGTCAATTAGAATTAACCTATTAGTTACACTAACGTCTCGAAAATTTAATAAGAATTACAGTTAATTAGATTAACGTTAGTGTAACTAAATTAATCCTGTCTTACACTAATAATTAATTTTAAAACTGCATCTCGGGTTCGGAAGTCGGGACCAATATCACAAGATGGAGCTCATGCTGGACCCTAGGGCTACCTACTGGATCTCTGGTTTGGCGCATCATAGACTCATGCTGTTTGGGCTCATTCGACTTGTACTGATGAGCAGATGGTACCGGTATCAAAATCTGGAGCTCATGCTGGACCCTGGGGATCCCTACTGGATCTCGGGTTTGGCGCATCATAGACTCATGCTGTTTGGGCTCATTCGACTTGTACTGATGAGCAGATGGTACCGGTATCAAAATCTGGAGCTCATGCTGGACCCTGGGGATCCCTACTGGATCTCGGGTTTGGCGCATCATAGACTCTTGCTGTTTGGGCTCATTCGACTTGTACAGATGAGCAGATGGTACCGGTATCAAAATCTGGAGCTCATGCTGGACCCTGGGGATCCCTACTGGATCTCGGGTTTGGCGCATCATAGACTCATGCTGTTTGGGCTCATTCGACTTGTACTGATGAGCAGATGGTACCGGTATCAAAATCTGGAGCTTCTTTTTACTTTTACTTTCTTTGTGTGAAAGTCAAAGTCAAAGTCAAATTCAAAGTCAAATTCAAAGTCAAAGTGAAAGTGAAAGTGAAAGTTAAAGTCAAAGTGAAAGTGAAGGTGAAAGTCAAAGTGAAAGTCAAAGTGAAAGTGAAAGTCAAAGTGAAAGTCAAAGGTAAAAGTCAAAGTGAAAGTCAAAGTGAAAGTCAAAGTGAAAGTCAAAGTGAAAGTCAAAGTGAAAGTCAAAGGTAAAAGTCAAAGTGAAAGTTAAAGTGAAAGTCAAAGTGAAAGTCAAAGTGAAAGTCAAAGTAAAAGTCAAAGTCAAAGTCAAAGTGAAAGTCAAAGTGAATGTCAAAGTAAAAGTGAAAGTCAAAGTCAAAGTGGAAGTGAAAGTCAAATTGAAAGTGAAAGTCAAAGTGAAAGTCAAAGTAAAAGTGAAAGTGAAAGTAAAAGTGAAAGTTAAAGAAAGTGAAAGTAAAAGTGAAAGTCAAGGTCAAGGTCAAGGTAAAAGTAAAAGTAATCAAAACCTCTTAGCTTAACCTAAATTCGCGTTTAGTTAGGTAAATTATTAATGTCAATTACCAATTCAATCTACACTAAAAATTAAATTAATGTTTAAATTTTTGAGAAAGACTAAAAATTAAATATCTTCAATTATTAGTTATTCGCAAAGGATTAACACGTTAGTTACAATTAATTTCAATTCTAATTGAAATCAATTTGCACTAAACTATTAGTGTTCAATTTTAACTAACGTGTTTCAATCTTCAATTTTTAATTTTCAATCACACTAACGTTCGGCCAACACTGCTAGGTACACTAGGTGCGCTAAATCAGTCAAACAAAAATGAAAAGACTATTTTTTCTCGCATAGTCTAAATAATTTCTATTTTTACAACTAATAAAATCGCAGATTCAAGAACATGGAAATCATGGGATGGTGCACTTCTAGGGCTACATAATAGGCCACCAATTATAATACCTACTGGTAGGTAGGTATTACCAAGTTATTAATATCTATGTAGGTAGCGTACTTACAAACAGTATAAAGTACACTAACATCAAGAAATGTGATAAACATGACAAACTCCCATTGGAGGAATTGTTGCAGGCGTGTAATTAATTTAGAAATGAAAATGAAACACGATTATAATCAGAATCACCCTCCGTTGATTATAAACGTGCCTTGTGTCTTTGCTAGAGACCTGACCGGGTTGTTTCCTAAAAGACTTAATTCCTGATTGAAACTGGAAAGACTGGAATGATGTAACTTGGCAAGTTTTAATAGAAAATTATATACTTGACACATTGCAGTCCAAAGGTGTCGATTCATTGCATTGAAAAGGTGTGTGGTGTGTGAAAACTTGCCAAGTAACATCATTAAAAAGTACTGAAAATAATAAATGTTATCAGGAAACTGCTAAAAAAACCGGTGTGCGTTTCTCTGGCTATTATAATTTTAGGTATTTCTATGTAACGTGATACTTATTCAAAATGTAAAAACTGCTGGAAATCAAGTGTGCATTCCTATAACTATTTATGATTTGAGATATTTTTATGGAACTTGGTACTTATTCAGATCTCACTTCTTTTATAGGCGAAGCATTCCCATAGTATCGAACTTGGCAGCCTTTCACATTTATGTTTTTGATGGGATATTTATTACACCTGTATATATCTGTCCATACAAATTCGCAGTCTGACGCAATGCGTCCAGCGTCAACCACAACACGTGGTCTGAAGCAAAGCTTATAACAGGAACCGCTACCTAGCCCGTTAGCCACTGGTCCCACCGCGAGCGAGTAAGCTATGAGCTATCGGCTATTTTCTAGCCCAAGAAACGAACAAAAGATAATCGCTTCCGTGTAAATAGAGAGAGATATATATTTATAGTTCATAGCTGGCTGCGATGAACTATAAATATACATCTCTCTCTTTTATTTACACGGGAGCGATTATCTTTTGTTCGTTTCTTGGGCTAGAAAATAGCCGATAGCTCATAGTTACTCGCCCGCGGTGGGACCAGTGCCATAGGGTGAGCTCCCTGACCTCCCTGTACTCTTACAAATCCAGTACCGGAATGGGAATACGGGTTTCTGCGGTCGACATTTTCACTAGATGGCAGCACCGTGGCGAAAGGTCTAGCTGTCATAATCCACCAATCATGTTTTTTTAATGGGTTTTAATCCTCGCCTGTAGACTTTTTACTCTTTTAAAGAGAATGTTCGGTTTAAATTTTGATTTTTGGGGAAGGATAAGCTGGGAACCGAAGACAAAAAGATATTATTGACGACATAGACATGCACACGACGTATACAAACATAGAAAGAGCTGAGAGCGGATGATAGGTTACGCAAGCACCAATAATTTTTTGTTTGGTGGATTTTGACAGCGGCTGTCATAAAGACCTCTCGCCACGGTGCTGCCATCTATTGAAAAACTCGATCGCGGAAACGCTCATTCCCGGTTCTTGATATACAAAATTATGGATGGTATAGGAAGGATGGAACTCTCTTCTAGAAAAACGGTCGAAAAAGTGTCCAGCGGTAAGCACTACACAATAGTTCCAAATATCTCCGGGTGGCGCTAGGTATAGTTCAGCATTTGAAATGAATTACCGATATTTAATACTTATATGACATTCTAAATAAAATTAATATTCAGTGTTTTTCTTCTCCGCAAATAATTATTATGTTAAAATTTAATTAAATTTAATATCACTGTGGCGCCATCAGTTTATCGCCTTTTCACGGACATTTTTGTAACATAGAGATTTATATCCTTCTTGTACCATCCATAGTTTCTGCGATCGATGTTCACTAGATGGCAGCACTGTGACTGGTATTTTTGACAGCAGCTGTCAAACACCAATAAAAAGATAGATTTAACATAATTGGTGGATTACGACAGCTAGACCTCTTGCCACGGTGCTGCCATCTAGTGAAGAACTCGATCGCGGAAACCGTTATTCGATAAATTAAAAATATCGGAAATAATGGACAAGACAAATTCAATTTTTGACAAACGGTTTGAAAAGAATGGGTCAACTAATTCGGTGTAATTCATAATTAGGGTAAATCGCCAGTAACTGGCCACCTTATGATTTCTATTATTAATAAAATAAAATAATATTATTTTATTTTATTGGAAAACCAACAGCACATACAACATGTTGACAACAGATATAGAAATTGGAGGCCAATTATAGGTTCTCACAGATAGAAATCTTATAGAAATTAACTTCACTAAATATTAATATAGTGTATCAACGTCATCGTTAAAAAAATCTTGTATGAAAAGTTTGACAGTTTTCTATGGGATGACAGCACCGTCGCCATATTTAACGATGATGAGTTTGTTAGTTGTGCGTGGTGCAACTCACCCTTAGCAAGTACATACATCATTTATAGGTGAATTAAGTTCATTTTAGTACAAGGTATAAATTAAGTAAAAATTTCAATAACTGGCCACATTTTAGTTAATGGCCACCTATAACAAAAATGAATTCTATTTAAAGGTGAAGAGAACTCATTTTAGTATGAGGAAAATGGCCAGTTACTGGAGATTTGCCTACTAGCCACTCGTCCAATAACTGGCCGCCTCTTACAAAAATGAGTTCTATTCACCTATACACAGAATTCATTTTAGTATAGGTGGCCAGTAACTGAATGGTGGCCAGTTACTGGCGATTTACCCTATATTTTAGGACACATGTTTTTTCTCTGGTATTAGATTAATTAAATATACACACATAGTTCTAGTTGCATAATATTTTATGTTAAGTTTAGTATGGCATTTGTATTAGATAATAGTTAAGTTAAGATTAATTGAAGTTTCGTTATCTCCCTCTCTATTGCACTTGCCAATTCGAAAGTAAGAGATGCAGATAACGAGATTCCGATATTCGACGATCACGGTAGGCCCGAAGGCTCCTATCACCAGTATTTTGCTATTTTTTATGTATATTCACCGAAGACGGCTAGACCGATATGGAAAATTCGTTATGTTGTTTGAAAGGGTCACTGTCGTCTGATCAGGATCTGATGATGGGATCCTGGAGAAATCGACGAAACCTTTAAAATAACATAGACACACCTATAAAGATCGAGTACTTTTTACAGTAGCTCGGGCGTTTACTCTTAGATAGGAGTAGCCAATGTAAATCGGTTATGTTTCAAAATTATTGTAATCAAACATTTTAGACCTTATTACAAAAGGTCCACCAATGGGCAGTTAACAGCAGATAATAGATAGTATTTCATACAGAATGGTCACGCTCCGCCCCGCCCCGATCGGAATGACCTCACCCCGCGGCGGACGATTGGTAGGCAACTAGTAGGCTAATCCGTCAGGTTGGGAGCGCATCGATAAAAAGGAAAATGGCGGTGTATTGTCAAACCTCATTTACGACAGCGGAAACATCGCCCCCATACATTGAAGCGTGTACAGATATGCAGGCGCTCAAACGAGTTTTGTAATACGTGTCCGCCCTGTGGTATACAGTGTGGGTGGTGTACTAGGCTAGGATATGATCCATAGCATGTTGAGCCCGGCGGGGCCTAGGTGCACGCGGTGCAGTGCGGGGGGGGTGCGGCGGGCGCATGCGGCGATTAACAGAAGTATGGTGTGGAGGAGGTTGTTCCGACCGCGGCATACCTGCGAACATTCAATTATTTTTTCACTTCTCACGCTCAAAAAGTGTCTCATATTATGCTTACCAAGGCGGACTAAAGTAGTACATTTAGCCTCTAGGGCTAGTATGTATACATATTTATGATTTACAAAACATTTTAAATTGACCAATCGGAACACTTCACCATACTAAATCCACCAATCACAACACACATATCGAAGTTAATCGGAACGGATACTGTGTAAATAATTAAAGTCCTTAAAAACACATTGTATTTAATATCAACCAATCAGAATACAGCAATGTTAAAATCGACCAATCAGGAAACGCAATTTATTTCTAAAACGTGAGGTGTCTTTTAGTTCCTACTTCACAATCATTAAAAAAGATTGTAATTTTTTGGAAGCGCTTTAAAGCGTGTTTAAACTGTTTAAAGAGCTAATTATACCGTCGTCTGTGGCATTATTCGCGGTGTTTATATTTTGTATCTATGTCAAAGAAGTTAATAAAATTAAAAGACCATAATTTAACCTTATTTTAGTTATTGTGCGTAAATAATAAGTATTTTTATCTTATTTTCTCGCAATCGAAGTGAAAAATAGTATGCATTACTCTGGTCTAAAAGCCATATTACCACTCGAACAATTTTCCCTCACTTCGTTCGGGAAAATAACCACCTCGTGGTAGTATGGCCTACTTTAGACCCTTGTCAAACAATCTACTATTTTAGAACAACATTTAACAGCACTTTTCTACTCCTGCACTTTTATCTGTCTATAGGCGTTCACACCTGACGCA
This sequence comes from Pammene aurita, assembly GCA_947086415.1. NCBI lineage: Eukaryota > Metazoa > Arthropoda > Insecta > Lepidoptera > Tortricidae > Pammene > Pammene aurita. Next base: position 9,522,928 of record OX352289.1, on the reverse strand, counting down.
CCGCGCGCGGCAGCTCGGCTAGTGTGGCCGTGCCTCGCTCGAAGCTAACCGGCCGCGCGTGCGTTTGCCTCGGGCGAGGCATTGCCACACTAGCCGAGCTGCCTCGCGAGGAAATTGCCGCGCGAGGCGGGCCGTCAGGTGTGGACACGCCTATTACCCGGCGGGCCCTGGAAGCAAATGAAAGATATTTTTTTTAGTTTTTCATATACGTTACCAATTATGCCTTTAAACGGATTACCAGTATAGTTAGTTAGTTGTCCTGGGCGTATTTCCGCAAGTCGACAACCAGTGTGCCTATTTTGCGTGAAACGGGGGTACCACCATTATTCCAACCACCCGAGCTCCTCTACGAAGCCCAGCAGAGCTTTCAGGTTGCCTGCCGCCTCGCGCAAGGTGCCTGGGGGGTCCCTAGGTGTTTAGTTCTGTATACTTCTACCTGTTTGCAGTCTAGCAGAATGTGTTTTGTTGTTTCATCCGCCTGAGCATGCTTTGCACACGGGGCTGTCTGTCCTACCTTTTGTGAAGAGGTGTTTGTTTCGTGTGTTGTGTCCTGTTATAAGTCCCACTAATTTGCGTAGTTAGGGGTCTTCTTGTCCTCAAAAGTGTTTTGGTAAGTTGTGGTTGTATTCCGTTACTATTTCTTTGGCAGGTGTCAATTTATTTCCAGTATGTTTGATGCAGTTGTTTGTAGTGGTGGTCAAGTTGGTTGTTTACGTGTGAGTATGGTAAAGGTACGATGGGTTCGGGTCCATGTGCCGGTGTATCTGAGCCCGGATTACCAGTATTTTCGTTACACCTTGTATAGACAGTCCTTATATTATGGTAATTGTTCTTATACAAAGTACTCACTTCAATAGTGTCGTCTTCAAGTGCCAGTACATAGTGCGGCGGCCGACTGGACACCTTGTGTATGGACAACGCGTTGACGCCGCGCGGGGGCATCGAAGGCGCGCTTGACACGTGACCCTCTGTGAACGCCTTTAACAACAAGAAAATACTTAAATATTAACTTTCCTAATATGAACATACAGCCTTGGCCAGAAGTGTTGAGCATAGCTCTTTTTCGTTTGCAATGAGGGTTTCCGCGATTGAGATTTTCACTAGATGGCAGCACCGTGACGACAGGTCTTTTTGGCAGTAGCTGTCAAAATCCACCAATCAAAAAATATATGGTTAAACATGATTGGTGGATTGTGACAGCTAGACCTGTCGCCACGGTGCTGCCATCTAGTGAAAAACTCGACCGCGGAAACCCTCATTTTGATGTTAAGTATTAATTCCCTATCATAACAATGTACGATGACGTAAAATGTTATATTTTATTGATATATCTAGAAAACTTCACTTAATAACATTTTCAAGGTACCTATAAAATATGAAAAGTGGAGGTCCCAAAAATGCGAATTTAGGTCGGTGCGAAAAATTGCAAATATTCTATGCAGTTACTACTCACTTCAACAAAACATGCCTGTTCAGTTTGAATTAATTGATAAAATAACTTCAAAAATATAGAAACGCCGGTCTAAACTTTCGAGTTTTGTATGAAAATCGCAAGGCTGCTCAACACTTCTGGCCAAGGCTGTTTATGATTCAAAATGCACATTTTCCATAATAAGTAGCACATTTCTTTGTTTTCCTTGCAATCAAGGTGAATCGAGAGAATGAGGGTTTTCAAACTCGAGGTTTTTGACAGCAGCTGTCAAAATACACTAGACCTGTCGCCACGGTGCTGCCATCTAGAAAAAAAAGGATCGCGGAAACGCTCATTATATTAAGTAAATCGAGCCTCCTAACAGCGAATTAAGGCGATAATGTCATTGTAACATCTACTATTATGGTAGTTTATGCAACAGTTGTATAAGAGGGGTCAAAAAAGGTGAGTGGCGTGGGTAACAATTTGAGCCGTAGGCGAAAATTGTTAAGAAAAACGCCACGAACATTTTTTTACCTACTTATACGACGTTGCATACAATACTTTTTCTACGAATACACTTACTTTTACATGAAATGCGAAATTGAAATCTTCATGGATATCGCAGTTATTTTGTCAACACAATCAACAATCATTTAAGTTTTACCTTTTAAAACACTATTTTTCAATAATACTAACATTACTAACACAAATACACACCGTCGTTATTTGATTAATTATTAAAGAGCTACAGAGATTAGTAAAAATACCTAAATTACTTTCAAAGTTTGCAATTCGCCCCAACAAACGAACGGGAAACGTAAAAAACTACGAAGTAGGTCTGTGGTTCTTATAATTTTTTCTTTTTTAATGTTTTTTTTTCTAAAAACGCTGCGTTTATTTACGTTTCTTAGGTTGGCAGTAATTTATTTTATATTAATAGCCGTGTTTGCACGCGATTCCGCGATACTATTTTGGCGCTTTTATAGAACAAGTGTTATTTTGGGGAATAGACTAGATAGACTTTTCATCGAGTGTATTATATATGTTCTTATAAAGGTGTTAACGAATGTATAAATGACAGATAAAAGTACAGGAGTAGAAAAACCTTATAACTGCCACTACTGTTTCATACGACTCGCAATAGTAAACCGTATCCGAAGGAATGATGGCGCATTTTCGCTGTTCACTGCGGTTGTTCGCGGCAAATCAACAGGTTATGAACCATTTCACCACAGTAGTGCCGTTTTACAGGTTGCATACATCAGGTAGTTGTCCGTCCAGGTAGTTGGCTAGGTGTAGGACTATCTCCGCGTCGGTGGGCTTGCTGTTGTCATAGTCGCTACTATAGCAGGACTGTTACCTTACGGCCCACGTCAGGTAGTTGTCCGTCCAGGTAGTTGGCTAGGTGTAGGCTATCTCCGCGTCGGTGGGCTTGCTGTCGTCACAGTCGCTACTATAGCAGGACTGTTACCTTGCGGCCCACGTCAGGTAGTTGTCCTTTCAGGTAGTTGGCTAGGTGTAGGACTATTTTAGTGTCGGTGGGCTTGCTGTCGTCATAGTCGCTACTATAGCAGGACTGTTACCTTGCGGCCCACGTCAGGTAGTTGTCCTTCCAGGTAGTTGGCTAGGTGTAGGACTATTTTAGTGTCGGTGGGCTTGCTGCCGTCATAGTCGCTACTATAGCAGGACTGTTACCTTGCGGCCCACGTCAGGTTGTTGTCCGTCCAGGTTGCTAGGTGTAGGACTATCTCCGCGTCGGTGGGCTTGCTGCCGTCATAGTCGCTACTAACGGGTTGGCTTAAAGTAATTAGAAATTTCACATTGAAAAATTTAAAAATAAAGTCAATAGCTACAGGTTAATGGATTTTTTGACGAGGAACTAGAACATATTAGACATTACATTACAAACAATCACTACTATATAGGAAAAGGCCGTCCAGCTTCGATCTTTTGTAACGTGCTTCTGACCATACGCATCATACCTTGGACAACATTTCTTAATTGTCCATATTATCCTTAATTCTAATGGTTTCGGAGAACTGGCATCCTGCCCGTAACCTTATACTAACCTACTACAAATATCCCATGAAGCTTCGATTGGTCAAGCTTTAGGGACTTTTGCTGGGTTGGCATCTTTTGATACATAATGTATGGGATTGCTTTTTAAACAATTTTGACTATTTTTGGCATACTTAGAGTTTGCTTAATCTAGTGTGACGTCTCTAAACGTCGAACAATCAGAGATTATTTGGCAATTTTCAAAAGAATGGTAAGTAGTGATGCGTAGGAATCCAATTTACCAATCAAATACAATTTTGGATAACATATTAAATTTCAAAAAGTCAATTTGTATGATGTCCAAGGTGTGAGTGGAACAGCCAGAAGCAAGTTACGAAAGTTTGAAGATGGAGGGACTTTTCCTATATTTTAATGTTTGTTTGTAATGTTGAATATGTTCTAGTTTATGGAAATACAACTTATTAAACCTGTAGCTATTGACTTTATTTTTCGATTCTCCAATATGAAAATTCTCATTACTTTAAGCCAACCCGTTATAGCAGGACTGTTACCTTGCGGCCCACGTCAGGTAGTTGTCCTTTCTGGTAGTTGGCTAGGTGTAGGACTATTTTAGTGTCGGTGGGCCTGCTGTCGTCATAATCGCTACTATAGCAGGACTGTTACCTTGCGGCCCACGTCAGGTAGTTGTCCTTTCAGGTAGTTGGCTAGGTGTAGGACTATTTTAGTGTCGGTGGGCTTGCTGCCGTCATAGTCGCTACTATAGCAGGACTGTTACCTTGCGGCCCACGTCAGGTAGTTGTCCTTTCAGGTAGTTGGCTAGGTGTAGGACTATTTTAGTGTCGGTGGGCTTGCTGCCGTCATAGTCGCTACTATAGCAGGACTGTTACCTTGCGGCCCACGTCAGGTAGTTGTCCTTTCAGGTAGTTGGCTAGGTGTAGGACTATTTTAGTGTCGGTGGGCTTGCTGTCGTCATAATCGCTACTATAGCAGGACTGTTACCTTGCGGCCCACGTCAGGTAGTTGTCCTTTCAGGTAGTTGGCTAGGTGTAGGACTATTTTAGTGTCGGTGGGCCTGCTGTCGTCATAATCGCTACTATAGCAGGACTGTTACCTTGCGGCCCACGTCAGGTAGTTGTCCTTTCAGGTAGTTGGCTAGGTGTAGGACTATTTTAGTGTCGGTGGGCTTGCTGTCGTCATAATCGCTACTATAGCAGGACTGTTACCTTGCGGCCCACGTCAGGTAGTTGTCCTTTCAGGTAGTTGGCTAGGTGTAGGACTATTTTAGTGTCGGTGGGCTTGCTGTCGTCATAGTCGCTACTATAGCAGGACTGTTACCTTGCGGCCCACGTCAGGTAGTTGTCCTTCTAGGTAGTTGGCTAGGTGTAGGACTATTTTAGTGTCAGTGGGCTTGCTGCCGTCATAGTCGCTACTATAGCAGGACTGTTACCTTGTGGCCCACGTCAGGTTGTTGTCCGTCCAGGTTGCTAGGTGTAGGACTATCTCCGCGTCGGTGGGCTTGCTGTCGTCATAGTCGCTACTATAGCAGGACTATTACCTTGCGGCCCACGTCAGGTAGTTGTCCTTCCAGGTAGTTGGCTAGGTGTAGGACTATTTTAGTGTCGGTGGCCTTGCTGTCGTCATAGTCGCTACTATAGCAGGACTGTTACCTTGCGGCCCACGTCAGGTAGTTGTGCTTCCAGGTAACTGGCTAGCTTTAGGACTATCTCAGCGTCGGTGGGCTTGCTGTCGTCATAGTCGCTACTATAGCAGGACTGTTACCTTGCGGCCCACGTCAGGTAGTTGTCCTTCTAGGTAGTTGGCTAGGTGTAGGACTATTTTAGTGTCGGTGGGCTTGCTGTCGTCATAGTCGCTACTATAGCAGGACTGTTACCTTGCGGCCCACGTCAGGTAGTTGTCCTTCTAGGTAGTTGGCTAGGTGTAGGACTATTTTAGTGTCGGTGGGCTTGCTGTCGTCATAGTCGCTACTATAGCAGGACTGTTACCTTGCGGCCCACGTCAGGTAGTTGTCCTTCTAGGTAGTTGGCTAGGTGTAGGACTATTTTAGTGTCGGTGGGCTTGCTGTCGTCATAGTCGCTACTATAGCAGGACTGTTACCTTGCGGCCCACGTCAGGTAGTTGTCCTTCCAGGTAGTTGGCTAGGTGTGGACTATTTTAGTGTCGGTGGGCTTGCTGTCGTCATAGTCGCTACTATAGCAGGACTGTTACCTTGCGGCCGACGTCAGGTAGTTGTCCGTCCAGGTAGGTAGCTAGGAGGTGTAGGACTATCTCAGCGTCGGTGGGCTTGCTGTCGTCATGGTCACTCCCACCTCCGTTCCATTTGTAGTTGCTCAGGCACCCACCAACTGCCAGCTCTGAAAGTATTATATTGGAGTTTAGAAAATAATATAGCCTTAATGCTTAGGAATAAACTTGTATCACATTTTTAAGGGGCGTCCGTTGAGAGAATGGTTACGGTTTATTGTATATACCAGGGACTGCATATCGGAAAAATACAGGATGCGTATTATGGTTGTCATTTTATCGCCTATCTCGTCATGCGTCACTTTCGCACTTACATACTTGTTAGAACGTGACAGCTATGGTGACAGGTGATAAAAATCCGACCATATTAGACTAGCAGGTATCGTTTATTTAACGTACGATATGACGTCATACCGTTTGTTTTGATATGATTGCGGTAGCGCAACCGATATTATTCTATATCGAAATATAAGTGTACCGTTATTTGTTCGATGCCTCAACCGTTTTCATAAAGGTATAGATTGAGATTGAAGTATGCGTAACTTGCCGTTATCGACGCGCGCGCAGTACAAGCTACGATCTAAAATTACGATACCGAAATAATACCGGTTGGATATCGTTATAATAAACGTATAGGTACCGTATCGAAAAATAGCGGTAACGTAATTTTATACTGGTAGCGTACCGTTATATTTCAACCGGTATAATTCTACCTTTTTTTTTTTTTTATGAAATAGGAGGCAAACGAGCAGACGAATCGCCTGATGGTAAGCAATTAACGCCGCCCATGGACGCCTGCAACACCAGAGGGGTCACAAGCGCGTTGCCGGCCTTTAAGATGGGAATACGCTCTTTTCTTGAAGGTTTGAAGGTCGTATCGGTCCGGAAATACCGTAGTACCTTTATACTCGTTACATAATGTTATAGCAATTCTATAGCGCTACCGTACCGTTTATATCGTAACGAAAACAGTCCCTGTATATACATACATGTGTCAGTCCGGGGACAAAAGTCCCACATCCCACAGGAAACAAAGTCACACACACAAAGCTACACAATATATTTTTCTATTAGTTAGTGAAAAATTAAGTGTCCATGTAAATCGACAAATTGGGCCCTTTCATTAAACTCGGCCACATATGTATGTATATATTTAATATCCATTTTTCAACGGAATGGTAATATTAAGTTCAAAAATCACAGAATTAGCAGCTTGTATAACGATCTCAGTGCACAATGTGACAAGAAATTGAACTGCAAGGGGCTCTTGTCTATATCAAATTTCAAAATAGTTGACATCACCTATTTCATCTCAACTCAGTCAACTGTCAAAATAGTTAATCATCCAGATACATTTCATATAAGCAAAGAGTCCAAGCCATTCATAACAAAGAAAAAAAAATTAAACCTCTGCCCAAGAGATGGCGCCACAATCATGCACACAGCGAATATCCCTACTAGTTTTAACATTTATCTATCGTATGGCTACATGTCACTGGATATCGGGCAGTTCTTCCCTGGGGTAGTAGTAGTGGGAAAGCAGATGATAAAGAAAATCCAGTGAGTGCTGCGAGGTCCAGATGGGACAGTGCAGCTGCCAAGTTTGTTACTTAGCACCACCCAGGGATCACGTGTAGGGTTGTCTAAGGTGTTTCCTACGGACGCAGAGTAACATTGATCCCTCAATGTTTAACAAGGGACAAGGGAAGTGGATTTTGTTACAGTCATTACATTTCTTTCCACGGGTTCTAAAGCCTAGACAACATGGCGGCATATTATGACGTCACAACACGAAGACAGTACCTTTGATCCTCTGCACGAGGTACTTCTGGTCGGGGAAGGCTTCTAGAAAAGGTAGCACGGCGGCCAGAGAGCCGCAACCTACTGCCTTGGCACTCTGTCGGAGGCGCTCCACGGATACCTGTCAAAACAATAATAGGCATGGTGAATTGTTTTCATGTATGGTATCAATCGGTTCGTTTTAGTGTGAGGATCAAATGTCTATATGGGGCCAATGAGGGTTTCCGCGATCGAGTTTTTCACTAGATGGCAGCACCGTGGCGACAGGTCTAGCTGTCACAATCCACCAATCACGTTTAACCATATATTTTTTGATTGGTGGATTTTGACAGCTACTGCCAAAAAGACCTGTCGTCACGGTGCTGCCATCTAGTGGAAATCTCAATCGCGGAAACCCTCATTGCGTTAAAGCAACATAAAAGTCAGAAATGAGATTCAAAATCTGACACTCGCTTTTGTTTCTCAGAACGCTCCTAACAAAATGATATGCAACAGTGACGTCACGATTGCATAGTCGCCCTGTTCAAAGTATGGGAAAATTATAAAATTGTTATTTTGACAGTGAAATATTGCGTTTTTGTATATATTTGCTGTACAATTTATTTTACAGTAATATATGAGAAATCGAATGGTGTCATTGTTTTTTTACTTTTTAAAAATCGTTAAATTTTGAAACTTTGAAGCCTGATATCTTTGAACTATTTAACAGATTTCTTTAATTTTCACTGTATTAGGTTATATTGATAATTTTGTTACAAAATTCAACATGAGTCATCATCCCTATTATACATTGGTTATTTATTTATCGTATGGCTACATGTCACTGGATATAGATAGGCATTTCGTATCTGTGGTAGTAGTAGTGGGAAAGCAGATGATAAAGAAAATCCAGTGAGTGCTGCTAGGTCCAGATGGGACAGTGCAGCTGCCAAGTTTGATACTCTTTTAGCACCACCCAGGGATCACGTGTAGGATTGTCTAAGGTGTTTCCTACGGACACAGAGTAACATTGATCCCCATTGGTGGGGTGACCTTAGGCGAGGACTGAGTTTTTCTGTGCTCAGGAGATTTTAAATTTCACAAGATAATTGGGATAGAAGCCTCACTGTGTCTCCATTGTACCCGTTTTTTCCTATGCGCTTACCCCTTAATCCCTTAAAGGGATAAGTTCGCCTTTGTACGTATATGTTGCGTTATATGTCTTTATCTACACTCATATTGTAAGTTCTCTAAAACGTGTTCGAAAACGGTAGGCAATGGCTAGCATTACCACGACCGATTTTACTATGATAAGCTTTTTATCTGTGGCAGTAACGTAATTTTAACTTTACACGCTCAACTATTGATGTGTTATGAGTTTTGGTAACATAATGTACACCTGCACCCTCCCGCGCATCCGCCGACAGCCCGACACGCGCCCGCGCGACCGCCGGCACACGAGAGTTGGCCATGGCGGTGCAATGGCGGCCATTCTATGGTTTCCGAATACGGCATTTAGAATAAATAATATGAGTGTAGATAAAGCAGTGTATGCAACTGTACGTAATTAGGCCTTAAAACACTCGTGTGATCTTATTATGAAATGAGCCGCAATTTCATAAAACCACACTCAGCTGCCACGCTCGAAATAATTTCACTCTATAGTTAGATAATAATATTGTAAGTGACAGTGAACATAGTACGTCTCCATGGCAACTATAAATGTCTGACTCTCTCTTACGCTCCACGGAAGAATCGCGCGTTACTTGTCTAGCATTGCGTGTTCCCCTCCCGCACCCCTTCTTTTTGGCAGCTCAGGTTTCAAAGAAATAACGCGCTAAGCGGAGTATAGAGATATCTTGTATATGATTGAGGCTAAGTGGTGTCGGCACTTTTTTGTTTAAAATTATTTTATGTAACAACTTAAACATGTTAGTTAATAGTACATTATTGTCGAGGAGGTGAAGTAGCACATTGATGGCTGAGTATTACGTTTAAACGGACGACTTCAGGAGAAATTTAATACGAAGCCGGCAATGGCCCTTCGCGCCGAGTCCAATATAGTGCTTTATTCAAAAATAAAAAAACGTTGATGAACAACAAACAATATTGACATAAATAATATATTCAGGATAACTTATAGGTTAAAAGAATGATCACTACCGCGAGCATCGAATTTCGATTCGAATCTTATAATTATCTCCATCTCCATCGCTTCTAATTTTGAGTGAGAGAGACAGATTTATTCGAAACTACAATTTTCTATGTTCGCGGTACACGCTCAGCTTTGCCGCCTTTATATCTTTTTCTCAAACATGCTCGGAAATGTTCCTGTTACGTTAGTAATTAGAGACCAGTAGGGACTCTATTCCAAGGCAGGTTCAGCGCGACGTACGTAAAGGATTTTCATACAACATTAAATCACTCAGCCAGTAACTGAAGCACTAAACAAGTAATTTTATTTTCTCAAACATGCTCGGAAATGTTCCTGTTACGTTAGTAATTAGAGACCAGTAGGGACTCTATTCCAAGGCAGGTTCAGCGCGACGTACGTAAAGGATTTTCATACAACATTAAATCACTCAGCCAGTAACTGAAGCACTAAACAAGTAATTTTATTTCCTTACATGTTTGAGAAAAGCACTATACATGCTTCGACCGTAATCAGCTTACCTGGCTTCGTATTGTAGCCGTCCTCGTCTTCGACTCGGACGGCTACTAAATACTCAGCCAGGAAAGCTTACTTACTGGTCTCTGCAGTAATGTACTATTTATTAAAAAGTTTGAAGTGTATTTTTCTTCTGAATTTACCGTAAGCTATTTGAGATAACTAAAAAGTCGCGGTACCAACAATATAAATAACAAATACCGATGTTGTGTTTTGGCTGTTTAGGACCTTAGTCTTTATTTTAGTATGGCTGTTTAACTTTTTTTAAAGTTTGTACCTCGACAAAAATGGAATTTGTATGCAACATTTATGTCGCGAAATCGAGCCTGCAATTTCCGTAACTTTTTAATTTTTATTCGACCATAAACTAGGCACTTCACCGCCTAGTTTTTAACCGTAAAAATCAACCTTGCCGGACATTTTTGAATAAAATTATTAAAGTGTTAGTATGTCTCACGAAAGTTTAAATTTTACTACATAAACTATTTGTGTCAGTTTAAATGTTCCACTTACATCATTGAGTAACAATCCAGATGACATCACTAAGAAATTTCCGTCCCAAAAGTTGTAGTGACAATCACTATAAATCTATACTAATATCTGATTCAGTCACATATGTCAACCGCCAAACATGGCGCACAAAATTTGTTCTAGATGTCACATCTATACTCTGTATCTTTAGGTATTTAAATAAAAGTAAATAAGATCTACCCTCAAATGGCTCCTTAAGCCAGTTGAGGGTAGATGAAAACATTACACGATCAAATAATATTGGTTAAAGCCAGGTCGTTAAGTGACAGATCCGGGCAGTTTTGTATTTGATTGGTTAACCAATAAAAGTTATATTATAATAACTACCCGAAAATGTAAAAATTGTTTGTTTACTTTTATTTAAATACCTAAAGACATAGAGTATAGTAGAATACATAATAAATCATAGACTTACATGTCCTAACTTGACGTCGTGAAGCCCGATCCTGGCTAGCGCCTCGTCCACTGCCGCCATCTCCCTCACCAGGCGCTCCAGAATGGTCACGTGCAGCCACTGGGGGGAAACATCAAGTTATGTTCAAGAACAAAAGTTTTGGTTTATTTTATTTTGTCTGTGGTCAGTTTGGCTATACGGATTAAGATACATAACATAAATACTCATTTTAACACAGTTGCTCAAAAAAGTGCTTTTCTTGTAGTAGTTTATCGTGCGGGAAGTTCGATTTCTCGCACTAGCGTTTTTACTTTTCCAGCCAATCACAGCTCGGGATTCATGATCACCGCGCCGCGCCGCACCGCGCGAGAGCGTCCAGATATATTACTAAGGTAACCTCAAAGTGACTAATTGTCCTTTTTAGGGTTCCGTAGTCAACTAGGAACCCTTATAGTTTCGCCATGTCTGCCCGTCCGTCCGTCCGTCCGTCCGCGGATAATCTCAGTGACCGTTAGAACTAGAAAGCTGAAATTTGGTACTAATATGTATATCAATCACGCCGACAAAGTGGTAAAATAAAAAGTGGAATTTTTTATTTTATTAGGGTACCTCCCCTATACGTAAAGTGGGGAGTGATTTTTATTTTCATTTCAACCCTAACTTGTGATATATTGTTGGATAGGTATTTAAAAATGAATAGGGGTTTACTAAAATCATTTTTCGATAATGTAAATATTTTCGGAAATAATCGCTCCAGAAGTAAAAAAATATGCGTCCCCCCCCCCCTCTAACTTTTGAACCATAAGTTTTAAAAATATGAAAAAAATCTCAAGAGTAGAACTTTATAAAAACTTTCTAGGAAAATTATTTTGAACTTGATAGGATGAATAGTTAAAAAAAAAAATTACAAAAAAATTTCTGAACTAAGTTTGTAATTTAACCGTATAAGCAGGTGTTTATTGTACCTGTAATTTCTACAAAATTACAATGAAATAACGTGCTTTCAAATAAAGTAAAAACGGTGAAAATCGGTTCACGCAATAAAGAATTATTCCATAAAAATCATCTTCGATACTTTAAGCTCGCGCGCAATAGTTTACTTGATTTGCCGATAGATGTCGCTGTACGTGGAACTCTCATATCATATCCTACATGGCGGTGTTATTAACTCTTAAGTGGGGACACTTACTGTGACGGACGGAAAACTACGGAACCCTACACTGAGCGTGGCCCGACACGCTCTTGGCCGGTTTTGTATTTTTTTTTGCAACTGTATTAAAAAAAGTCGTTCAATACACGGACGGAATGTCATTCTTCACTCGCCCCGAGTTTTGCCACTCGCCTACGGCTTGTGGCAAAATGTCTCGGAACTCGTGGAATAATGACGTCCTTTCCGACCTAGTATTGAAATGTACTATTATTGCACACCTCAAAATAAAGAAACACATAAAATACAAGTTACGAACAGAATAATCAGAGGTAAAACAATTGGCGGTCTTATCGCTAAAAAGCGATCTCTTCCAGACAACCTTTGATAAGTCTTAAGTTTCCGAGTAAAACGGCGGTGACATACGGACGGACATGATGAAACTATAAGGCTTCCGTTTTTGCCATTCTGGCTACGGAGCCCTAATTATGGTTTACTTTTACGCTATCAAGCTTAAAAGTGCCAGTATCTCGAAAACTACGCCATTTTCACTAAATTCCAGCAATGGAGGACCCCCAGTCTACTGTATTCTCTACTGAGATGGTTGCAATATAACAGTACATTACTTTCCAAGGACTGTAAAAGAAAGAAAGCCCGAAATCGCAAGTATTTGTAACCCGAGCCGCAGGCGAGTAGTAATTGTAAATGTGCGATAGAGGGCTTTCTTTTTTACTGCCCGTGGTGAGTACAAAATTTTACGTCTCCACCTGGCCATATTGCGAGTTTTAACGTCCGCGTAGCGTACGGTAAAACTCACATTATGGCCAGGTGTGACGTAAAGAAACTTACTAACTAGGTTAGGTTAGGTAGTAACTAGGTTTAGCAATTTCTCCATAGTTTTGCCGTCATGTAATATCGGGTTCATAATTGCATACCCAGTTTATTAATGAATTCATTTATTACAAGTAATGTTCAAATCTTTGTCTACCACGTCTGACCGATTTCTCTCAGTTGCTTAAAGGTTAGCTGGAAGAGATCCCTTAAAAGGGAAAAGTTCGCTTTTGTACACACTCACTATATTTTTGTTGGTCATGTACTTGTTTTGTGCATTTCATACAACTTTTCAGGCCTAGGCCGGCAAAGTAACTTTTTTTTGTTTCAACGTCCAACGTCATCCAGACAGCGTCAAAGATGGCGGGAGGTTTTATGAACAGCAGATTTTAATTTTTTAATTTTTACTTCATGGTCGCTTTTTAGATTGAATAAAACATTGTCCTTTTGGTTTTTTATTTTATTTTATTTCATTGCATGTTTGAGAGCAAGCACTATACATGCCTCGGCGTGAAAACGGATTCACGGCCTCGTATCTTTATCCATGCCTACTTGGCCGGAAATCCTTGTTTTCCCGGCCTCTGATGTAATGTACTATTACTACTACTACTAGTACCACTACTGACCAGTCTTAAGTTGAGATTCCAGTCGGTGAGCCTCTGCGGGTCCAGTTGAAGCCGCCACCACACTTGGCTACTGGCGACCCCGGATAGTCCACTCCGATCGTTCGAGCCCGAGTCTTCAAGCTTGCTTTCTGTAAAAAAATCGACAAAACATAGTGTATTATTGCATAGACCGGGAAAGGCCAATACGCATGAGACATTTTCAACCGACTTCAAGATTTCGAAGGAGGAGGTTATCAATTCGTCAGGATCTTTGATTCGTCATGTATGTCTGTCTGTCTGTCCGTCCGTATGTCACAGCCATTTTACTCGGAAACTATACGACGTATCTGAATAAAATTTACACATAAGGTGTATTTTGTATGCCGCTACTTAGTTATGTAGTTAAATTTAAAAAAATATATATTTTTAGGGGGGCGCTCCATAGATGTAACTAAATTTAAAAAAAAAATTTTTAACCAAATATCAACATGACACATCAATCGATAGGTCTTTAAAAATAACATATAGGTTTCTTTGACCATTTTGTGATTAAGTGAATATTTTCTGAAATAATCGCTTCGAAAGTCAGAAAAATTGTATCCCCCCCCCTGTAACTTTTGAACCGTAAGTCCAAAAAATATGAAAAAATTTGAGGCGATGTGCCTTATCATATACTTATTATCTCATACTTATCATAAATTATTTTGAACATTATCGGTTCAGCCATTTTTGAGTTATCTCCAAAAAACTTCTTCCATAGGCATCATATACGACCTTTTGGTATTAGTTTGGTTCTTATTACATTGAAGGTACGGCACCCTCCTATGCGTGGTCCGACACGCACTTGGCCGGTTTTTTTTTTACAGTAGCTCGAGCATTTCGAAAGGTGGAGGCTAAGTGAAGTCGGTTCTTTTTTGTTTAAAATTATTATGTACAAAAATTACTGAAACATCTACTTTTCTCGTGATCTAGTTTTACAGTGAAACTCGCTTAATCACCGATATTGGCATTATTCGTTTCGATAAAAACTTGTAGCAATTAACATTTCTGAACTTATCATAGACATACTAGCCTAAATACCTGTCATGGTAATAGCAATACCAAGATCGAACGGGATGGTCTTATTACACTTTCAATAGGTACGACAGAGAAGGTGCTATTATCGTTGGTCCTTGTCACTACACTCACATTGTTTTATTACCCTCCACGTCATTGGTCATTACGAGTACACTCATTACTTATAGCAGTGGAGGGTCACAAACAGATATTTTTCTTAGAAAGTTGTGTGGCTAAGGAAAACAATGGTAGACTATTTTGTTTTATGCTGTAGAAGTGATTTTATCGTCATCTCTGTCTATCCCTTACGGTAGTACGCGTGTGCGGTCTCTATTTATATTCTTGCTTTGAGGAACCTCTTCATATTTGTCTAGGTTTCTTCAATGCTAGCATATTAAAGCCTGACCAGAAATATATGATTGTTGTCAAGAGGGCGCTATTATTCTCAGTTATATGGCAACAGTCATAGAGCGTGTTATTCTTTATGGTATAGTGACATCTTGATTTGTCACTGATTTGTTTACCTGTCAGCTCTGATGTTAATTTGAAAATGTTTCACAGCGAAATAGTATCATTTCCGGAGCGTATTATTTATATCAGTTTATTATATACACTATTTACAATGTTTCGCTCTTGAATATGGATAGTTTTGGGATTTTTTTGTGGTTTATTATTTTATTTAATATTCAACACTTTATTTTTATTCAAGTAAACCGTCTCAATGACACTTGACAACAGTGACAGCCTATCACATGCACTCACACATGCATAACATTCAGTCATTAAAATTATTGCCAGTGTAAGAAATTAGTTCCAATATATGATTGTTGTCAAGAGGGCGCTATTATTCTCATTTATATGGCAACAGTCAAAGAGCGTGTTATTCTTTATGGTATAGTGACATCTTGATTTGTCACTGATTTGTTTACCTGTCAGCTCTGATGTTAATTTGAAAATGTTTCACAGCGAAATAGTATCATTTCCCGAGCGTATTATTTACATCAGTTTATTATATACACTATTTACAATGTTTCGCTCTTGAATATGGATAGTTTTGGGAATTTTTTGTGGTTTATTATTTAATATTCAACACTTTATTTTTATTCAAGTAAACCGTCTCAATGACACTTGACAACAGTGACAGCCTATCACATGCACCCACACATGCATAACATTCAGTCATTAATATTATTGCCAGTGTAAGAAATTAGTTCCAATGAAATTCCGCAACATGGCGCATGATAATATATTTCTGGTCAGGGTTTACCTGTATCCATAGTGGCCAGCTGATAGTGCGGTGGAGGCACTGGGGCGGGGCTACTCGTGGTAACATTGAGGGACGACTCGAGGATGCTCCGCTCTTCATATTTTCTGCAAACAACATCATGACCACCATAAATACTATTACAAATATGACCAAATAGAACTAGACCCTACTAATAGTGATGTGCTGCTGGTCAGTAAGGTTGCCAGAGTGCTCAAAGCTGATATAGTGTGTTGAGGATGGGGGACCCTAAGGCTTCGTTCACACGGCATTGTCCTGCACGTTTTTTTGCAGTATACGTTTTAACGGATAAATAGTGGCACATACTTTGTGCATAGAACCATTCACACGGCGTTTGTACTGCAAAAAAACGTGCATTCTTTATACGTTTAAACGGATACTCACCGGACTTGTCAAGCAAATCGAATAAACTTTAACGTATTCGGTTTGCAGTGGCGCGTAGTAGTAGTACTGTTTCATTCACACGGCACGATGTTATACGTTTTTTATCGAATAGCAACCGAATAAGCGTCTATAGTACTAGAGTAACTTTTGGCGGGAACGCACGTATTTTGTTTGCAATTTCAGGATTAATTCAAAATGATTGACGAATCTTTGATAGACAATGAATTATTCCGCATATTCGTATTTTTTTCGGTTATGATGAATTTTACAGTCGATTTAATAAATTGTCAAAACTTTCAATGGACATCCGAAAGCAATTGAAAAACTTTGTTTCATCGTTCCTCAGTTGTGCGTATAAATTTTCAAACGTTTTATTACGCACTGATTCTTTATTTATGGGATGTACCCAAAACCTTCTGTTTTGTCGGCGGCGAAATCTTTGTCGCCATCGATACCGATATAAAAGTACGATGAAGCGTGGACCCATATCAGACGTCTGCCCATTGCGACAACTGCGTGAAAACTGTCGCTATTCGGCGTGAAAACGGTTTTTAAACGCAGGAAAATCTACCGTGTGAACACCCGACGGTTTGTACGTTTAAAATCGAATACGTGAAAAAACGTGCAGGACGTTGCCGTGTGAACCTACTCTGTCTATTTAGTTTAGCCTTGAATCTTGCTTTATAGCAAAAAATAACGCTCAATTTTTTCTTAGTTTTTCGTAATTAAAATAAGACGGATCACCAGCATTTTTGTTCCACCTTGTATTAAAGGGTCGGCAACGCACATGTGAGCCATTTACCATCAGGCGATGTCCTTGCAAACGAATTGAACAATATAACAAGACCCTTAGAGATACATATAATTTGAGGGTTCGTATATGAGCAGGATCGATCAAGGGGTTGTGAAGCTAGAAGGCGAAAAAAAATCTTCGGAAGAGTCTTCTTATATTGGTCATCGCGTTTGCACGTAAATCGCCAGTTCTCATTTCGAGGCGGACTACTAGTTTGATAATAAGACAAGAAAGAATGAATTCTGTACAACTAATTTGAAACAATCGCGGCACTAAGGGAACGTACCCATACTACGTGACCAATTTTTTTTACAATTTTCACCCCCCCCCCCCCCCCCCCCGCCCCTCGGTGACCAACCGTAGTATATGCCAAGATCCCCCCCCCCCCTGGTTGTCACGTAGTCATTCTTAATATTGTTTTTTTTGCAAACAGAAAGTAAAAAATATCATAATTTGGTTGGCGCATATTTGTATTTGTTAAAACGGCGGTTGCCGCGTAACGGAAATCTAGGGAAATCTCACGCAATTTTTTTTTCACTTTTTAATTATGGTTTGCACGCACCTTGAGGCGTGCAAACCATAATTAAAAAGTGAAAAAAATTAAAAAGTGAAAAAAAAAATTGCGTGAGATTTCCCTAGAGCATAATTATAAAAGTATTGATTACGTGACGTAAACCTAAACCCCACCCTCCCCCTTGTGACCAAGAGTAGTATTTTGACGACCCCCCTCCCCCTCCTAAACGGGTCACGTAGTATGGGTACGTTCACTAACCTGAGATAGTCCTCGAGCTCGGTCCCGTCGGCGATGAACCGGTCCGGCGTGGCGACGCGCGGCGTGTCCGGCGGCGACGCCGACACGGAGCGGCTGCCGGCGTCGCGCCGCCACCGGGGCGACAGGGACGCCGACAGCGACGACACGTCGAGGGAGGACGGCTGGGGGGAGGTGACGCTTGTGTCGATTATGCGGAACGATGTGTCTGTTAAAAAAAATGTTAGTGCGTTTTTGATTACAATATATCTCGTTCTTTGTGTCAATTAAATGTCTATAGTAAACTAATAGTCCGCCTCCAACTGAGAACTCACGCTTTTCTTGCAGACGACTTGACCAATATAACAAGACCCTAATGATGATTTTTTCGAGCCTTCTAGCTCCATAACCCCTTCATCGATCATGCTCATGGACGAACTCTCAAATCGTATTGAGCTCTACTACAACCCCACAATATTTATACATTTCATATAGATCAGAAACACTTTACTAAAGTTATCGCGCGACAATTATTCAAAATCAAAAAGCCATCGAAATGCCGTGACGTCCCAGTAGCCAGAAGTTGTTTGTAAGAACTTGCTCCGCTCGTTTGACTAGATACTGAATTTAACTCTAGGCATTCTTATTTATTTATTTATTTAATCTTTATTGCACAAAAAGAAAACTTATCGTACAAAAGGCGAACCTAATGCCATGAGGCATTCTCTACCAGTCAACCTTAGGGCCAAGCAGAAAGATTGTAGGCGGTGCTTCTAACTATACAGAAAACAAATTATATGACAGAAGCATAAAACTTTAAAAAGATGCGAAACTACATCCTTAATTCTTACACATAAACTACATAATTCTAATATACATAAAATACATAAATCAATACATACATACATAGATACATATATATAGTATATACATACATACATACGACCATACATATATAAATACATATCCGAAGAATCTTGTTAGAGAAGATACTTAGAATTTCTTTGATCCACCAGCAAAGAAATCACGCACAGATTTTTTAAAAGCGTACTTGCTCGGTGCTTTTCTAATTTTAGGGGGAAGACTGTTCCAGAGACGAGCTGCTCGAATGGTAAATGAATTGGACATGAAACCAGACCGATGAAGAGGGATGGAGAGAGACAGATTGCCCGAAGAGCGAAGTTGACGATCGCGAGAGACACCATAAAACTGAAGGCAGGTTTTAAGATACTCAGGGGCTTGCGAATCATTGAGTATTGAGTAGAGAGTACATAGCAAGCGGATATTTCGCCGCTGCCGAATGGGAAACCAACCAAGTTGCGCGCGAGACTCCGACACGTGGTCGTATTTACGGAGGCAGAAAATAAATCTGATGCAATTATTAAGGAGTCGATCCAGTTTGTCAAGGTGCTCTTCATTCAAATCGGGATAGCACACAACACCATAGTCTATAATTGGCAATATCAACGCGTTAACTAACAAGACCTTAGTTTTAATGGGCAAGAAGTGCCTGAGCTTGTTTAGTGAGTGAAGTGACCATGTGACCTTCCGACTGATCTCAGCAATTTGTGGTCTCCAGCTCAAGGTGCAGTCCAAGTGCACGCCCAAGTCTTTGACACTCTGACTAAAAGGAATGGGAATTCCGTTAAAATGCACAGGCCCAATAGTGTTAAAGTCAAGCTTGACAAGTTGTTTGGAGCTTCCAATGACAATGGCCTGACACTTTGTAGGGTTAACAAATAAGCCGAACTTTTCGGACCACTGTTGTATGTGCGTGAGATCTTTGTTCAACTTGTCAATGGTGGTTAATATGTCTGTCACTTTGCACTGGTCGTAAAGTTGTAGATCATCCGCATACAGATGGTGAGCGCAGCGAAAGTCAGGAGTTATAAAGTTAATAAAGATGGAAAAGAGAAGAGGAGAAAGGATACCTCCTTGTGGTACGCCAGTGACTAGGTCGCACCAGTCCGATAGGGACCGGTCGACACGCACCGCTTGCTGACGGCCCTCAAGGTAAGCATGGAACCAGTTGAGCGCTGACTGCGATACATTTAGATGCTTAAGCAAGGCAAAATACTTACTGAGCAAAATGTGACGTTACCTCCTTGTAGCAGACGTCGTACGAGGGCTGCTATTTATATATCCGGAAACCGGGATTACAATCTTCTTAAATAGCATATTTGACCTCCATGGTAAAATTTGAACTTTTTTAGTACTGGCCGGTATATTTTTTCTTTCTTATTAACACGGTTTTAAATGTCATCTCGCAGCAAGAATGGAACTCACTCGTGAAAATATTCGTGCTGATTTATTATGATTTTCGGCGTGGTTTAACGCAACAACAGTGCATAGATCAACTAACTTCAACTTTTGGTGATGAAGCCCCATCTAAAACTACTGTGTATCACTGGTTTAGTGAGTTCAATCGTGGACGTAGTATGCTTACGGACGAAGTTAAGGCAGGTCGCCCGAAATCGGTCGTTGTACAACAAAATATCGAGGCTGTGCGAAAACTTATAATGGACGACCGACATGTTACGTACCGCGAGATAGAGGCGACTCTGGGTATTTCTATGACCAGCATTAATAGCATATTACATAATTATTTGGCTGTAAAAAAAATTTGTTCGCGTTGGATACCCCACAACTTAACAAAAGAGCAAAAAGATGCTCGCGTCGAATGGTGCAATAAAATGTTAAAAAAATATAACCGTGGTGACTCAAAAGCCGTTTATAACATCTATACAGGTGACGAATCCTGGATCTATGCATACGATCCCGAAACGAAGCAACAATCAACGGTATGGGTGTTTCAAAATGAGCCGAACCATACGAAAGTTACTCGTGCAAAAAGTACATTGAAACAAATGGTGGCCTGCTTCTTCGGTATTAATGGCCATGTAGCTACAGTGCCACTAGAAAACCGTAGAACGGTTAATTCAGAGTGGTACACGACCATTTGCTTACCGGAAGTATTTGAACAAATTCGTAAAACTAACCAGCGACGAAGAATCATTCTTCATCATGACAATGCCAGCTGTCATACGTCACGCGAAACAACTCTATTTTTGGAGGGTCAAAATGTGGAATTAACGGGTCATCCGCCGTACAGCCCTGACTTGGCACCCAACGATTTTTATTTATTTCCAAATATAAAGAATAAATTACGCGGTCAACGATTTTCGACCGCTGAAGATGCTGTCGACGCATTCAAACAACACGTTATGGAGGTACCTCAGGCGGAGTGGCAGAAGTGCTTTAAAAATTGGTTCACGCGAATGCAAAAGTGCATAGATCATCAAGGGGAATACTTTGAAAAACAATAAAACCATTTTCAGCCGTGTACGTTTGTTTGTTTTTTTGTTTCCGGATATATAAGTAGCAACCTATGTAATCTATAGAAAATTGATAATATTGCGATTTCGACTAAAGAATGATAGGACAACTTTCTACACACTAAACGACCACAAAAAATTCAGTTTTTGAGTAACTGTATTCTAAAATACTTGTTCATTATAGACAGAAATCATATTGATGTTGGACTTGAAATGGAACTAAATAGGTGCAAGTTGGAACCCAAACGCAGAACGCAGCAGCAGACGACGAGCGACACGTCGTGCCGTGTCGCCGTACTGACTGTAGACGGCTGCGCGGTATCCGGCACTACCGGTCAGGCAACGTGACGTCTAACTTCGTGTCGCTGACTACGAATGGTACCAGAAATACATACAAACCAGTAGTGGTGCAGTCTGCGGCCGGGTTCCAGCTTGCACCTATCCTGCAAGTATACCTGCAGCAGCGACACCAAGCTGTTCTCGCCGCCGTCGAGTGTAGCTAGTAGTAGATTCCCTTGCTTGCCCAGCTGGTAGCCATGCTGGATCAGCCTTATGCCCAACACCGAGGCCAAGGCATACACTGTAGTTTACATACTGTATATATCATACCTATATTTATTTATCGTATGGCTGCGTCACTGGATATAGATATGCATTTCAGTGGCGGTACTTCCATACAAGCCCAAAAGCCGGGGTTGCCCTAGTTGCCTCACCGAAATTACGTATTTTAATCGTCGCGCTAAATAACCCGTATTAATTATTTCGAGTGAGCTGTTTTGTTTATAAATTTTGCCACACGCAACAAAGTGTCGCCACTGCCGCGCAAACGACTGAGGCAAACGAAACTAAACGTAGCGCATGCTGCTGTCCCGCTCGCACTCACTACCGCCGCCGATGC
The DNA here is from genome assembly GCA_947086415.1 of Pammene aurita. Taxonomy (NCBI): domain Eukaryota; kingdom Metazoa; phylum Arthropoda; class Insecta; order Lepidoptera; family Tortricidae; genus Pammene; species Pammene aurita. The sequence continues at coordinate 9,500,779 of OX352289.1, read as the reverse complement.
ATTTCTTATCTGGGGTAGTAGTAGTGGGAAAGCAGATGATGAAGAAAATACAGTGAGTGCTGCGAGGTCCAGATGGGACAGTGCAACTGCCTCGAATTAGGCGCCAACCTAGTAATTTTAATACCAATTTATATCATACCTGCATCAGCTACACCAAGCAAATCCCGCTGCCGCGGAGTGATGACCAGCGGAGGGCTCCGCCTGAACAGCTGGTAGCCATGCTGGATCAGGCTTAAACCCAGCACCGAGGCCAAGGCGTATTCGGCGTAGTGGAACGCTGAAGTGTAGTTTGGGCACTTGCATGATCTGTTGTATTTGAAACATGTTTGAAGTTAGTTATTAAATCAAATACAAACATTGAAAAAATAATCAACCCAGCTGGACTTGAACCTGCATTGATACGCCTGCCCCGGTAAGGTGTATCAATGCTTTACCGAAATCGATCGCTTTACCAATTAAGCTATGGGTCAAGTTACTAAGTTGACGAAATTGGCCTTGCCTTGGCGACATGTAGGTGTTCAATCAATGTTTTCAATGTTTGTATTTGATTTAATAACAAACTATTATGTATGAGTTGCCCCACTTTAAAAAAACCTAAAAATAATTATGTTTGAAGTTAGATTTAATAAAGGAGTGTAGAATTTTTGTTATTATAAATATAATGCAATAGTTAGTACAAATTTATACCTGTGAGTCTAGTCAAAATGGCTATAAGTACATTTTTATAGGGGCTTCTGTCCTTTTTCACAAAGCCAATTTGACATATACCCCTTTTCACAAGTCACAAATTTAAATTTCTGCCTGGATCCCAGGGCTCGGAAACCAGTATTAGCTCCATAATAAAATACCAGGTTTCTTTTGTTTACTATTTCATATTTAATAATAGTACATTACTTACCAAGGACTGTAAAAGAAAGAAAGCCCTAAATCGCAGGTATTTGTGACCCGAGCCGCAGGCGAGACCATAATGTGAGTTTTACCGTACACGTAGCGTGCGGTAAAACTCACATTATGGTCAGGTGTAACGTAAATCTTATAATATGAAGTCATTAAATCACCTAAATACAATATTGAGTTCTACGCAAAAACCACTAAATATTTAAATTTATTGGGTTATTTCAGGGTTTTTTTACGAAAACCGGTTCCGAGCCTTGCTGGATCCACCAAAAAAAAGCCTTTTATTTCAGGGTGCAAAAAAATTAATCTAAAATAAATTGCAAACTTAGTCTAGGATAATTTAACCTAAATTTGTTGGGTAAAGAAACACACCAGAACCCTCTTATGAGGTATAGGCTGGATCCACTAATGAGCGTTATATTTTGGACGTGATATGACGCGCTGGTGCTGACGGCACGACTTTCCGTGCGCGTGATTTAACGTCTGGCGGTCAAAGGGTTAACACATTGATTGCCAGGAACCGAAGATCTAAGTGAGTTCTCTGTTTGTTTCCTCTACATAGCAGGAAAATGACAGGAAAGAAGTACGCGTAGCGTGCGATAAAACTCACATTATGGTCAGGTGTAACGTAAATCTTATAATATGAAGTCATTAAATCACCTAAATACAATATTGAGTTCTACGCAAAAACCATTAAATATTTAAATTTATTGGGTTATTTCAGGGTTTTTTTACGAAAACTGGTTCCGAGCCTTGCTGGATCCACCAAAAAAAGGCTTTTATTTCAGGGTGCAAAAAAATTAATCTAAAATAAATTGCAAACTTAGTCTAGGATAATTTAACCTAAATTTGTTGGGTAAGGAAACACACCAGAACCCTCTTATGAGGTATAGGCTGGATCCACTAATGAGCGTTATATTTTGGACGTGATATTACGCGCTGGTGCTGAGGGCACGACTTTCCGTGCGCGTGATTTAACGTCTGGCGGTCAAAGGGTTAACACATTGATTGCCAGGAACCGAAGATCTAAGTGAGTTCTCTGTTTGTTTCCTCTACATAGCAGGAAAATGACAGGAAAGAAGGGAAAATTTTAATTCCTATACAGTTTTAAATATATTCGCAATTGCACCATGCATAAAATCACCAAATGGTATAGCATTGTTACTGCAATTACATAACACCTTTTTAATATGTCTTATTAGGCGTGTCCACACCTGACGCACCACCTCGCGAGGAATTGTACACTAGCCGAGCTGCCTCGCGCGGCAATTTCTTCGCGAGGCGGTGCGTCAGGTGTCGACACGCCTATTAGTAAACCTATGACAGGTATTTAAAGTAATAGCTTTGACCTAAAACCAGATGCAGTGCTTTGTGCCTAATTCGGCAATAAAATATGGGCATTGCATTATTTTTGAAACCTATGAAAGTTTCCGACGTGTTTTCAAGTAACATGCATGTTTGTAACAATGATGAAATTTTGTAATAAGACAAATGGTGGTTAAAACATTAATATATGGAGATATGTAGCTTATGTATAGTCAGTCTTAAAACTTGCTCATTTAGTAGCTCACATTAGGGTTTAGCAGCATTGCGAACAAACCCTATATAAAAAAAAACTGTTCACACACATGTCTGCGATAGAATGGTAAATATATCACTTAAAGAAGTTATTTACTTACTTTAAGTTACTTATTAAATGACTTAAAGCAGGGGTTTCGAATCATTTTCTGTCCGCACACTTGCAAGTTTATAATTTTATCTTGGCGTCCTAAACTAGCTAGGCAATTTGAAATAGATGAGTATAGTTATAGACATAAAATATGGACAGGTAATCCCACAAAGATAAAACTGTGATTCCATTATAAGGCGGCTATCACAATGCTGCAGTTTCGAGATACCACTCTGGATGTCTATAGCACTGTCTCATTCACTGGAGCGAGACGCGGCACCAGTATGAGATCTGCTTTAGGCAAGGTCTTGTGCATTATGAATCAATCACCGCTCGTCCACGAGTTGTATATGTGTACGTGTCTCGCGTAAACCCGAGGAAATCGGTTTATAATGGAATTACAGTTTTTTCTTCACGGCATTACGTCCCTGTATTTTTATACGTCCAAGGTATAGTATGGTGAGGAGGATTGCCCTTGGCGCCTCTCTGTACTTTCTAGAGCTCGCCAGAGCGCCGCGGCGCCCAGTTAGGGAACCCCTGACATAAAAGTGTCAAGAATTAATCTATACAGTTGAAAGGAGCAATAAGTATCGGAATAACAATGCGAATGCGTAGCTTATAAATGGCGCCAAAATATACAAATCAATTTTTTTCCTTATAACTAAACAACAAAAAGCCAATTTGAGTGTGTTGTGACCTATAACACACGGAGAATTCTTCCAATCGTGTGAATTGCAAAAAAAGGTTACTTTAAAATATGTACTTACAAATCGTAAACGAAGATGATGAACAGAACACCATTTATTACGCTCCACTTTAAAGAATATGAGCGCTTCTTATTCTCATATTGTAGATCTATGGTGCGTTGCAACAAACTTGAATTTAGGCTAGCGTTCCTAGAAAAAAATTAAAATAATTTAATAACATTAACAAAACATAACCTTAGCTTATCGTGAAGCTACCTATTCACTTACATGGTGGAACGCTGAGGTATTAATATACGGAGATTTGTGTTTCGAACAGTTTTTCAAACTGATTAAATTAATACTGTTTAAACCAAGGGAATTTATAAATAATTCATTTTAAATGTGTGAATACAAAACCGGCGACAGCCAAAAGTCGGAAGCCAGAGCAACAGACAGATATGCCACAGACACCAAAGACACAGACACAGACAAGACAGAAGACAGGCACAGCAGGCTAGCCAACTTAAAAAAAAAACCGGCCAAGTGCGAGTCGGACTCGCGCACCGAGGGTTCCGTACAAACCTGTAGGTATATAAGTAAAAGTTGACGTAGAAGTTTGATTTTGCTACAGCTGAAAGGTATTATAGACCTGAGTATTTGATATGAATTTCAATTTAATACCTCTACGCGTTTACGAGGAAAAAGGTAGTAAGTTTAAAATTTAAAAAAATATTTTTTGTATGATTTTACTAAAAATGTCTACTTTTCGTAATTTTTCCTTTGTCTGTGCTATATGACATTTCTTCGTGCCAAGTTTTAAGTTTCTGAGTTTACGGGAAGTACCCTTTAGGTTTTGAGTTTCTTGCAAGTACTCAGTTTCAAAATATGCAACTTAAATTGCTATTTCTTTTGATTGCGTTGACATAAAAGTTTGGTTTTGCTACATCTGAAAGGTCCTATAGCCCTGAGTATTTGACATGAATTTCAATTTAATACCTCTACGCGTTTACGAGGAAAAAGGTAGTAAGTTTAAAATTTAAAAAAATATTTTTTGTATGATTTTACTAAAAATGTCTACTTTTCGTAATTTTTCCTTTGTCTGTGCTATATGAGATTTCTTCGTGCCAAGTTTCAAGTTTCTGAGTTTACGGGAAGTACCCTTTAGGTTTTGAGTTTCTTGCAAGTACTCAGTTTCAAAATATGAAACTTAAATTGCTATTTCTTTTGATTGCGTTGACATAAAAGTTTGGTTTTGCTACATCTGAAAGGTCCTATAGCCCTGAGTATTTGACATGAATTTCAATTTATTACCTCCACGCGTTTACGAGGAAAAAGGTAGTAAGTTTAAAATTTAAAAAAATATTTTTTTGTATGATTTTACTAAAAATTTGTACTTTTTGTAATTTTTCCGTTGTCTATGCTATATGACGTTGCTTCGTGCCAAATTTCAAGTTTCTGAGTTCACGGGAAGTACCCCGTAGGTTTTGCGAGTGCCGAAAAACTCTAATATTTGCAGCATAAACGACTGTATCTTTTGATTGCGTTGGCTTTTAAGTTTGATTTTTTCACAGTTCCAAGGGACAATAGACCTGAGTATTTGATATAAATTTCAGCTTGATACCTCCACGCGATCCTGAGAAAAATGGTCTTGACAGACAGACAGACAGACAGACAGACAGACAGACAGACAGACAGACAGACAGACAGACAGACGGACAACAAAGTGATCCTATAAGGGTTCCGTTTTTTCCTTTCGAGGTACGGACCCTAAAAACATGTAACAGTAAAGTTATTCAGATACTAGATATTTTAGCTCTAGTGTTGTGGTCGTTACAGCGGTACGTTCCAAAATTTTGATTGAAACATTTTAATACGTAGTCTCCTTTTTTCACTTGATTTATTAATAGTGCTGCAGCCCGCCTAACTGGAAATTTATCAAAATCCTAACCAATTTTCTTCCATATAGCGTTGTAGAGCCCATCTCGGAGATGATGAAAACATAAGTCTTAAAGGTCTTAAATGGCCATAAGTATGTATGGCGTCAAGTTGAAAATACAATTTTTTGGCCTAAATTTATCACCGAGCCTACCGCTCCAAATTTTAACACATGATTTAGCCCACGTCAAATAGCCTACATACCAATTTTAAGACCATTCAGGTGGGCACATAAGATTTTAAGACCAGTTGAAGTTCCACTTTTTTGGCCTAAATTTATCAACGAGCCTACCGCTCCAAATTTTGACAGTAGTTAAAGGACCTATTCAACACACTAAATCCCAATTATAAGACCATTCTGGTGGGCACATAAAATTTTAAGACCATTTTAAGAAATATCGACTTCATAGAAAAAAAAGCAAATTACTATAAATTCCTTGAAAAAAAATATTATGCTGGCACAAACACAACTGCATATTCATATATAAGTGTCTTGTAATTAAAAATGCCCTAAAAGTATTCCGCAATAAGTCGAAAATTGGAGAAATTCGTCATAGCAGTACTTTAGACACGGGGGTCGTAAATCACTAAAATTATTATTTATTTTAAACTTAAAGTCACAAAATATGATTTGAAAAGCCAGACGTAATGCCTATAAACATTTTCTACCAGTCGCTCATAAGTCGAAACTGATAAGCGTCAAGTTAGGTGCACTGAGAATATATTACTAACTGAAAAATTACGTAAATTTATTTTAAATCCTACCGTTCCAAATTTTGACAAACGACTTAGCCCACATCAAATAACCTACATACCAATTTTAAAACCAATCTGGTGGGCGCATAACATTTTCAGACCAGTTGAAGTTGCAATTTTTTGGCCTAAATTTATCAACGAGCCTACCGCTCCCAATTTTGACAGTAGTTAAAGGACTCATTCAACACACCAAATCCCAATTTTAAGACCATTCTAAGAAAAAGTCGACTTCATAGAAAAAATAGCAAATTACTATAAATTCCTTAAAAAATAAATTTTGCTGGCACAAGCACAACCGCATATTCATATTTAAGTGTCTTGTAATTTAAAATGCCGCAAAAGTATTCCGCAATAAGTCAAAAATTGGAGAAATACGTCATAGCAGTACTTTAGTCACGGGGGTCTTAAATCACTAAAATTATTATTTATTTTAAAATTAATGTCTCAAAATTTGATTTTAAAAGCCAGAGGTAAAGCCTATAGGCATTTTCTACCAGTCACGCATACTGATAAGCGTCAAGTTAGGTGCACTGAGAATATATTACTGACTGAAAAATTACGCAAATTTATTTTAAATCCTACCGTTCTACATTTTGACAAACGGTGTAGCCCACTCCAAATAACCTACGTACCAATTTTAAAACCAAACCGGTGGGCCCATAAGATTTTAAGACCAGTTGAAGTTGCAATTTTTTGGTCTTCATTTATCAACGAGCCTACCGCTCCAAATTTTGACACTGGTTAAAGGACCCATTCAACAAACCAAATCCCAATTTTTAGTCCATTTTAGTGGGCGTATAGGATTTTAAGACAATTTTAAGAAAGAGTCGATTTCATACAAAAGAAAGCAAATTACTATAAATTCGTTCAAAAAATATACTTAATTGGTACAAACACAAATGCATATTCATATTTAAGTGTCTTATGATTCAAAATGCCCTAAAAGTATTCCGCAATAAGTCGAAAATTGAAGAAATTCGTCATAGCAGTACTTTAGTCACGGGGGTCTTAAATCACTAAAATTATTATTTATTTTAAACTTAAAGTCACAAAATATGATTTGAAAAGCCAGACGTAATGCCTATAAACATTTTCTACCAGTCGCTCATAAGTCGAAACTGATAAACGTCAAGTTAGGTGCACTAAGAATATATTACTAACTGAAAAATTACGCAAATTTATTTTAAATCTTACCGTTCTACATTTTGACAAACGGTGTAGCCCACTCCAAATAACCTACGTACCAATTTTAAAACCAATCCGGTGGGCCCATAAGATTTTAAGACCAGTTGAAGTTGCAATTTTTTGGTCTTCATTTATCAACGAGCCTACCGCTCCAAATTTTGACACTGGTTAAAGGACCCATTCAACAAACCAAATCCCAATTTTTAGTCCATTTTAGTGGGCGTATAGGATTTTAAGACAATTTTAAGAAAGAGTCGATTTCATACAAAAAAAAGCAAATTACTATAAATTCGTTCAAAAAATATACTTAATTGGCACAAACACAAATGTATATTCATATTTAAGTGTCTTATGATTCAAAATGCCGTAAAAGTATTCCGTAATAAGTCGATAATTGGGGAAATTCGTCATAGAAGGAATTTAGTCGCGGGGGTTTATATCACTAAAATTATTATTTATTTTAAACTTAATGGCACAAAACATGATTTAAAATGCTGGACGTAATGCCTATACCTATTTTTTACCAGTCCCTCATACATAACCCTAAACTAACAAGCGTCATATCGAGTTAGGCGCTCTGAGAATATTAACTGAGTGAAAACATGACGTAAATTTATTTTTAATCCTACAGCACCAATTTTTCAACACGGCGTCGCTACATTTCTAGTTCAAGTCGTCTCTTATTGACATCTTATTTCATTCACGTTTTCAACCGACAAGAGCACAATACCTAGTTGATATAAATTATATATATATATATATTTTTTTTTTTTCCGTAGCCTATATTGTATCCCACTGCTGGGCAAAGGCCTCCCCTCGCTTCCGCCACGCGTCACGGCCTAGTGCATGCTCTCGCCAGTTGCTACAAAATGCGTCCAGATCGTCCCGCCATCTCCTTTTTGGTCTGGCTCTGCCCCGGTCGATTCGTTCGGTCCATTCATTAATTTCGACTTATGAGCGACTGGTACTACGCTGACTTCACATCCAGACTACGGGACCACATCTCGAGGTTAAATCCAGTACCAGGATCTAGGCACGTTCAGAACACTTTCTACGTACCAAAAGACCTCAGCACTGCAGATTATGTGTTTCTTCGTCAAGGACCTGCATAAAGAGCCTTAGATTCTCCATACACAGGTCCATACAAGTTGCTACAGCGAGGAACCAAAACTTTTGAAATCGACATCAGAGGTAAAGGGAATACTGTCACCGTAGACCGACTCAAACCAGCATACATGACCAGAGATGACGTTTCTAGATGGTCCAGCTCCAACCAGCGCTACTCCGGTGCCTGCTGCTGAGCCTACTACCACCAGGAAGACGCGCTACGGTCGATCTGTTCGATTTCCAGATTACTATCGACCGTAGCAAGCAACGGTCTCAGTGGGGGAGTAGTGTGGCGACCACTGCACACAAAGCACCATGAAGGTAAAACGCATTAACCTCCATCTAGTGCGCGAGCTGGCTGGAAAGAGAATCGTCGCCCGTACGCATGCGCGCGCCGGCCGTGACAGTCGGCGCTCGGTCACTCTGACAGTGCGCTCTCGACTTGACGGCGAATGCATGTCTCATTTCTATCAGATTTTTCTGCTAACGCCTGTGCTAATATTTTATGTTGTTTCGCATCCTTTCGTATTCTGTACTTCCGTGCTGTGAACTTTTTACTTTCTTTCCTTCTGTGCTTGTTTGTTTCTACGCTTGTTACCCTGTCAAAACTTTATATTTATACTTTTATAAAATAGTGTGTCTACAACGGACTTGTCATTTAAACGCCCGGTAGGCACCCTATAACTTAACTCATGTACCGTTGGTTTTAATGAAGGCAATAATACGTCATAATCATTATCGGTTATCTGTGGGAAGACCGCAAAGTAGATGGATTGTAGTGATAGCCGGAAAATGTTTATAGGCATTACGTCTGGCTTTTAAAATCAAATTTTGAGCCATTAATTTTAAAATGACTAATAATTTTAGTGATTTAAGACCCCCGTGACTAAAGTACCTGGGACCCGGGGTATGTCTTTAAACTACGTCCGGACTCGGGTATGTCCTTAAACTACGCCAAAAAGAGAGGTATGGGCACTGCGAATGACATCTCGCTAAGTGTGGTAGGGCACGTTCAGCGAATGTCATCTCGTTCAAATCTGGAGCAGAGACCGACTGGGGAAGTACCTGCACCTTACAGAAAACCACAGCCAAATAGCACTAGACCCTACTCATAGTGTTGTGTTCCTGCCGGTGAGTAAGGTCACCAGTGAGCTCTAAGAGGATACATTGTGTTGACGACGGGGGGCCCACGGAACCAATAATACGGCCTTTGTTCTTTGTGGGCGCAGAGTGCAGGTGCGGCGATCAGGGAGACCCAGTGAAACGGTTGTCCGCTGGCCGCCCGCAGGTCAGTAGGGTTCCCGAACCCAGGGGTTACTTAATCTCCACCATTGAACCGCCAACCTGCGAAAAATCCCTGGTGTAGTAGTCGTGCCGGTGTAGGAGACCGGAGTGGACCCGGCTACTGCAACAGGGGGGGACGGGGGGCCCTTCCGTACGCCGTGCCTGCAAATTGCATCTCCCACATCGTTCCTCGGTCGATTTGTTTCGTCCTCTTGTCCTTTTAGCCGTCGACACAGTGAATCCTTCTTTATTTCCCACACACTCCCCAAAATTATGGCAAGAAAACACAGAAGAAATAGGTCTTCAGCGGAGTCCCCTTCCACAAAAGTGGATTTCTGCAACGTCAGGGGACTGCATTATAATCTAAACGCAGTACACCACACCTCGAGTCTGCGCAGCCGACCCTTCTGTTTTTAACGGAGACGCAGATATCCTGCCCGGCCGATACATCATATCTGTTATACCCCGGCTATGTGCTCGAACACAGGTTTGTGAGGCGCGCTGAGGTATGTATGTACGCTCGGCGGGATGTCTGTTGTCGCCGTCTTCATGCCTATGAAGACAGGGACCAGGGACAGGCAAAAAAGTACTACTATGACGAATTTCTCCAATTTTTGACTTATTGCGGAATACTTTCACGGCATTTTAAATGACAGGACACATAAATATGAATATGCAGTTGGGCTTGTGCCAGCTAAATATTTTTTTAACGAATTCACAGTATTTTGCAATTTTTTGTATGAAATTGACTATTTCTTAAAATGGTCTTAAAATCTTATGCGCCCACCAGAATGGTCTTAAAATTGGAATTTGGTTTGTCGAATGGGTCCTTTAACTACTGTTAAAATTTGGAGCGGTAGGCTCGTTGATAAATTTAGGCCAAAAAATTGCAACTTCAACTGGTCTTAAAATGTTATGCGCCCACCAGATTGGTTTTAAAATTGGTATGTAGGTTATTTGATGTGGGCTAAGTCGTTTGTCAAAATTTGAAACGGTAGGATTTAAAATAAATTAACGTAATTTTTCAGTTAGTAATATATTCTCAGTGCACCTAACTTGACGCTTATCAGTTTCGACTTATGAGCGACTGGTAGAAAATGTTTATAGGCATTACGTCTGGCTTTTCGAATCATATTTTGTGACTTTAAGTTTAAAATAAATAATAGTTTCAGTGATTTAAGACCCCCGTGACTAAAGTACTGCTATGACGAATTTCTCCAATTTTCGACTTATTGCGGAATACTTTTAGGGCATTTTTAATTACAAGACACTTATATATGCATATGCAGTTGTGGTTGTGCCAGCAAAATTTTTTTTTAAGGAATTTATAGTAATTTGCTATTTTTTCTATGAAGTCGACTATTTCTTAAAATGGTCTTAAAATCTTATGTGCCCACCACAATGGTTTTAAAATTGGGATTTGGTGTGTTGAATGGGTCCTTTAACTACTGTTAAAATTTGCAGCGGTAGGCTCGTTGATAAATTTAGGCCAAAAAATTGCAACTTCAACGGGTCTTAAATGCGCCCACCATATTGGTTTTAAAATTGGTATGTAGGTTATTTAATGTAGGCTAAGCCGTTTGTCAAAATTTTGAACGGTAGGATTTAAAATAAATTTACGTAATTTTTCAGTTAGTAATATATTCTCAGTGCTAGGTGCAAATTTTAAAAAATTTGGAGCGGTAGGCTCGTTGATAAATTTAGGCCAAAAAATTGCAACTTCAACTGGTCTTAAAATGTTATGCGCCCACCAGATTGGTTTTAAAATTATTAGGTTATTTGATGTGGGCTAAGTCGTTTGTCAAAATTTGAAACGGTAGGATTTAAAATAAATTTACGTAATTTTTCAGTTAGTAATATATTCTCAGTGCACCTAACTTGACGCTTATCAGTTTAGACTTATGAGCGACTGGTAGAAAATGTTTATATGCATTACGTCTGGCTTTTCAAATCATATTTTGTGACATTAAATTTAAAATAAATAATAATTTTAGTGATTTAAGACCCCCGTGACTAAAGTACTGCTATGACGAATTTCTCAAATTTTTGACTTATTGCGGAATACTTTTACGGTATTTTAAATTACAAGACACTTAAATATTAATATACAGTTGTGCTTGTGCCAGCTAAATATTTTTTTAACGAATTTTAGGTATTTTGCAATTTTTTGTATAAAATCGACTATTTCTTAAAATGGTCTAAAAATCTTATGCGCCCACCAGAATGGTCTTGAAATTGGGATTCGATTTGTCGAATGGGTCCTTTAACTACTGTCAAAATTTGGAGCGGTAGGCTCGTTGATAAATTTAGGCCAAAAAATTGCAACTTCAACTGGTCTTAAAATCTTATGGGCCCACCGGATTGGTTTTAAAATTGGTATGTAGGTTATTTGATGAAGGCTAAGCCGTTTGTCAAAATGTAGAACGGTAGGATTTAAAATAAATTTACGTAATTTTCCAGTTAGTAATATATTCTCAGTGCACCTAACTTGACGCTTATCAGTTTCGACTTATGAGCGACTGGTAGAAAATGTTTATAGGCATTACGTCTGGCTTTTCACAAATCATATTTTGTGACTTTAAGTTTAAAATAAATAATAATTTTAGTGATTTAAGACCCCCGTGACTAAAGTATTGCTATGACGAATTTCTCCAATTTTCGACTTATTGCGGAATACTTTTAGGGCAGTTTTAATTACAAGACACTTATATATGAATATGCAGTTGTGTTTGTGCCAGCAAATTTTTCTTTTAAGGAATTTACAGTATTTTGCAATTTTTTGTATGAAATCGACTATTTCTTAAAATGGTCTTAAAATCTTATGCGCCCACCAGAATGGTCTTAAAATTGGGATTCGGTTTGTTGAATGGGCCCTTTAACTACTGTCAAAATTTGGAGCGGTAGGCTCGTTGATAAATTTAGGCCAAAAAATTGCAACTTCAACTGGTCTTAAAATCTTATGCGCCCACCAGATTGGTTTTAAAATTGGTATGTAGGTTATTTGATGTGGGCTTAGCCGTTTGTCAAAATGTAGAACGGTAGGATTTAAAATAAATTTACGTAATTTTTCAGTTAGTAATATATTCTCAGTGCACCTAACTTGACGCTTATCAGTTTCGACTTATGAGCGACTGGTAGAAAATGTTTATAGGCATTACGTCTGGCTTTTCAAATCATATTTTGTGACATTAAGTTTAAAATAAATAATAATTTTAGTGATTTAAGACCCCCGTGACTAAAGTACTGCTATGACGAATTTCTCCAAATTTTGACTTATTGCGGAATACGTTTACGGCATTTTTAATTACAAGACACGTATATATGAATATGCAGTTGGGTTTGTGCCAGCAAAATATTTTTTTTTAAGGAATTTATAGTAATTTGCTATTTTTTCTATGAAGTCGACTATTTCTTAAATCGGTCTTAAAATCTTATGTGCCCACCAGAATGGTCTTAAAATTGGGATTTGGTGTGTTGAATGGGTCCTTTAACTACTGTCAAAATTTGGAGCGGTAGGCTCGTTGATAAATTTAGGCCAAAAAATTGCAACTTCAACTCGTCTTAAAATCTTATGTGCCCACCTGAATGGTCTTAAAATTGGTATGTAGGTTATTTGACGTGGGCTAAATCATGTGTCAAAATTTGGAGCGGTAGGCTCGTTGATAAATTTAGGCCAAAAAATTGTATTTTCAACTTGACGCCATACATACTTATGGCCATTTAAGATCTTTAAGACTTATGTTTTCCTGATCTCCGAGATGGGCTCTACAACGCTATATGGAAGAAAAGTGGTTAGGATTTTGATAAATTTCCAGTTAGGCGGGCTCCAGCACTATATCGGTAGGTGTGCAGTGTCCTTAATCCAAATAAAGACTTGGCATAAAGATCTCGTAACCAGACCATAAGATAACATTTAAAAAAAATTGACAGACCGTTGTCGGCGTTGTCCAATCCGATGTCCACTGGCTGAGCCTGCGCGAATCTTTTAATTTAAAAATTTTCTGTTGAACAGAAATCGCACTTGCGATTACTTTAAAGTGAAAATCTGGATAGTTGCGAAGTAAGTAAAGTTTAAATATAAGTTATATCGTATTTTAATTGATTCTGCTCGTCGTTGCGTTTGGTGTACACACGTGCCCGGGCTGGCTATTTTGAGAATAGTGTCTTCGGTGGTGCTAGTTATATATATTATATACTCGTAGTGATATTTTGGTGGTAAGGTTACTAACAAACATCAAAATAACAGGATCGGGTGAGTAAATAGTATAATAAATAATGGATAAATTCGACCCCCCGGTCACCGACGCCATGTTAGACTCGAATTTGGATTCGCAAAAGTCAAATGAGGGTAAGGAAGGAAATTCCACCCCACTGAGCACACGCCCATGAACATCCAAATTGCCTCTAATAAAAGGGGATCGGAAAACGATATTGTCTCACAGTCTAAAAAAACTCACTCCCCGGGAGATTCGAACCAAACGACGTATGTAACTCCTGGTTATAACGATTCCGATCCCCCGTTAAAATACACTGATGCAGACAAAGGACCTTTCGTAGTTCACATTAACAGAGTTGAGCCAGACCCCTCTGCAGGATTAACCTTACAAGCAATTAGAGTAGCCCAACTAATACATAAAAATTTAATCAAGTCCCTTGGTCGTAATAAAGTATCTGTGTCTTTCAAATCGGCTGAAAAAGCTAACAACTTTTGCAAATCAGACGAAACTATTAAAAAAATCCCCGAAACAAACTGGCTGCTTCCATCCCAAGGTTTCTTGTATCTCGAATGGGTGTTATACTGGATATCCCCACCCCACAGACTGGACACTTGATGAAATTGTAGATGCTATTCAGTTTCCCTCAAATTTTGGTTATGGAATCATCATGAAAGCACGACGACTATCTCGTAAGGTTCACAGAGAGGGCCAGCCGCCACAATGGGTCCCTTCTAAGACAATCGTTCTCACTTTCCACTCGCAAGACCTTCCAGAAAAAATATATCTTTTTAACATGGCTATGCCAGTAAAAATGTATGATCTTCCTACAATCCATGCAGGGCATGCTGTAAATTTGGCCACATCGCTGCCAAATGCAGATCAAAACCCGCATGTTACTGTTGCGCTCAAGCTCACACAGGTGACTCTTGCAACGTCACTGGTGATAAACTCACTTGCATTAACTGCTCCGGCTGCCACAAAGCGACTGATCAAATTTGCCCAGAACATAAAAGACAGAAGTCTATTAAATTAATGATGTCTGAAGAAAATATAGGATACCTGGAGGCTTCCAAACGCTTCCTCCCTGTCCGTTTAAGCTATGCAGAAATGAGCCAGAAGATGTTTGAGATCCCTCCAATGTACACTGGGAAGGCATCTGCAGCATATGCTGCTCCAATACCTAACTACTTTGAGGAACCTGTTCCCCCCTCTCAAAAACTTCCCAATTCATACAAAAAAACAGTATATCGAACCCCAAAACCCCGTCAACTGCTGGCCCCATCTTATAACGTACAAGCTCATAGGAATATTACAAATAACCCCAAATCAGTTATGCCTAACGGATGCGCTATTAATAGTGATTATGACATTACTCCTAATGAAAACCTGCTGGAGTCCCTCTCAGTGGCTTTAGTCAATTTAATCCTGAAAAGTGGGGACACACTACCGAACAATGTTATCCATAAACTACAGCCTATCCTCCCTCTAATCACCTGCCTTCCTCCCGGTTCAGAATCCCGGGGTATGCATGTTTCAGGGATGATAGAAAGGATGGAAGAAACGGTGCAGGGTGCGCCCTGCTCATCAACAGAACTTACACATATACAGTCTTTCCTCTCCCAAATCACAGCCCAGAAATTTTTATCACCGCTGCTAAGGTACTCAATACTACGCCTGTTGTTACCTCTACCTAAATTTATCTAATTGTAAAATTTGTGCTTGTAACTGTATGAGGTGTGCAATAAAGAGTATTTATTATTTATTATTATTATTACTACATTTATATATGTCTATATTCCTAAACCAAATAGAAACTTATTAGAAGAATTACAAAGACTAATATCTGGAATTCCTGGCCCATACATAGTATTAGGAGATTTTAATTGCAAAAATACCCTCTAGGGCTCCCCTATATGTGACCCCAACTCCTACTTCCTCTTAAACATTGTTGACGAATTAAATCTATGTATACTGAACAATGGATCTAACACTAGGAGAGCCTCTCCACTGCAAAACCCCAGTGCCTTAGATCTCACCCTTGCTTCTGCGCACTTGGCTCCATCAATCCACTGGAAAGTGTTAAACAATACATAAGGAAGTGATCATTTTCCCATACTCTCGACCATCCTTAGACCCTGTCCTCCTCCTCCCATTCCTAATCCAATCCTAAAATATAAAACTGCACAAGCTGACTGGAGTAAATACTCTGCTAATTTAGAAAATAAAATAAAGACTATGCCTGGAATTAATGACAATAATTTTAAAGAAATATATACTATATTTATAGATTGTATCTGCCAGTCTGCGGATGAATCCATCCCAATTAAAAACACGGAACTTCGCAAAATTCCTTCTCCCCCTTGGTGGGATCCAGAGTGCACAAAAATAATAAAGGAGCGTAAAAAGGCTGAGAGGACATACTCGGAAAACCTTACAATGGAAAACTACCTAATCCTCCAAAAAACTACAGCGAGATCCAAGAGGCTTCCTGCTAAAAAAAAAACTGAAGGGTGGTCCACTTTTTGAGTCCCTATCTCTACGGTCACCATCTACACTAGTCTGGAAAAAAATAAAGGCATTCCAAATTAACCAAAATTCCAACGAACCCTCCTGCAATGACAATAGCATTTGGCTACCGGAATTTAAAGATAAATTGTCTCCTCCTTTTGTTCCTAATGTAGACCTCTTCCCTCACTCTACTCCAGAGGATCAAAGCACAGATAAAATGGACGACCCTCTCTCTTACCCAGAACTATTATGTGCTATAGAATAGACCACCGGAATTTCGGTTCCGGTGTTAAAGAAGTAAGACGCTTGTCAAACGCTCCCGTGAAATAGTGAGAAATCAGTGCAAAAACAAGAAAAATCAGTGCGAAAGTGTTGATAAGAACGTTAATAAATCGTGTGTGAACTAGATAAATAATAAATAACAACACAGAACTCGATATCTTTATACTCTGTATCTTTAGGTATTTAAATAAAAGTAAATAAGATCTACCCTCAAATGGCTCCTTAAGCCAGTTGAGGGTAGATGAAAACATTACACGATCAAATAATATTGGTTAAAGCCAGGTCGTTAAGTGACAGATCCGGGCAGTTTTGTATTTGATTGGTTAACCAAGTTATAACTACCCGAAAATGTAAAAATTGTCTGTTTACTTTTATTTAAATACCTAAAGACATAGAGTATAGTGAAATTAGTCTGCAAAAAAATACAAAACGGTTTGAGGTTATCTGTCACCGAAACATCGAATCCGCAGATCCGCTACAATACTGCCAACCCAAAAGTCGAAGGCACGTTCGGAAATCTGTGAAAAATTACGTTCCGTTGCACCACAAAATGAATACCGAGCTGTCACCTGAGATGTCACTTTTGTTGACAAAACTTGATGAGAAATTACAATTACAAACAGCTGTATTGACAAAGAACATATCGGCAATTGCTCTACAAAGTGTCGATGAAAAACTAAAACCTATTCTTGAAGAGAACGCAAAACTTAACCTAGAAATTAACACACTTAGAAACAGAGTAAACAAATTGGAAAAATTAACAAAGAAGCATAATTTCTTACTACATGGTATTACGGAGAAGGAGAAAAACCCCTCCGAACTCGTGGAACTAGTGCTAAACACTCTAAACCAACAAAGTGAAAGTGCCAAAACTGATAACTGGGACAAATGGGAAATAAGTAGTGTTCAAAGATTGGGAAGAAAATCGTTAGCGTAACATTGGAATGGCGAAAACTGATGGTGCTTAAAAACAATAAAAAGCTTCCAGCCGAAACTTACGCTACTGATGACTACCCAAAGGACGTGCTGGAAAAAAGGAGGGAGCTTAAAATTAAAGCGAAAGAAGAAATAAGCAAAGGAAAACTTGCATATGTGCGCTATGCTATGACAAACTAATTGTACGGGACAATCCAAATGAAAAACGGAAGAGAGCTCCAACTACCTCACCCTCCACTGTGCCAAGTACAGACGAAGGCTCTACAAACAACCCTAAAAAAGTAACAAAAACAAATGCATTTTCACAATGGAGACCTAACAACAACTCGGAAAACGACAAAATTCAATAGCAACCAAAGAACCAATACCACTGGAACGACCCAACAACAACTACTGCAATCACAACCAAATTAAGTTCAAAAAACCTAAGCACCCCAATCCGGCTTGTCACCGTGGGGGAAGATGACTATTACCCTCCATCCAACAAAAAATCAACAAAATTTAATTCAACAAAATTTAATTCTAAACACCAAAAGACAAACACCATCATCACTAACCGCATCAAACCACAATATCAATAAAGGATAACTATCTTAAAGTGTGCACTTATAATGTAAGGTCACTATCAACAAAAGAAAGAATGCTAGACCTAAACCAAGCATTAGAAAAAATTAAATGGGACATCATAGGACTTGCAGAAACGAGAAAACTGGGATGTGCTATTGAAGAACATACAGAATATATAATGTGCTATAAGGGTGAAACTAAGGGCCTCTATGGAGTGGGTTTCATCATTCAAAAATCATTAAAGATAGTAGTTTATGTAACTGTTACGTAATAAGGGTCCTAAAAACATGAGTGTGGTTTTATGAAATGAGCCGCAGGCGAATTTCATAATAAGATCACACGAGTGTTTTAAGGCCTAATTACGTACAGTTGCATACACTGCTTTATCTACACTCATATTATATATATTAAATTAAGTGTTCGGAAACCATAGAATGACCGCCATTGTACCGTCATGGCCAACTCGATTGTGCCGGCGCTCGCGCGGGACCAATCGAGTTGGCCATGGCGGTAACATTATGTTATCAAATTCGATGTTCCAAATTTGAAACTCATTGCTTAACAATATTTGAGCATGCAAAGTTAAAATTACGTTACTGCCGCAGATAAGAAACTTATCATAGTTCAATCGTTTGTTGTAATGCTTGTCATTGTCTACGGTTTTTGAACGCATTTTAGAGTACTTACAGTATGAGTGTAGATAAACAATATTTTAAGTTTCAAGGCAATATCAAAGAGAGTTGCATTGCTACGAATGAAATTTGAAGATGGACCACTGTCAATAATACAAGTTTATTCCCCTACTGAGAGCTCAAGTGAAGAAGACCACTAAATTTTATAATGATCTATCGGAAGCACAAAGCTTAGCTGATAAAAACATAATCATCATCGGGGACTTCAATGCTAAAATTGGACATCCAAAACCCGAAGAAAACACCATAATGGGAAAGCATGGATATGGGGAAAGAAATGCCAGGGGCGAACGCCTAATACAGTATGCATATGAGAACAAACTATCTATAATGAATACATACTTCAAAAAGAAAGCATCTCGAAGATGGACATGGGTCTCACCTGATATCAACACAAAAAATGAAATCAACTTTATTCTCAGCCCTAACCCAAATACTATAAAAAACGTAGAGGTGATGAACAATGTAAGCTTTCCCTCGGATCATAGACTAGTAAGATGTACTCTTAATACAGAAAAACCTAAAGTCAGTCAGAGAGTGTTTAATACAGTACCCAACAAGCTGAAGAGTGTTATAGAACGAAGTAACTGTATTCAAAATCTAGAAAACTATGTAACAGCGTCAGAAAATTCACTGATAGAGTCCGAAGATGTCCAATCCCTAAGTAATAAATTGGAAATAATAATAACAAAAAGTCTACAATCTACTAAAAAACCAAGCACTACCCAGCACAGAATTCTTACCGATCAAACACTTAGTCTAATCTCTAGACGATATGAATTATTGACCAAGAAGCCAAGAACCAGAGAAATTAAAGAAGAATTTATTCATTTTTAAATACCTATCTAACAATATATCACACGTTAGGGTTGCAATGAAACAAAAAATCACTCCCCACTTTACGTATAGGGGAGGTACCCTAATAAAACATTTTTTTCCACTTTTTATTTTACCACCTTGTCGGCGTGATTGATATACATATTAGTAACAAATTTCAGCTTTCTAGTGCTAATTGTCACTGCGATTATCCGCGGACGGACGGACGGACGGGCAGACATGGCGAAACTATAAGGGTTCCTAGTTGACTACGGAACCCTTCAAAGAGCGAATGCATGGTCTTTCAGGTCAAAGGTAAAGATCTGCCACCTGTGCCGCTTATTCGCTTGTATGGTACTCTTTTGAATAGGGTAGAATCTTTTAAGTACCTCGGCCATGTGGTAACCTCAGACTTGAAAGATGATGCCGATATTGAGCGAGAACGGAGAACGGAGGGCCTTGTCTGTTAGGGCAAATATGGTAGCCCGCAGGTTTGCTTGTTGCTCTGCTGAAGTTAAGGTAACTCTATTTAGAGCCTTTTGTACAACTTTTTACACGAGCAGCCTGTGGATCTCTTACACGCAGAAACAGTACAATGCCCTCCGCGTACAATACAACAATGCCTTCAGGATGACGGTGGGGTTGCCTCGCTACTGCAGCGCATCGGGGATGTTTGCTGAAGCTAGGGTAGACTGTTTTTACACCACGATGCGGAAGCGATGCACGTCCCTGGCACGTGGGGTGCGGGACAGCTCTAACATTATCCTGAGGGCATTTGCGTCAAGGTTTGACTGTGAGTACATGAACCATTGCCATATTATACATCCCAAGTAGCATTGCAAGCTGTATAAGAGCTGTATATCAGTTTATTTGAATACTATAAGCTGTACATTTAGGCTGTACTACAGCTGTATAAGCGCTTATACAGCCCTTATAAGTTAAAAAAGGGCCCCAATTATAAAACTTTTCGCGTTATTAGAGCTGTACAGTAGGTGTACAAGCATAGGTAAGCTGTATAATAGCTGTAATTCGGTGTAAAAGGAAACCTTAGCAGTACAGATTATCTCTTATAAGTATGATTTAAGAATATAAGTTTTAAATAGGTTTTTAAGAAGAATTACAAAAGAATAAAAAATATTTAAGTCTAAAATAATGTCTTATTCTGTTCATTCGTTATGTAATGGCGACAAATGTCAATAAATAAAGTGAATATAAAGTGCAGTTAATTAAGACACAGCTAGGATCTTGAGAGCAGGGTTAATATTACTATTGTTAAGTGCCGATTATTATTTATTGTGAACATGTGTATCTTTTCTGGCAAGATATTCACGCGCCTGCTTAATAATCAAGAGAAACATAACATAATATCTAAAACTGGTATAGTAGTGTTTGTTTTTAAGGTTAAGGTTTTTTTTTCATTATATTTATATCAATTCTAAGGCTAAAGTCAATTTATTTTAGCTGGTTATGACTTTAGTTTTTGTGAAATATTTGCAAGTATATCTTTAATTATATTTTCAAATATGTTTTTATTCATAGTAAAATGGCGACAGTTCTTAAACAGCCTGTAGGATAGTTGGAGAGCATTATAATCGTAGTAGCTGTACTATGTAATTAATGGAGTCACTTCTACAGCTTTTGGATTTAAATCAGCTTTGTAATAGAATATTTTTATACGTTTGACTGTATTTCGGCTTTCCGTACATAAGTTATAATTCCCGTTAGAGATCCGTATTACAAATAAAAACCTTGACTGCACCCGATCTTTTTCTTTTCTTCCACATATTTACACTTTACATTGTCCGAAATAGATTCGACGAGCAACTGTCAGTAATACAGACTAAAGCTGTAATATGACTGCCATTTATTCATTTCGTTTTATAATACACTCATTGTCAGAAATCATAAAACTACTATACTTATACGAGAGCAAAAATAACGCCAAAAAATAGCTTTAAGCGACTTGATCAGCAATAAAGACAAAAACTGTACTACAGCTGTCATTTATTCTTTTAGTTTTATAATAACCTTACAGACAGAAGTTATAACACTATTATATTTATAATAGTGTAAAATTACGCCATAAGAATTAATTTTAAATCGGTGTTGACAAACACTTTTGTACAGCAACAAGTGCCAGGTGATCCTACACTCTACAGCCTCTATACAGCTTTAATGATAGAAAGAGCTGGTTATGACTTTAGTTTTTGTGAAATATTTGCAAGTATATCTTTAATTATATATTCAAATATGTTTTTATTCATAGTAAAATGGCGACAGTTCTTAAACAGCCTGTAGGATAGTTGGAGAGCATTATAATCGTAGTAGCTGTACTATGTAATTAATGGAGTCACTTCTACAGCTTTTGGATTTAAATCAGCTTTGTAATAGAATATTTTTATACGTTTGACTGTATTTCGGCTTTCCGTACATAAGTTATAATTCCCGTTAGAGATCCGTATTACAAAT
This sequence comes from Pammene aurita, assembly GCA_947086415.1. Taxonomy (NCBI): domain Eukaryota; kingdom Metazoa; phylum Arthropoda; class Insecta; order Lepidoptera; family Tortricidae; genus Pammene; species Pammene aurita. Next base: position 9,478,773 of record OX352289.1, on the reverse strand, counting down.
AAAAACCTTGACTGCACCCGATCTTTTTCTTTTCTTCCACATATTTACACTTTACATTGTCCGAAATAGATTCGACGAGCAACTGTCAGTAATACAGACTAAAGCTGTAATATGACTGCCATTTATTCATTTCGTTTTATAATACACTCATTGTCAGAAATCATAAAACTACTATACTTATACGAGAGCAAAAATAACGCCAAAAAATAGCTTTAAGCGACTTGATCAGCAATAAAGACAAAAACTGTACTACAGCTGTCATTTATTCTTTTAGTTTTATAATAACCTTACAGACAGAAGTTATAACACTATTATACTTATAATAGTGTAAAATTACGCCATAAGAATTAATTTTAAATCGGTGTTGACAAACACTTTTGTACAGCAACAAGTGCCAGGTGATCCTACACTCTACAGCCTCTATACAGCTTTAATGATAGAAAGAAAGAAGAAAGAAAGAAAGAAAAACATTTATTCATGACAAACACAGGTAACACAAAAAAAAAATAATACATAAAATAGGCGTCACATAGTTTGTCACGAAAGGGCCACAACTCAGCATGAAGCTGGCGAAGCCAGCGCTGATCTTCCGTTGTAGCCCAGGTGTGCCACAGTGCGTCGACGATGCGGCTATACTAGCCTACAATTTTGGTTATATAAAGGTTATAACTCTATTTCTTAAATGATCGTGCATATCACACTTAAATTATTCTTAATCTATGGTACAAAACTTGCAAAAACAAACTGCCAATAAAAAAAAAAAAAAAAAAAGATAGAATAAGCTTGTAGCGTCACACAACACTTAAAGTTTTATAACGGAGTTTACAGATACTTTCTTACAGCAACAAGTGCCAATTGATACTACAATACAGCCTGTACACAGCTTTAACGATAGAATTAGCTTGAAGTGTCACACAACACTTGAAGTTTTATAGTAGATTTTTTATATTCCGATATAACACCCCATGCGTACGCAGATTCCTTTATAATGATATTATACAGCTTGAGCTCAGGTTAGTTTTCTCTGACACTCTTATAAGACCCTTAAAACAAGTTCTAAATTGGCACATTGATTTTACCGACACTTAAATGCTACTTGGGATGTACTGACAGGCAAGCCAATATACTATATGTAGAAATAGGATGCTGTTTTTACCTGTATGTGTATACTAACCTTAGTCGTAAGACTAATAATGTATTTCTTGTTGCTTACTAACAAATGTAATTTATTATAAAATTTAATATTTAATAGGTAATCTTAATTAATTAATGTTATTATTATTGTAATTAAAATGTGTATGGACCTGGTCTGAAATAAAGAATCTTATTCTTATTCTTATAATAAACCATGTTTTTATCTCCGGCTCTGTCCCCGAGCCTTGGAAGACCCAAATTGTTATTCCAATATTAAAACCAGGCAAAGACCCAAGCGAAGCCTCATCATATCGCCCAATAGCACTGTCCTCAGCTCTGGCTAAAATAATGGAACACTTAATTAAAAACCGCCTTGAATGGATACTGGAGAATCGTAACTTACTACCTAGCTCACAATTCGGGTTCCGTAGGGGTAGGGGTACCGTAGACAGTCTCAGTATTTTAACAACAGATATCCGCTTAGCCTTTAGTAATAATTAATCTGTTACTGCTGTCTTTTTGGACATAGCGGCTGCATATGATAATGTCAACCTCTCATCACTGGAACAAAAATGGAACGACTGAACATTCCTTCAAGGCTGACAAATGCAATAAGTAATCTGTTTATGGCTAGAACCATCTGCGTCCGATCAAATGGTACAGTTCTTCCCCCCAGGCCAGTATGGCAGGGTCTTCCCCAGGGGTCTGTCCTCAGCCCCATACTATATAGCCTTTATACGTATGACCTAGAACCTACTGTAGACTGCTTCTGTAACATCTTACAATATGCGGACGATATAGTCCTATACAAAAACTCCTCATCTTTTGTAGACTCCTCATCAGGACTGAACTCAGCCCTGATATACCTAAGAGACTATATTGACTCCCATGGTCTCACATTATCCGTCCCCGAATGCAAAGCATACTCTTTACTCGAAAAATATATGTTCCGCCTATAGACATTTCTTTGGAAGGTCAAGAAATTGAAATTGTTAACTCAATAAAATTTTTGGGGGTTTTGCTCGACTCTAAAATGACTGGTAAACCCCATCTGGATTATATTGCAAAAAATGTGAAATAAGTGCAAATGCCATGCGTTCACTGTCGGGCGTACGATGGGGTGCACATCCGTACACCCAGAAAATACTTTACAACGCAATAGGTCGAAGTAATTTTGATTATGCTAGTTTCATTCTGGAACCCTGTAATTTGAAAGCACTGGGGAAACTGGATAGAATCCAGGCTAAATGCCTGCGAATTGTGACTGGTGCGATGAGGTCATCTCCAACAAATTCATTACAAGTGGAATGCCTAGATCCCCCTCTTATAATACGCAGACAATATTTGACAGATTTTTCATAAATATATCTCAATACGAGAATCATCCTTTGCCAGCAAAATATAAATCTCTATTAGACATATCTTCCTCCTCTAAATACTGGAAAAATAAAGAACCCCCTTTAATTAAATCCTACAAAAAAATCTCCAGTATAAGCTCTCGCTCTCACCAATCTGATAAGAACCAAATATTCTGCTTTGATTATGACACATTAGTCTTTCAACCAACAGTCATCTTGGACTTGGGAATTTCTAAAAAAACACCTAATGCAAATACCGAATTCAACCAAATTATGGATAGGCAATTCAGGGGATGGATACAGGTATATACGGATGCCTCTAAAATAAATTCAACGGAATGTGTTGGCTCAGCCGTATGGATTCCCAGATATAAAATAATCCTTAATTGCAAAAGCCCTCCACAATCCTCAATATTTACTGGCGAAGCAGTCGCTCTATATGAAGCTGTCTCCTATATTAAATCGCATAACCAAGACAAATGTATAATTCAAACTGATTCTCTGAGCTGCTTGCAAGATTTGGGAAGGCTACCATTTCACTCCAAGGATAACTTCTATCTAACCTTAAAAATAAAAGATAAACCGAGGGAATGTCAAAATGCCAATTTGCAGGTATAGTGGTAGCCGTACAAGCCCAATTTCAAAGAAACACCGCAAATCGATCTACAGTTTAGCCGTTTGGCACACGCATACTAGAGACTTTTAGAAACCTATCGTGTGTGGTATCTTATGAAAGGGCATTTTGAGGCGATTCTAAAAATATACCACATCATTACATTTCAGCCATCTTTTTTTAATTAACACAAAAATAATTTTCGAAACATACCAAGTTTGGGCTCCTCCAGACACGATATGGCTGATTTTTTTAAAATACAATATACCACAAATGATACGTGATATCCTCATATCTAACCTCAAGAAACCAATTTTGAAAACAATTTCGTCTTACAACATATCTGTATGCTTTTAGCATTTTGAGTTCGTTTTATAGTAGCATTATAAACGTTTATAGTGCTGATGTAGGTCTTAAATGGGCACAAATTACCCAGCTTGAGATCCTATACAAGTCATTTAATAGCATTACAGGCGCATTATGTCTGCGCTATTAGCATTATCGTTGTCATGGAAAGTGCCAATCGCATTAAAGAAGCATTAGTACGCTCTATTAAGTTGCCAACCGCATTAAAGAAGCATTAATACGGCCAAAAAAGCTGCTAATCGCAGTAAAGAAGCATTAGTACGCTCGATTAAGTTGCCAATCGCAATACAAAAGCATTATACTAGCATAAGAGTGTAGTAAAATAAACCTTACGTCAATGCAAAAACGTCTCTAATACCGACGGAACAAATGTTATAATGAACGTTGTGATTTAACTACTTTGTCTCGCAATATAAAATGGACGAAGACGGTACAAAAAACTGAATGAGTGACACGTCATATTTGTTTACATCGTAACAAAATTTAAAAAGTTTTTGACTCTTACGTTATTTTATCCTTCAAATATTACTGCGCAATACTGTAAATGTGTATATAAGTTTAATTGAAACTTTCACGCGCCTTTGATTTATTGTGGTTTTGCTATAAAATATTATAAAAAGATATGCGTCAAATAAACAAAACAATTGTGTAATCCTCGTATGGAACGAGTTTTGCATTATTAACATAATAGTGTTGGTTGAGCAGCTTTAAATTAAGTTATTTCATTATTATATAGGTATTTTCCTTGTATAAATAGGTCGGCATGATTTTATTTTTAGGTTATAAATTATTTACAAAATGGCGTTGGTCTATATTGACGGAGAGCGAGCCACGTCAGATATGACACAATAATGAGAGCAACCAAACCCCTCTAGTCAGTTTGGTATACTATGCTTATTTCTAGATCTGGACATCTGGCAGCTTTAAAGTGGTGGAGGTCAAAGAATGCAAACTATTTCAAGAAAACAAATCCTAGAGATCTGGGTTTGATGCAATATTATGAAAAACTATACAATATTAAGAGAAATTATACAAAAGTTTATGTTGGTGGAAATTAGTGCCAAACGATATATAATAGGACCAGGACCCGGAGTATGTCCTAAAACTACGGCCAAGACCACCGAGACAGAGTTACTGCGATCGCCAACCCGCATGCCAAGCGTGGCGATTACGGCATTCACCCCCCATGAACAGAACACAAAAACCACGGCCCGGGCCGAGTGTCCAGCGACCCCCGGTGCTCTGGTTATGGTAGCGGCCAGGGTATTAGCGGGGTCAGGGGTGCTAAGAATCAGTGGCGGAACTTCCATACAAGCCCAAAAGCCGGGCTTGCCTTAGTTACTTTACTGCAATCACGTATTATCGATCTAGATTTTTAAACCACGCGCCAAATGAACCTGTCTCAATAATTTGGGCCTGCGGCGCTGGGATCTGGTACAAAATTCCGCCACACACAAAGTAGCGCCACTGCCGCGCGTGACACCTCACAACCTGACAGATTGGGCCCGACAAATTGTTATCTTCTAAATATATAAAAGAAGAAACTGACTGACTGACGCACAGCCCAAACCGCTGGTTCTAGAGATTCCAAATTTGGCACGTAGGTTCCTTATAAGGTCTAGGGATGCACTAAGAAAGGATTTTTCAAAATTCACCTCCTAAGGGGGTAAAATGGGGGTCCAAAATTTGTATGGCGAATCAAGATTTGTTAGACTATTTTATTCGAAACTGCACAGGAGTATATCTAACGATAAATGAGTAACACGTGTTTTAGGTTTTTTGAAAATTTAACCCCTAAAAGGGGCAAATGTGGTCACAAAGTCTGAAAATCAACATGGGTATCGTATCCTTTTTGAGTACTTATAGTACGCGGGCGAAGCCGCGGGAAAAGGCTAGTGTCTAATACCGGTTTAAATCTAAGGCGAACAGACGGAACTGAGCGCATGCTGGCTGTCTCGCTCCCACTTGCACCATCAGAGCAGGCTTTAATTATTAGCGATCTCACTATACACATCGTGAAAATCGTCCTACAATATGTAACTATTTGTTGGTATCTATAACAATGAAATATATGACGATAAAAGTGTGCTTTTGATGTGAACCGTGTGAAGTTAGTTGCATAAGCTCGCAAGACCGCGCGTTAGCTGACAACTTCAAGAGTGTTATTACATTTTCGTCGGAGATTTTAGTCAAACATCGAAGCACTTTGTTTAGGATAATGTGAATTGATTAAATATTGTTGTGATGACTTACACGTTAGTAAAAGTGCCTGATTCGTTTGTAAAACTGTTAAACGTGTTTATTTGAATAATGGATGAAGTAGTTTCTCGTGATGCTGACGGTTTGAACTGCGACCAAGTGTTAATCAACGAAGGCAAGATAAAATCTTTGAACTTTGAGCAAAGCAAAATATCATTTCTTTACTAAAAACCTTACTTACAAAATCAACACTCGACTGGTTTATTTCGGCTAGTATTTTAAGGCACAACAAAAAATAGCCAAAACCTGACTATTATAAAGTTTGTTCGGAAAGAAAAGGGTCGTAGTTTATATGGGAGCTCATACATTCAAAGACATTATTATTTCCGGATAGACTCTAAATTCTCATCAAAACATCGCTTAAATCGCTTTTTTTGGCTATGCAAGTCAGTATTTTTTGATATGCGGAATATTATTTCCCGTTTATTTCTCAAATAAGCAAGTCATATAAGTAAGTGAAAATTGTGTAGGATTGTTTACAAAACACTCTGTTTTGTTGGTTATTTCCATACAAATAATGTAAGTTGTAGTACTACTGCTGGCGTTGCATATGTTTTCGCACGATACCTAAGGTTTCGAATGCTTTTGTGAAGATTGAACCGTTACTACGAAAACATATATTTCGGCTTGCCCTACTCCGAAACTCTGGGCACGCCACTGCTAAGAATCTCCGGCAAAGATCCGGCTACCACCACCGACGACTTCTGGCCCTGGCAACATATAACACGCGTACACTGCGGACCGACGAAAAGATAGTGGAACTGGAGGAAGGATTGAGCAAGTTGCGTTGGGATGTCATAGGGTTATCTGAAGTCCGAAGAGAGGGGGAGGAAACGATAATCCTAAAGTCCGGCAACTTGCTTTATTTCCGGGAGGGCGACCAACAGTCCCAGGGAGGTGTCGGGTTCATCGTCCATAAGTCCCTGGTGAACAACGTGGTGAAGATCGAGAGTATGTCGACTAGGGTGGCGTACCTTATACTCCGAGTATCCAAGAGGTACTCGTTGAAGGTCATACAGGTGTATGCGCCGACTTCGGCACACTCCGATGACGAGGTGGAGGCTATGTATGAGGATATATCGAAGGCCATGCATAGCTCCAAAACCTACTTCACCGTTGTTATGGGGGACTTCAACGCGAAACTGGGCAAAAGAGATGGTGAAGAGCTGAGAGTGGGGCAATTTGGATTTGGAAGTCGGGACCACCGGGGCCAACTACTGGCTGGCTTCTTGGAGAAGGAGGGACTCTACATGATGAACTCCTTCTTCAAGAAACGTGAGCACAGGAAGTGGACCTGGATGAGTCCCGACGGTGCAACTAAAAACGAGATTGACTTAATCATGTCGACGAAGAAGCATATATTCAATGATGTCTCTGTGATCAATACGGTTAAAACCGGAAGTGATCACCGTCTGGTGAGAGACACATTGAATATATGTGTTAAGTTAGAGCGCTCTCGACTGATGAAGTCTACGCTCCGTCCAGCAGCACTCCAAATCCAAAACCCTGAGAGCTGGAACTCCAGTACCGTTTCGATTGTCTAGGCGGCGATGTGGACGAATTCAACGACGGGTTTGTGGAAGCTGTCCATAGTACTGGCTGTGCATAGTTTTTGAAGGCCCAGCGGAGCAACAGAACCAAAAGGCTCTCTGACTCCACTCAGAAACTCATCTAGGAAAGGAGAGAAATGGTTCTGCAATCCTCAGCAGATGCGTCATTATACCGGCAGCTCAATAAACGGATCTCTAAGTCCCTTACCCGTGATTTTCGCCAATTCAATACAAATCGTATTGAAGAGGCCATTGAGCAGAATAAGGGCTCTAAAGTTTTCGCAAGAGATTTGTCTATTGGGCAGAGCCAGCTCGCCAAATTAAAAACTGAGGATGGTAGAATCGTTTCATCCAGACCCGAGCTTCTGGGGGAGATAGAGGACTTTTATGGACAGCTATACACATCAACTAGCAGACCTGAAGTTGATCTGGCGGAAGACCCTAGAGCTAGACTGACCCGACATTATACCGAAGACATCCCGGACATCAGCCTGTACGAGATTAGAATGGCTCTTAAACAGCTCAAAAACAATAAGGCACCTGGTGAAGACGGAATTACAGCCGAACTTCTGAAGGCGGGTGGTAAACCGGTCCTTATGGCCCTTCAGAAGTTGTTCGACTCCGTTTTACTAGAAGGGAGAACGCCTAAGGCATGGAACAGAGGTGTGGTGGTATTGTTCTTCAAAAAGGGTGATAACGCGTTCTTGAAGAACTACCGACCCATTTAACTTCTGAGCCATGTCTATAAGCTGTTTTCAAGAGTCATTACGAACCGTCTCGCACGGTGGCTAGATGACTTCCAGCCTCCCGAACAAGCCGGTTTCCGAAGAGGCTTTAGTACCGTAGACCACATCCATACGCTCCGTCAGGTTATACAGAAGCCTGAGGAGTATAACCTGCCCCTCTGCTTAGCGTTCGTGGACTACGAGAAAGCCTTCGACTCGATCGAAACCTGGGCTGTAGTTCAATCTCTCCAGAGGTGCCAAGTGGACTATCGCTATATCGAAGTGCTGAAGTGTTTGTACGAGAACGCCACTATGTCAGTGCGACTCCAGGACCAGAACTCGAAGCCTATTCTGTTGCAGCGGGGAGTCAGGCAAGGAGATGTTATTTCTCCTAGACTGTTTACCGCTGCACTGGAGGATGTTTTCAAGACTCTGGACTGGAGAAGGTTAGGCATCAACATAAGCGGCGAGTACATCACTCACCTTCGGTTTGCTGACGATATAGTAGTCTTGGCTGAGACCATGGAGGATTTGAGTACGATGCTCGATGACCTCAGTAAAGACTCCGAGCGAGTTGGTCTGAAGATGAACATGGATAAGACGAAGATCATGTCAAATACCCATGTAGCACCAACTCCCGTTACAATCTGAGACTACACTCGCAGTTGTGGACGATTATATATACGTAGGACATACTGTCCAGTTAGGTAGATCCAACTTCGAGAAAGAGGTCAATCGACGAATCCGACTCGGCTGGGCAGCGTTCGGGAAGCTACGGCATATCTTTTTGTCCAATATTCCGCAGTGTCTCAAGACGAAAGTCTTTGACCAGTGTGTGTTGCCAGTGATGACATATGGTACTGAAACGTGGTCGCTTACAATGGGCCTCATAAGAAAGCTCAAAGTCACCCAAAAGGGCAATGGAGAGGGCTATGGTTGGAGTCTCTCTGCGTGATCGCATCAGAAATTAGGCCATCCGCAGCAGAACCAAAGTAACCGATATAACCCTCCGAATCGCTAAACTAAAGTGGCAGTGGGCGGGGCACATTGCTCGTAGAACCGATGGCCGTTGGGGCGGAAAGGTTCTCGAGTGGCGACCACGAACCGGAAGGCGCAGCGTGGGTAGACCCCCCGCAAGGTGGACTGATGACCTGGTGAAGGTCGCGGGAGTCCGCTGGATGCGGGTGGCGCAGGACCGGTCATTGTGGCACTCTTTGGGGGAGGCCTATGTCCGGCAGTGGACTTCTTTCGGCTGATATGATTGATTGATAATTGAGTGATATATAATATAATTCATAGTTTGTCGCCTACTGTTTTTGTTTCCGTAATAATACACAATATTTTTTGGTCTAACGTTTTTTATCGATTTTTGACCAGTGTTGAGTCGATATTCCAACATATTCACTACAGATAGAATTATAAAGCAAACGACTATCGGTTCTTGAATCTTTTATCTCCATTCTGTAGAGCCGGATCTTGAAATAAATGAGCCGTTATTTTTTTATGATATTTTTAAAATATGGTCTAAAAAAACACTTTTATCGATATTCGAATGGTGTAAAGAATCTAACATATACGTAATCTACATATTAGGGTTCCTCTTTGATGTCTCTAAAAACTGTAGAGATTTTAATTTTTAACTAATTAACACAAAATTTATGACCATAAAACCACTTTTTTAGCCTAAACCGGTTCGACTTTGATGTCGAATATCTCGAAGACAATGAATATTGAAGTAAATATAGGTACTATATTGTTTAAAGCCGTTACTGATAATATGATAAGTTGATAAGCTATATAAATCATTAGAAAACTAAGGGAATCAGTTCTAAGGTCGTTGGCGCCAGGGAGCCCCTTAAAATATAGGCCCTGTCCTTTATAACTTCGGCAGTTTTTACCTAGTTTGGTATTACTATTTTCCAATTAAAACATTTTGCTAGTCTGTCACTGTGACCTCCACCTATTAAAAGCTGCCAGATGCCAGGATCTAGCAATAAGAATAGTATAGCAATCTAACCAGACGGGTTTTGTTGCTCTCATTATTGTGTCATATCTGACGTGGCTAGCTCTTAGTCCAATAGCAGCTCAGTGACCCTTAAAAAAAGCTTATTAATTCCTACAGCATTACACGTGAATAACTATGCTATTAAACAACATTAAGCATTATATACTACTTAAAATTGCTATTGTAGACCCTAAGGCACTAAAACAGCTAAAAGCTGTATAGGGGCTGTTCATAAATTACGTCATCAATTTTTTATGATTTTTTACCCCCCTCCTCCTAAAATCATTCAACCGTCCCCCTGCCAAATAAAGTGACGTCATTTAAAAAAATGCGTTTTTAGCTTAATTGTAAAATAAAAAAACTATTTAGTAGATAATATTTTATAGCATTAAAAGTTTATAGAATGTCAATTAGAAACACGAATTTCATTCCTTTTTTTACACATTACAGCACTTTTAAAGATGCGAGAGATGATGTGATCTTCGGAATGTCCGCCCCCCCTCCTACGTCATGCTACCATCATCCGATGTCCAGACCCCCCCCCCCCCATTTGAAATGACGTAATTTATGTACAGCCCCTTATAGTGAATTACTGGGCTTTATAATGGTTTATATTATTGCTATTATACAGCATTAGGAACTTATAAATGCTACTGTACACCCTGAGGCATTAAAAATAGCAGAAAGATGTATAGCGAATTTACGTGGCATTATAATGGCTAATATTCATGCTCCTAAACAGCATTAAGCATTTATTTATGCTATTGTCGAACCTAAGGCACTGAACCACACCGAAGCATTAGTGTAGCAAACCAAAACGCAACTGTACAGCATTCAGCTGTACAGTTGCATTTTGGTTCGCTGCACTAAAACTTATGGCTAAACGAAAGCAACTACATATGCCATTATACAACCGTTATACAGCGTAAAGCATCATATAATGCTATTGTAGAACCTAAAGCACTAACAGCTGAAAGCTGTATACCGGATTTACGTGGCATTATAATGGCTAATATTCATGCTCATAAACAGCATTAAGCATTTATTTATGCTATTGTAGAACCTAAGGCACTAAACCACACCGAAGCATTAGTGTAGCAAACCAAAACGCAACTGTACAGCATTCAGCTGTACAGTTGCATTTTGTTTCGCTGCACTAAAACTAAAGGCTTTAAAAAAGCATTTACATATTCCATTATACAACCGTTATATAGCGTAAAGCATTATATAATGCGATTGTAGAACCTAAAGTACTTAGTGCTTTTAAACAGCTGACAACTGTACAGTCGCGTTGTGGTTTGCTGCACTAAAGCTAAAGGCTTTACAAAAGCAATTAGATATGCCATTATACAACCGTTATACAGCTCAAAGCATCATATAATGTGACAAGTTGCTCGGTGAACTTATATAAGAGTTTATACGGTCCTTAAGTTCTAAATAAGTTAACTATTCATATGTTATAATGCTTCCTGTGTTACTTGGGCAGTTCGCCTGGCCAAGATGAGAATAAGGGACGGCTCAATTTGTGAATGTGGACTAGACGAAGGCACCACTAACCATTTACTCCTGGAATGTCCCTTAATACGTTACCCTATATATGATTTTCTCCCACGAGAGATTAGCGGTCCAGTGAACATAGACTACCTCCTAACACTCGTCTTTACCCCATTATGTAGCATCATAAATAAATTCCTAACTAATAATGAACTCAAATTGTAATTGTATTTACGTCACACGTGGCCATAATGTGAGTATTACCGCACGCTGCGCGTACGGTAAAACTCGCATTATGGCCAGATGGAGACGTAAAACTGTGTACTCACCACGGGCAGTAAAAAAGAAAGCCCTCTATCGCACATTTACAACCCTCGCCTGCGGCTCGGGTCACAAATACCTGCGATTTCGGGCTTTCTTTCTTTTACAGTCCTTGGTAAGTAGTGTACTATTTCAGGTGACTGGTATATTAAATGTCATGATAACCTATATCTACTTTAAAAATATAACCCTAAACATTCTTATTCGTCTGTAATTTGTGTCGTCCATATTTGTTAAAAGTAGTTGTGTTGTCAGTTTCTTAACTGGTTTATGGGTATTTGTAGGGTGGATGGATACGCTACCGAACACCGCACATTACCGTACAGCGAAACAACATACTGGCCGTGTTTTATCCAACCTCGACACTGGCGGAATCATCAAGCCCTGATGGAGCCATAATACGAAAAGATTGATTGATTGAATCTTTTAATTTAAAATTCTTCTGTTGAACAGAAATTGCACTTGCGATTACGTTAAAGTTAAAATCTGGATAGTTGCAAAGTAAGTAAAGTTTAAATATAAGTTATATGGTAAGAATATATTCTCTATTCAAGTATATTTGTTCGAATAGGTGTCATTGTAATTGCAGATGTCAGAAGCAGAAGTGAACAATGAAAGAACTACCCTGGATTATCTGAATGAGGACTGCTGGCGCACTGTGCTGCAGTACGTGCCCGTGCGGGACCTCATACGGACAGAGCGCGCCAGCCGCCGGTGGCAGGAGCTGGTCCTCATGTACTTGGGAGGTAAACAGCAGTTAAACATACATAAAATGATGACAAACTAACGATTGTTTCACAGTTTCTTGTTACAAAATAAGCTCCAAGACATTAATTTGCATTGCAAAAAAATCTTGTTATTTTTATATACAGTCAGCAGCAGAAGTAGCTAAGCGGGCGAGGTGTTCAAAATGAGCTGGACACGACTTTATTGTTTAGAGAATAAGAGCGTCTCAATGTCATTTTGAACACCTCCAACACACACATAATAAATACAGAATACATTACTTTAGGCTGAAAACTCCTACTAAATATTTATTCTTCTTTACAAAACACTATTTTTGTACAGAATAGTACAATCTCCTCAGGATCTTTTGTAATTAACATACAAATTCCTAAATACTTCATATTAAGGTGCAACAGCAATATATTTATATATTTTTCCAGGTGTCCAAATTATCATTGGACAGTACTGTAGTCCTAGAACCCATAACGCCTGTGGTTTCAAGTTTAGATATGATATACATTCATTTGAATGTTGGACCAAAAAACTGGGCACATCAGTAGTGGCTACTTACTGCAACAGCCTGGAGAGCCTAGCAGTTATCAAGGAATACTGCCCAAACATACAATCTCTTCAGGTATGACAGATGCAGTCACACTCTGTGATTGTTGATCCATTTAGGGTTCCAGCTAAATTGGTTATTCCATAGGCCCATAGAGTCAGTATTGAACAACCAATTTAGCTAGGACCTTTCTTTAGGTCATGTTTGTCAAAGTCATAGTCCGGATCTAGTGAAGGTGTCAAGTCGTCTAGTCAAAACAGTCGCAGTATAAGAATGCAAACCAATTCAAGTAAACCAATCCTAGAGTTCTGGGTTTCATCCAATATTATAAGAAATTATATAAATAATTAGATGATATATGCCAAACGATGTATAATGTAATTTATAGATTGTCGCCTACTGTTTTTGTTTCCGTGATAATACGCAATGTTTATTACTCTAATGTTAAAATATAGGCCCTGTCCTTTATAACTGAGACAAGTGAGTTTTTACCTATGTTGGTATTACTATTGTCCAAGTCAACAATTTTGCTAGTCTGTTACTCTGACCTCCACTAATTAAAAGCTTCCAGATGCCCGGATCGAGGAGTTTCGTTGCTCTCATTATTGTGTCATATCTGACGTGGCTAGCTCTCAGTCTATTTCCCGTGCACCTCCTAAGGTTGCCCCGGAAAAGACCGAAATTTGACCACTGTACTGTGTAGAAGCTGTTTACAATGAGGTAGAATCTCTCCGGAAAGAGAAGTGTCGTAGAATGTATGAGCTCCCATATTAACCACGATACTTATTTTTTTGGACAAACTCCATAAGGTAGATCTACCTATAGAAAAGTAACTCACGTTAAAAAAGTTCTCTATTATTTACGCAATGAATTATCTTGCAATAATAATAATATCTGAAGTCAATAATATTATTCTTATAATATATCTATAATAAATAAATAAATAAATATTATAGGACAATCTTACACAAATCGACCTAGGCCCACGGTAAGCTCAATAAGGCTTGTGTTATGGGTACTAGACGACGATATATATAATAGATAAATATGGATAAATACTTAAATACATAGAAAACATCCATAACTCAGGAACAAATATCTGTGATAAACACACAAATAAATGCCCTGACCAGGATTCGAACCCGGGACCTCCTGCTTCGTAGGCAGAGTCACTACCGACTAGGCTAGGAGGCCGTTAAAATATATCTTTTAGTACTTAATAGCATGATTTGCATGTTCTATGTTGTAAGTAGATACAAAACCGGCGTGTCTCGCCCAGCGCGCAAGTATAGTGGAAGTGAACTTACTGTTGTTTATTCTTTAGTTGAAACGACTCCTCCATAAGTAAACTACATATTATACGAGTATTTTTGTATGTAGATACAGGTTTGATCAACACAAAAAACATTCTTATAAACAGATCTGCAAATAGAGTGTAATAAATAATTACAAGCACCTTATTTTTGTAAAATTATGCGCTGACACCGACAAACAATAACCCGTCGTTGGCAGTTGCCGCTTACAGACTGATCAAATGTAGTAAGGGATAGCGCTAAGGTAATTCGTCGAGGGCTAGTCTGGAAGCGCGTTTTGAAAATGTCGTAAGCGTCATATCACTTTATGCTATCTCAAGGTGAAAGTAAGCAACGGATTAAATTTTCATCCTACAATGCCAAAGAACTAGTTAATGCCTTTATCATACAAAAATTTTATCCTTATATTATTTATAATTGAGCAATAAAATCAGTTTTAGGGTAAAAGAAGACCTGACTTTGAAAAATAAAACTATTGAGGAAATTTTAGCCAATCAATCGTGTTTTCCTCCCACAAATCCCTCGGACATATAGTCGTTAATCATTCTTGAAAGTATCAAACTCATACTTCAAACGTTTCGAGAAAATTTAAATCTGCTGAACCCAACCTCATTCATGTATCTCTTTAAGGTGCACTTCACACTTGTTATGAATTTTGATCGAAATCAAAAATATATTTAAAAAAAAATATATTTTTAATTGTCGATGGTGGTCTTTTGTATAGAGCTCACAGACTAGTTTAAGAACAGTTTTGATATTTTACCTGTATTATGAAATCAGACCAAGTGTGAGGCACGCCTAAGCCCAACTTTTGTTATGAAATTTTAAACATCTACGAGTATCATATACATATAATGGTAGGAAGTCATTTATTAAAGAAATAGCTAATAATAATGTATATAAAATAATAGTAATAATTCACATCTCTGCAATGCACGGTCAGGCAGGTGACAGTTTAGTTAGAGCTGGGAATGCCTGCTCCGTCGTCGAACCCCAATAGTTTCGCTGCAGGTTTGAATTTGTGACGTGTGCCTCGTATGCCATACATACATACATACTGGTGGCTCGAATTATAGTAATGCATATCCTTGTTCTAAGCCAACCCAGTATCGTACTCAGCGATTTATTCCAGCGGTCCGCGAGGGCTTCGCCTATGTGTTTGACAAAGGAGGTCATCTGTGGTGCGAATACGCCATCGACGGAAGTCACGAGAGGGGTGAAGGTAGCGTGTTTCGCTTCGCAGGCAGCGGAGTATTTTCTTTGTTTTTCAGTCTCAGCAGATTTTAGGACAGAAGTGACATGGCGTGTAATGTAAGAGGGAGCGTCAGTGTCTACGACACGGATATCAAAAAGAGCCTCTCTCTGAGCATTCCATACGCCACGGCAAGATAAGTCGCCGCGTAATCCAAGGTCACCTTCTGTGATTATGGGTTCTATTGTGACGTTGCTCCATGCTTGGTGACATAGTTCAGCAAATAGATCACGAACTTCGTTGTGTCGTCTTGAAATTAGCCCCCCAGTCTTGCAGCAGAGAGCATGGTCGATATTAAATTGGCTGTTGCCACATCCATCGCATGAGGGTGGCATTGAGTTTGGGGTTCTGTGATAGCGTATTGCCAGGGCGTCTCTGAATTCTTGAGGGGACAAGTCGAGGTTATCTTTCTTCGTTGGTATAGTAGATAGCCAGGTGGAAGACTTTGTTTTCATTTTCAATGCGATTGATCTTTCTATAGCTCTTCTTTTGTTAGGGGGTAATTTGGCCAATATAGTGTCTAAAAGTTCGTTATCGCGAGCTTCTTTCATTGTTCGGCTTTCTTTGCGTGCGTCGATCAGGGATTTATTGTGTTGGGCTAGGTCTACATGTTGTGTCCCGATCAAAGCTGATGAGAGGATTGAACAGCCTTTTTTAGAGGTTTTGTAGCTCAAATTATTCTCGGTGAATGGATTGGATATTGCCAAGCCACCTTTATGTACGGGTAGGGAAAACAGAGCGGCTTCGTCGGCAGTGATGTCGCTACCCATCATAGTTGGCATGAAATTAGCCCGTAGTGCAAGTGTCAGTGGTTCAAAAAGTTCGTTAGAATCAGCGATTACACGTTGTAGGAATGACCATTTGAATTGGGCAGCTTTGGTAAGTGCTGTGTAAGCTGCTTGGGGGGAGTCCTTACAGACATGTGTTAGTTTCTCGATTATTGAAATAAATTGCTTCACTTTGT
The DNA here is from genome assembly GCA_947086415.1 of Pammene aurita. Classification (NCBI taxonomy): domain Eukaryota; kingdom Metazoa; phylum Arthropoda; class Insecta; order Lepidoptera; family Tortricidae; genus Pammene; species Pammene aurita. Next base: position 9,462,134 of record OX352289.1, on the reverse strand, counting down.
TTCTTATAAAGTGTTCTTTTCCCTTGCCTATGTAACTACCAAGGAAGGGTGAACCTGTGGCGATGGTAATGTTAGTTCCTTTAAAAATCTGCTGTGCTTTATTTTTGCCTGTTTCAGATACAATAAGGATTGTCTTTTTAGGTTGAGGGAGGTATCCATATGCCGGTCCTATGTTGCAGATCTGTTCCCACCATTTACGAAGGCTTTTGAAGTTTCCCTGGACCGATGAGTCATCAGCGTACCATGTCTGGAGTGTATTCTGTTCTTTTTTTAGTTTATTGATTATGGGTAATGTTGCAAGAGCATATAGTGGCATAGCGAGTGGATCGCCTTGGGTAACGCCTTCTTTGCTATACATTCTTGTGTCTGAGTTTCGAATAACAAGCTCGGCATGGCCGTTATATGTGTTGTACAGGAAACGGGCACAATGTGGCCAATATATTCGGGCCTGCCACAAAGCAAGCTGCCTATTTACACTGTTGAATGCGTTGTTAGCATCAACGAGGAGCATTCCCCATTCTGAGCTTGGGTGACATTTCTCTTCAAAAGTGTCATTCATTGCATGTATGGCTCCTTCGATACCAGAGTTGAGGCCACTGCAAAGTTGCCATTGTCCACATGCTTCGGTGACTTCAGATCCTGTTGCCAAGATCATACATTTAGAGAGGATTCTTCTAAGGCATTCCCTGATTCCAATGGGTCTCACGCCTGGGCATTTATCCAGAGCTACCAGACGGCTCGACATAAGGGATTGTATTTGTGTCCAAGGTACGTGTTCGTTATTCAATTTCATAGTAAGTTGGGCTATGGCATTTCTTAGGTGCAGGCTCGCATCGCCGAAACGTAAGAGAAAGTCCTTCCAATTTTCGGACGTTGAGCCAGTTGGACCCCCACCACCATGTAGTTTTCTTGCAACTTGCTCGACGTGGTTACTAGTTATGTCGACATCTAATAATGGTGGCATTTCGGGGAAATCCTCGGGCAGGGCAAATAAGTCAGGGTTGGGGTTTGCAGGAGGTGGATGTTTTTCTCTTAGTACGTCGCTGACGGTTTTACCGGTATAATCGATTTCGTCATTACTATTCCGGACTTTGCTTGTATCTTTGGTTAATAGCCAGCTTAGGGCCTCGCGGACTTTGCCACGTTGAATTAGTCTTGTGAATGTTTGTGTTGTTTCGTCGTTATTGTGCTATTTTCGACTATATGTATTTTGAAGAGTTTTGTCAGATTTTATCGATTCTGAGATTAAAATATCAAACTGCTCATCGGCCCACAGTTTGAGGCGGCGGTCAAGTAATCTGCTGATATCTTTGGCCTGTTTAATGTTTTTGTCCCTTTGTAGCAATACGGCAGTGTAAATTAGTAATCGTTCTGAGGGATAATTTAGCTTGGTTAGGTGTTCTATTTCATCGGCAAGTGTATGAACGAATTTTCTGCTTGCTGTGCCAAAAGGGAGATCGTAAAGTTTTCCATGAAGTGAGCATATGTCGTTCCATCTTTTTTGCCATATACCTGTCTTCGATCCTGTGTTGTTAAGGTAGGGCGACCCATATGCTTCTTCTAGTGGTGATGCAAAAGGCGAGTGTTGAGTGGAGGCTTGTTGATGCGAAGAGGACTGCTCACCATGGGCGGGCACGTATGTGACGTTGCAGGCCGTTTCTTTTAAAGGTTTTGGAACAGGTCGGACAGGTTTCTTGATTGCTTGAATTGACTGCGGTCGTGTTATTTCTTCAAAACACAATTTTGTTGGGGGCTTTCAACATGTTGTCATTAGGTATGAATGTTGATATTTTTGTTTTACGGTAATTTCGAATGGAGTAAACACTTTCACTATATATTTAGATATTCTGGTGTAGTTTAAGAGTGTTTTTGTGTTGTATATTGCAGAGATGTAAATTATTTTAAAGAAATGTATTTGGATTTTCAAAACAGAGGGTGACAGTGGCATGTGTCAAGTTCGAAATATTATATATCATATACATATAATAAACGCGTAAGGAGAAGATATTCTAGAAAAAGTTATTCGGGGGTCTTAGAAACGTCGACTGAATACATTTCAGTGATTTTTGGAATTCTTGTCTGTCTGTCTGTGAATTTGTCCGCGCACTACGTAAAAACTACTGCACAGAATTTTGTATAGAAACAGTTTATACCCCGGAGCAACATATAGGGTAGTTTTTATTCTGCTTATTAAAAAGATAATTTTCATAAAAAATAGTTCTCAAAAGTGGTCACAGATGGCGCTGTATAGGTACCCTGTATACTGTATACAAACATTATTTAAGGACGTCTTTAGATTAAATTAAGCGATTCAGTCTGTTGCGTTCCGCCGAGGTTTAAACCATGGATTTTTAAACGCTTTCCCAATTTAAGGATTGCGGGTTAAATATTTTAAAAACGTGTTACTTCGTTTTGTAAATTGTAAGTTTCCGGACATATATTGTGATCCATTAATACCTGAAGGTACTTTTAAGTCACTGGAGTTACAGAATGTACTTAAACCTACTTACAATATGCGTCAAAACAAATAAAACAGGTAGTTAATTATCCATTTCGATTTACCCGACAGCAAAAATTGTACCGTTTGTGAGATCAATATGTTTTATCTCGCATTAACAGCTGATTGCAATAAAAAGGGTAGTCATGAATCTAGGAATTACTAGCTGCTAGCTGTCACGCTGCTCCTGAAGAAATTCTCGCTGCGACGCTCCGGGCCTGGACCTACGCGGTACTCGGCCTATGGCTTTCGCAGACATTGCCGCTCACCATCGGGCCTCCGGCCCTCAGATTTGCTAAGACTCTTCGCCATAGAGTTTTTCTGGATTCTGTCATGCTGCCTGCTGCTGCTGAATAAATTCTCGCTACGACGATCCGGGCTTGGGCCTACTCGGTACTCGGCCTATGGCTTTCGCAGACATTGCCGCTCACCTTCGGGCCTTATAACACTTCACCATTGAGATATGTCCGGTCCCTGTTATGCTGCTGCTGATGAAGCAATTCTCGCCGCGACTCTCCGGGCCTGGGCCTAAGCGGTACTCAGCCTATGGCTTTTGCAGGCATTGCCACTCACCTTCGGGCCTCCGGCCCTCAGATTAGCTAAGATTCTTCGCCATTGAGTTTTGTCCGGATTATATCATGTTGCTGCTGCTGGAAAAATTTTCGCTGCGACACTCCGGGCTTGGGCCTACGCGGTACTCGGCCTATGGCTTTCGCAGATATTGCCACTCATCCTCGGGCCAATGAGATATTTCCGGTCCCTGTCATGGTACTACTGATGACCTGGGCCCTACACGGCACACGGCCTTTGGCTTTCTCAGACGTTGCCGCTCACCCTAGCGATGGCCCTCGGGTTTGCTAAGACACTTCGCCTTTCAGTTATAGCCGGTCCCTGTCATGATGATGTTGAAGAAGTTCTCGCTGCGATGTTCCGAGCCTGAACCTTACGCGGTTTTCGGCCTTTGACTTTCACATACATTTCCGCTCACCCACGTGTCCGCAGCCATAGAGTTCGCTAAGACACTTCGCCATTGAAGTATGTCCGGTCCCTGACATGCTGCTTCTGCTGAAGCAATTCTCGCTGCGATCTTCCGGGTCTGGGTCCTGCGCGGTACTCGCGCCCTATGGCTTTCGCGATATTGCCGCTCACCGTGTCACGGCTTCGGCGTTCGGGTTCCCGGGTTTCCCGGGTCGGGTTTTGTCCCCACTCTTTCATGCTCCTGCTGAAACAATTCTTGCTGCCTTTGGCCTTATTAGATTTTGGCCTGCTGCTGCAAAAACAGTTTTCGCTGAGACCATGCGCTCACACGCTACCTCGCGCCAGTACCTTCAGCGTTTGATCCTCTGTTCGAAGCATATTCTCCTGCAGGAACTCGGCTATTACCATTCGCAGGCCTCGACGCACGCCTTTTAGTCAGTTATCTTTATCACGGATGAACTAATAAATTTAGATAGATATTGGAGAATGGCCTGGATAGTAAATGAAAATGGCAAAACCTAGATATTTATATGTAGAACGCATAAATTCTACACTAATGGCCTGGATAGTAAATGAAAATGGCAAAACCTCCCACATACGCGGGCGAAGCCGCGGGTCCAGCTAGTATTAAATAAATGAAGGAGCTGATGAAGGGCAACCTCCCAATGTCACTGAAGCGCAAACTCGTTGTTATGTGTATTCTGCCTGTCCTAACCTACGGACTCAAACTTGGTCGCTCACCGAGAGTCAGAAGTCCAAATTGATGGTCAACCAGCGAGCAATGAAGCGCAGCATTCTAGGTGTCAGCATGGTGGCTCGTATCCGGAACACTACGCTGCGCTCCAAAACACGCATAGCTGACGTTGGCAAAAAGACTGCCAGACTCAAGTAGGATTGGGCTGGTCACGTCTGTCGCATGCATCCGGACTAGGGAATTCCCGGTTCCGGTATCGGATTTGTATAGAAAACGAGTACCGGGAGCAAACCCTAATCCGGACAGGTGGGCATGTGTAGCCACCAAGTGGATGCCGCAAAAGAGGCGCGGACGGGGCAGGCCCAAACTGAGATGGCGGAACGATTTGGACGTTTTCCTCAGCACCTGGCCGGAAAAAGCACGGGACCGAGAGTTGTGGAAATCAGCGGGAGAGGCCTTTGCTCTCTTTGCTGGCAGAGGGACACTATTTTAGGCTAATAATAAAAAAAAATACTACCAATCTATTTAGCGCAGTCTGAATCTAGATTCACTTTATACCTATATAAATCTCTATTTTACAAAAGTGTCCGTCAAAAGGCGATAAACTGATGGCGCCACAATGATATTAAATTTGATTAAATTAATTTTGAAATTAAAAAAATAATAAATCCAAAATAATTATTTACGGAGATGAAAAACACTGTGAATATTAATTTTATTTAGAAAGTCATATAAGTATTAAATATCGGTAATTCATTTCAAGTGCTGAACTATACCTAGCGCCACCCGGAGATATTTGGAACTATTGTTTAGTGCTTACCGCTGGACACTTTTTCGACCGTTTTCCTATAAGAGTGTTCCATCCTTCCTATACCATCCATATGTTATACTATGAGGATGTGTTGAAAGATGCACACTGCTTCGGAACTGTGAACCTGCGTTAAGTGATATGAGAATAAATTAAAAAAAAAAATGTTTTCCCAACCCATATTATAAAAATAAATAAAATAAAATAAATATTATGAGGCAGTCTTACACAAATCAACCTAGTCCCACGGTAAGCTCAATAAGGCTTGTGTTGTGGGTACTAGGCGACGATATATATAATAGATATATACATATAAATACTTAAATACATAGAACCATCCATAACTCAGGAACAAATATCTGTGATAACCACACAAATAAATGCTCTGACCAGGATTCGAACCCGGGACCTCCTGCTTCGTAGGCAGGGTCACTACCGACTAGGCTAGGAGGCCGTATTATAAAGCATATTATGACCATAGACATATAAAATAAGGAGACGGAATCCCACGAAGATAAAACTGTGATTCCATAATAAGCCGCGATCTCGTGCACACACACTCACTTTTGACGTTTGAACCAATCACCGCTCGTCCACAAGTTGTATATGTGTGCGTGTCGCGCGTAAACACGAAGAACTCGGCTTATTATGGAATCACAGTTTTGTCTTTACGGCGCTACGTCTTCTTATTTTATGTCTTTGATTATGACTAAAGTCTATGTCAATGTTACAGCTTGACTTCTTGAAGGTCCAACCAAAACAGTTGCTCCCGTACAATTTACATGATGACTTCAAGCTCCTGCAACGGGTTTATTTCAAAGCTTGTACCGTAAGTACAGTAAATACTTATCATCCTCCTAGCGTTTGTCCCAGCTTTTTTCCACGGCTTAATTGAGCCTGGGGTCCGCTTGGCAACCTAAACCCTATAGGTACTAGTTTTTATGAAAGCGACTGCCATCTGACCTCCCAACCGAAAGGGGAAAGTAGGTCTTATTGGGATTAGGTCCAGTGTAACAGGATGTTTTCCTTCACCGAAAAGCGAATGGTAACTATCAAATAATATTTCGTACATAAAATGAGTTCCGAAAAACTCAACATTTGGTACGAGCCAGGATTTTAATCTGAGATCTCCGGATTGAAAGTCTGACATCTTAATGCCAGGCTTCCAGTGCTTGGATCCAGCCTAACCAGCGCTTAGTAACTAAGTACAGTAATTACTCGTAGGTACATGCAGGGCAATATTTACCCACGCCCTCAAAGGCTGAAACTGAAAATAGGATCCCATCAAAAAGATTACATGTAAAACCAAGCTGGTGTAAAACGGACCTAGCTTTGCTTTTCGACGTCTACAATTAGGTATACTTAAACAAGCATTTTCAAACATTTCGTTTTTGTGACAAGCTTTTATTGCTAACTGTACTTCTCTTTATACAATCCCTAACTGCTCACCAAGACGAATGCAACAAGTCCGTTAATGTTGACTAGTTGAGGAGATCCTATGGCTACCTTCCAGCTCCATCATCAGGTCAGCTCCATCCATGTCATCATGATATTGCATTGTCACACGCGTGCAAAATATCAGCTCAATCGGAAATGGGGCCAAATTTAACTTGCAAGATTCGATTACAGTAAAAGGGACAGGTGAAACTAAATAAAAGCAACCATAGGGTTAATTGCACTGTCACTTCATAAGTTCATATGTTAAACACTAAGATATTGGCTTCTTGATCACGGCTTTTACAAGGTTGAAGAATTTATGAGTTACGAAGAGTAATTTGTATTGTATGATTTGTATGTTGTATATTTTGTTTCATTCTAAGTTTGTTCTGTACATTTCTTGTTAAAAACTACCGTGTTGTACAAACCCAATTTATTGTAACAGGATCCTAACAATTTTGAGAAGTTATTCAATCAAATACAAACATTGAAAAAATAATCAACCCAGTTGGACTTGAACCAACATCGATACGCCTTACTAATGTTAATGTATGAGTGGAATACCCACTTTAAAAAAATGTAAAGTAATTATGAATATTGAGAAGGTTAAAACTATAAATAATTGTATATAAATGTAGTCTTTATAAAATATTCTGTGTGTATCTAGTACGTACTTTAAATATTTACATACTGTTTAAAACAGTCGGAAAAGGTGATACAATAGATTTTTACAATACCACTGTAAGCTACCCTTTTTCTGTAAATAAATTTTTGTTTTGGTTTGTTTGTTTGTTTATGAATCATAACATAACAATTGACTACATACATACTCTCTTTTTCGTTTTCAGATATCAGACCTGGATGTTAGCCAATTTATTGCTAATAAAGCCTTAAAAGAACTGGAATTCGAGAATTGTGACAAACTGACTGGTCTTTATTTGAATACTATAAACTGTTCTAATTTACAGAGATTTGTCTGTGAGTTTGCCTGGTCTAGGAAGTTTGAATACATACTTCCAGCCATAGAACGCTTCGGTGAGCTGAAAGAGCTTAAGCTGGTGAATATTCATACTGAAATCCTTGAACAAGTCCAGCTAGTGTTAGATAAGATGCCCAAATTGGAATGCATCACAATGTATCATTTTAACACGATGTTTTGCCATTCCTCTGTGCCTTGGAGTCGGCTGAGCCGGTTGAAACATTTGAGCTTGTCGTTCCGAATGAAGGACTGGGACGTGGCTGAGGTGATCCGGTGCTGCCAGGAACTGCAGACCTTGAAGTTGTTGCACTGTGAATGTGAGTGTGACAATTTTCTACATATTATAAACTAACTTGATGCCTCGACTGTTGAACTATGTAAAGTAATGAATGAATAAGGACAAGGGAGCGTAACGAAGCGAATTTCTTACAGATAACTTCGACCATGGCTGGGTTGTCGGGGTCCTCTGAAACGTCCTCCTTCCCGACCCACTAACACCGACCGTTGGTTCATGATGAATTGATGACCACCTGTTATAAATTTTCATGCATTATTGTAATGTTCGGAATTTGAATGTACTTAGAGTATCGGTTATCGATACTCTAAAGTAAACTTTACGATGCTCCACCACAGATACCGGTTTCTTAATATAGGCCATTAGCTTATCGTTTCTGAACATATTATAGGGAATTTATGATATGGATGTAGATTATAGTAGTTCATGTAACTGTTACGTAATAAGGCCTAATTACGTACAGTTGCATACACTGCTTTATCTACACTCATATTATATATCCTAAATTAAGTGTTCGGAAACCATAGAATGACCGCCATTGCACCGCCATGGCCAACTCGATTGTGCCGGCGGTAGGGCGGGCGCGTGCCGTTGTTCGGGAAGGAGGACAGGATTTACATTATGTTATCAAATTCGATGTTCGGAATTTGAAACTCATAACGTATCAATATATGAGCATGTAAAGTTAAAATTACGTTACTGCCACAGATAAAAAGCTTATCATAGTAAAATCGGTTGTGGTAATGCTAGCCATTGCCTACCGTTTTTTAACACGTTTTAGAGGACTTACAATGTGAGTGTAGATAATAGTAGTTTATGTAACTGTTACGTAATAAGGGTCCTTAAAACATGAGTGTGGTTTTATGAAATGAGCCGCAGGTGAGTTTCATAATAAGATCACACGAGTGTTTTAAGGCCTAATTACGTACAGTTGCATACACTGCTTTATCTACACTCATATCCTAAATGCCGTATTCCGAAAACATAGAATGGCCGCCATTGCACCGCCATGGCCAACTCGATTGTGCCGGCGGTCGGGGGGGAGCGTGTCGGCGGCCGCGCGGGAGCGTGCAGGTGTACATTATGTTATCAAAACTCATAACACATCAATAGTTGAGCATGTAACGTTAAAATTACGTTACTGCCACACATAAAAAGCTTATCATAGTAAAATCGGTTGTGGTAATGCTAGCCATTGCCTACCGTTTTTGAACACGTTTTAGAGGGCTTACAATGTGAGTGTAGATAAAAATGGTTTTTGCATAGCGACCCTTGCCAAATGGTAGCCTGTTCCAGGCTTGACCCCGGGCGTCGTGGCGCCGCTGTTCCAGCACGCGGGCACGCGGCTCGCGACGATCAAGCTCGAACATTTCCCGGCCTGCAACGACGACATGGTGGTGCCGCTCGTCCGCGCCTGTCCACAGCTCACGGTAACAATACCTGCTGACTATTTCCAACCGACTTCAAGACTTCGAAGGAGGAGGTTGTTAATTCATGGGGATTTTTTAAATGTATGTTCACCGATTACTTGAAATCTGCTGGACTGATTTGGAAAATCCTTTTTTGTTTGAAAGGGTATACTTGACAGTTGATCCCATTGTCATCAGGTCAGGATCTGATGATGGGATCTTGGAGAAATCGAGGGAACTCTTTAACTATTGTAGGCACACCTATAGTGATTTGAGTATTTTTTACAGCAACTCGGGCATTTGCTCTTGGAAAGGTGGAGCCTGAGTGAAGTTGGTTCTTTTTAGGGTTCCGTAGTCAACTAGAAACCCTTATAGTTTCGCCATGTCTGTCCGTCTGTCCGCGGATAATCTCAGTGACCGTTAGCACTAGAAAGCTGAAATTTGCTACTAATACTCGTATGTATATCAATTACGCCGACAAAGTGAAAAATTTTAAAATGTGGAAAAAAATGTTTTATAAGGGTACCTCCCTTTTTTTTATTTCAACCCTAATGTGTGATATATTGTTGGATAGGTATTTAAAAATGAATAAGGGTTTAGTAAAATATTTTTTTATAATGTAAATATTTTCGGAAATAATCGCTTCGAAAGTCGGAAAAATAGCGTCCGTCCCCCCTGTAACTTTTGAACCATAAGTCCAAAAAATATGAAAAAAATTGAGAATATGCGCATTATGATAAACTTTTTAGAAAAAATATTTTGAACATTATAGGTCTAGCCATTTTTGAGTTATTTCCAAAAAACTACTTCCGTAGGCATCAGATACGACCTTTTGGCATTAGTCTGGTTCTTATTCTACTTAGCTTAGTAGCTAACAAAAAAATCGGCCAAGTGCGTGTCGGACCACGCATAATGGAGGCCGCACTTGGCCGATTTTTTTGTTTAAAATTATTATTGTAATAACAGACATGTCTGCGAACGATTGATGCCTAGAACTGTCAGCATCAATAGTAACTACGCAAACGAGGACGTCAAAAGTCCTTTTTAAAAGGGAATAAGAGCTTTTGACGTCTAGGCTTTTGACGGCGTACGATTGCGTAGTTACTTTTGATGCTGACTGTACCTAGGACATTGTCACTTTGTAGATGGACACTATCTTTATAAAAGCGAATAATTGCAAGCATCACTTTCGGTTGGAAAACCGTTAAATGGAAAACGTGGCTCTGGGCACCCGGTACAGACATGGCGACGATCAGTTATCGACTTATGAGTTACTTTATAGTCGTTATACCGCATACGGGGAGGTAACGCAAGCTGTATATCGATCGAGTTTTCGACTAATATAGGGGAGACGGGGGTAATTGGAGCCTACTAAGGAAAAAGTTAAATAAAAGGCAAATTTATGGATACTTTAGGAACTTTTTATTACAAACTAAATCCTTACTTATTTGAGTATCATTTAATCACAGCGTCAACGTTACGTTATTAGGCATTTGGCAACAAATAAACATTCTTCAAAAAAACATAATTGCTCCCATTACCCGACTTTGCGGGAAATGAGAGCCTATAAATTCCCATATGTGTAATGGGAGCTACTTTATTATTAAGTCAGCCTCAAAAATGTCTATATCAGTCTGAAATCTCACTTATTCATATAAATATTAATATAAAAAAAACATTACTGTAGAATAATTGACTTAACGGATCCAAACAAAAAAGGCAAATAGCCTAATAGGCTTTGATTACCCGAATACCACCATCTTGAAATTAAATAAAATGATATCCTTTAATGAAATCATATGCACAGATACTCAAAATTGATAACATTAGCTATAAAACAAAACGGGTTTGATTGTAACAAACATATAACTTCAGACTTACCCGGCCGTTGAAATTACGTATTATTTATAAGCGCGGAGCGAAAAATCGAGCGCGCCAGGGAACATGGCCCCAGTGTGCCGAAAGCGTCCGAGTGGCAACCGAGCGAATACGAGCTATAGTTTTGTCTATAGTCGCACCGCTCCCATTACCCGCTGGCTCCCATTATCCCCCGCTCCCCTAACTGAGCCTTAAAGGCTATCTACTAATTGCGAACTGGCGCTGCAGTTCTACTCAAGTTCCATAAGTTTTGGTTGGCAGAGCCTGGTGGTGAAGGGCGCGGAGCATCTGACCGGCGAGCTGCAGGCGCGCGTGAAAAACGCGGGTTGGAAGTACCTCGGCTTGTGCTCCGGCCGCCCGCGGCCGCGCGACCTCAGCGTGCTCAAACTGTCGTACCGTGATGTGGTAGGAAATTGTTTTGTTCGTTGTTTTTTTTATGTGTAGGTGTATTATCATTCCGAAAAGACGAAGGAATTACCTTGTTATTTAATCTATATATATAAATGCCTATGTGCTGTCTGACTGACTGATCCACGCAGAGCCGAAACTACTGAAGCTTGAAAGTTGAATATTGCAGATAAGGTTACACTGATAATGTGTTCAAATAATGAAAATGATAAATATTTTATTTCCTTAAATTTGTTTGACATAATGACATCAAGGTGGAAACTTCCTATTAAGTAAAAAATACCTGTATCTGGAAGCTTCGCTCCTCCATAACAAAAAGTTATAAGTACATGTTTTTTTTTTAAGTAAAATAAACAGGCATTTATACATTACTAAATTAAATTAGATTCTAGATGGTATTGTGTGTGTGTGTGTGTGTGTGTGTGTGTGTGTGTGTGTGTGTGTGTGTGTGTGTGCGTGTGTGTGTGTTTGTGTGTGTGTGTGTGTTTGTGTGTGTGTGTCGTGTATGTTTTTATTTAGACTTATCATGATTATTAACTACTAGCTTTTGCCCGCGGCTTCGCTCGCGTTAAATTCGAGGTAAAAAACTATACAAACTTCCACCCCCCATTTTAGGAAAGTGGGGGGTTAGAAAGAGACAAAAAGTAGCCTATGTCACTCTCCATCCCTTCAACTATCTCCACTTAAAAAATCACGTCAATTCATCGCCCCGTTTTGCCGTGAAAGACGGACAAACAAACAAACACACACACACTTTCCCATTTATAATATTAGTATGGATAGGTATAAACTGTACTATGTATTAGCTTTAGCTTGGTATAGGAGTTTCTCTGTTTCCTCATAAGATAAGTGAGACTATGTAGCCATTTAGTTATAGTTGTTTTACACTTATAAATATTGCAGTGGGTAAATATTTATTTTATCATTTATTTCATTGTACATAAATGCCGATTGTGCTGAAAACTGACGTTTAGCAAACATAGATTTAGCCGATGGGAGAGGGGCAACTTTATTCTTACGTCTACGAACTGGCAGTCTAGGGTTGAATACTAAATATGTAGTCTTAGGAGTGCACTCAAAACATACAGCTTTCTCACTGTCAACTGACCACTTATTTGATATAGGTCACTCGTTGGGAACCTGTATGGTTTTGAGTACATTACCTTCAACAAACAACGTTGCCCTCTTTCAACTTCCAAGAATTTCGTCTTGGTTGCACCTCCCCAAACAGATATGCAGTAACTGATAATAGATTTCAACCAAATTGCCGATTAGAAAGAATATTAAATTTGCTTAGATATTGGATAAGTCTGTTATTTATAAGCTTCTCTAGAATTTTTGATATAGATGGTAAAACTGATATGGGTCTATAGTTATTTGCGTCATTTTTCTCACCACTCTTGTACACAGGTGTAACGATAGATTGCTTAAGTGGCGCAGGAAACACTCCATTTTTAAAACAAAGGTTTGCTAGGTGACTGATAACAGGGGCAACAGTTGTCTTGACTAGTTTGAGTAATTTGGTAGGAATATTGTTCCAACCTGGGGCGCTTTCTGTTTTCAAACTACCGATGATGTCATGAACTTCTTGAGGGTCAGTGTCTAAAAGGACGAATGATGATTTTGTCCACTCAGGTTGCTCCATTCCGTTTATATGGTCTCCCTCGGTGATATTATTGTTTAATATTTCCTCTGCCAGTTTCCTGCCAATAAATACTAGCAAAGAAATCATTGACATGATCAACAGAGTCAGTTGGAGATAGTTTGATACTTAGTAAATCAGTGTTCGTTGTTTTGGTGGATTTATATTGAGTTATTGTCTTAATTGTTTTCCACAGAGTTTTCGTATTTTGGAAGCAGTGTTTCCTCTCATAAGAACGTTTGAGTTTTTTTATTAAGTTATTACAAAAGTTAGCGATATCTTTTATATATAATTTTAAGGACTTCATTCTCAGGTTCTGCGCGTGTTTTTAGCTGTAATTTATTTCTGTTGTTTATGCATCGCAGAATACCAGGAGTTATCCATGGTTTTATTGTACATTCTCCTCTGGGCACATGTTTGATACTTCTACTTTCCTCTAAGGATTGATGTAATTTAAGTAGTAGTTGTTCAGTAAACAGGAAAAGGGTCATCACAAAATAGTAGAATTTCTAAGTTTATTTCCATAAGCTTTTTTATTGCGCTGTCGTAGTCTAAGACCATTATTTTTGTAGGAGCATTTTTATTTTGTTTATTATTTGTTAAAGCTAGAAAAATTGTGAGATGGTCTGTGATCGAGGTGTTTAGAATAGCAGTGTAGACAGAGCAATCTCGGGTGTTAATTTTCAGCATGAAGTGGTCTAAACAATTTTGTTGCCGGGTCGGTAAAGTATGCCCAGGAAGTAAGCCATGAGTGCAAGGCATATTAAGATATTGCTGTCTGTTCAGATTTTCTTGACTAGGCTCGCATTCTCAGGGTATGAGGTTTATATTAATGTCTCCAGTAAATAAATAAATAAATAAATAATTTAAGAAATTAACAAATGATAACGCATAACAATTCGACGGCGAACGATAGATGCCAAGTATTATTGTGTCAATTGTTATAATTTGTAAACAAGTTGATTGCTCAATTTTAATTTCCTGTATTTTAGCATTTAATTTAGTATTTACGTAGGCTACCACGCCATCGTTTTGGTTTTGGTTTAGTGAAGTACCTAGAAGAGAGTAATTATCGAGTTGAGGCAGTGGCTTATGGTTGATACGACATTCAGTTAATATAAAAATGTCCACTTGAAATTTTAATCCAGAAAGAGTTACTAAAAAGTCATCTAAGTTAGCATAAATATTTCTGATGTTCTGCGAGACAATAGTAAGATTAGTTTTTGACACAGGTAAATGATTTTGACATCCTCGGGATTACATTGTAATAAGAGCGCAATATTGGTTCCATCTATTTCATCTAAAATATTTGAGTTACAATTCATAAATAACAATATAAAATTTTAAAAGTTTCAGTAACAGTGGGTACATTGTTTGATGTATGTAAAGGTAATTAATCATATCACGTTTTTTTCCTGTGGCATTTTGTTTGTGTGAGTATGTACCATCAGGTTCAAAATTGCATGGTCAATTTATCAATGAATTCATTCATAAATTGGCCATGCAATTCTGAACCCGATAGTACATAGGTTTATGTGTGAATGTGTGTTGTGTATGTAGAACAATATTTTAACAAAAAAACATGCTACATATTTTGTATAATAATAACAATAACAATGATTAAGTATCAGTCTAACGATTGATGCAATAAATACATAGGGGTTGTAGTGTAAAATGCAAGCGAGTATACTAAACAAGAACATTAATAAACACAGGCAACTAGTACTCGTATTTGATAGTCGCGTTACTTGGGCTTCACTGGTTATCTGTATTATTTTCGAGTTTTCATCTTTTCTTAAGTAGACATTACCATAGGCCGTCCAACAGAACTTATATTCCTTTTGCCGTTTGAGCTCACGGGTAAGGAAGTAAAGCTGGGCTGCCTTCGGGGTCAACTGCTTCGAAATGTAAATAGGAGTCTCTTCTGAAGTGGTAAAGCCCAGGTGTTTAGCGCGTAGTTTTTCACTATGTCTGGTGTTGAACACTTTCCACATCTTCAAAATGTCAGTCTTTAAAATAGATGACGAGGTCTTAACTATTATCGGCGCCGCCTGGGGGCCGTCTTGTTTTCCGTAGACGTCTTTGATCTCTGCTTTCGAAATTGGACAATTAATCGATTGTGAGAGTTTTTCAGTAATATTTATCTCGTTGGATTTTTTCGGCACATTTTTGATTTCCAGGTTGGATTTTCTACTGTTTTTTGTCAGCTCTTCTACCTTATCTTCTAAAACAACAATATACTTCTTGTCCTCCGCAAATTGTTTTTCTAATACCTGAATTTTCTTGCACAATTCTTCGTTCTGTGCGGAGAGAAATTCGATTCAATTGTTTCCGTATTTTTTCTTATTTCTCGAAGTTGAGTAACCATGGATGCATTTATCATAGCTTGGCACTCTTCCTTGAGTTGTGAGAAGTCTATGCTAGGCTCATCGTTTCTTTTTCGTATAAAGCACGTAGAACTGTAATTAAGCGGTGTCACCATTTCATGTTCGCCTAGTCTGTCCAGCTCTGTTTCCGATAGCGATTTATTGCCTTGCGTTTCTTTGGCCATTGTACTAGGGACTAATAATAAGAACCGATTTTCAAAAATTTAACCCCTTAGGGGGTAAAAATGGGGTTGAAAGTTTGTATGGGTAGGATTTGAAATATTAAGCTTAGAAGCTAAGACTTGAAACTTCGTACGCTGCTAATAAAAGCATAATAAAAGTAATTTTAGCGTTTTTGAAATTAACTCCTGCCGAGGCTAAGAAGGGGATGAAAGTTTGTATAGAGGTAACATTTTTTTTAAAGTTCCTTAGTAGGGGTACATATCAAAATGTTAAAGTCAAAATACACACGGTTGGAATGTATAAGTTCGAAATACCTAAAATCGAAAAATATAACGCTTAGAATGAATACCGATCAGAATTCATAATGTACGTAGGTAATCTAACATTTCATTCTCATTTCCAGAAATATGGAAAGCAACTAAACTAAGTAGTGTTTACGGGCAAGTGTTCCGTATTTAGTTAGTAACAAGTGAACTTTAAAACTATGTTAGACCTACTTACGAGTATATCTATTATACTTACTATTACGTGCCAATATATGCCGTTATGGGGCCGATATCTTCAAAAGCATATTAATTTAACATAAAAATACTTTAATCATAAGATATTTACTACACAGTATAAGAAAAGTTATTCAGATAATAATATCGCATAATTTTTAGTGTTTCGTACCATTACTTGGTTTACTCAACACTTATGAGATCACTTCGGTCGCCGAAATCGGTAAAACGCGTCTTTCTCGGAAACAGTTTAACGTCGAAATCTGAAATTTGGAATAGGTATAGAAAATGTCAGCTGTAACAAGGTACCGAGACTTAAATTTAATTTTATGAGGAAGCTTAGGGGAATTAAGAGGGAAAGTGAAATGTAGGAATCGTGTGGGGTACCAATAGAAAGCCTGCAAAAAGTTAGGACAGCTGACTGATTTTGACTTCATTTACGATCAGTAGTTTTGATAAAAAACGCATTTGAAAATGCAGTTTTTCATACAAAAATTACGGATCTGTCCCCGCATTTTTTTCAGAAACTATAGCTAACTAGGAACTGAGAACTGACTCCACTAAATAGACCTATCTTTCACAGTTTTCTGACCATGGATTGATCTTAGGCAAGGATGATTAAGACATAGGCAAGGATGATTAAGACATGGATTGACAATGCCTATACAAAATCGCGTTCCTCGAATCTTCAGGCTATACGTCTGTTTTCGGTACTAAGTGTCACAGCGCCATCTGTTGAGTCTGGAGTCGAGTTATTCTGTCAGCGTTAATCGCCGAACAAAATATTAGAAACTAGAATTTATTAATTTAATCTTAATTGCACAAAATAAGATGGGACAAATGGCGGACTTAATGCAATAAGGCATTCTCTACCAGTCAACCAATGAGGTTAACAGAAAGGTTAAGTAGGAATTTAGTGTTTGTAGTGACCGATAGATGACGCTAGTGCTTTAGCCTGAAATAAGGGAACGTGATTTTGTATAGGCATTGTCAATCCATGTCTTAATCATCGTTGACCTTAGGTTACTATAGGACTCAATACGAGTATGTACCTACAGTCAATTTACAGTGGTAATTTCCTATGATTTATATATTAAAAGCGCAGATTAGAACGCCTAAGACATGGAACAGAGGTGTGGTGGTACTGTTCTTCAAAAAGGGTGATAACGCGTTCTTGAAGAACTACCGACCCATTTAACTTCTGAGCCATGTCTATAAGCTGTTTTCAAGAGTCATTACGAACCGTCTCGCACGGTGGTTAGATGACTTCCAGCCTCCCGAACAAGCCGGTTTCCGAAGAGGCTTTAGTACCGTAGACCACATCCATACGCTCCGTCAGGTTATACAGAAGCCTGAGAAGTATAACCTGCCCCTCTGCTTAGCGTTCGTGGACTACGAGAAAGCCTTCGACTCGATCGAAACCTGGGCTGTAGTACAATCTCTCCAGAGGTGCCAAGTGGACTATCGCTATATCGAAGTGCTGAAGTGTTTGTACGAGAACGCCACTATGTCAGTCCGACTCCAGGACCAGAACTCGAAGCCTATTCCGTTGCAGCGGGGAGGCAGGCAAGGAGATGTTATTTCTCCTTAACTGTTTACCGCTGCACTGGAGGATGTTTTCAAGACTCTGACTGGAGAAGGCTAGGCATCCTAACATAGAAGGCTAGGCTATCAACATAAACGGCGAGTACATCACTCACCTTCGGTTTGCTGACGATATAGTAGTCTTGGCTGAGACCATGGAGGATTTGAGTACGATGCTCGATGACCTCAGTAAAGCCTCCGAGCGAGTTGGTCTAAAGATGAACATGGATAAGACGAAAATCATGTCAAATACCCATGTAGCACCAACTCCCGTTACAATCGGAGACTTTACACTCGAAGTTGTGGACGATTATATTTACTTAGGACATACTGTCCAGTTAGGTAGATCCAACTTCCAGAAAGAGGTCAATCGACGAATCCGACTCGGTTGGGCAGCGTTCGGGAAGCTACGGCACATCTTTTTGTCCAATATTCCGCAGTGTCTCAAGACGAAAGTCTTTGACCAGTGTGTGTTGCCAGTGATGACATATGGTACTGAAACGTGGTCGCTTACAATGGGCCTCATAAGAAAGCTCAAAGTCACCCAAAGGGCAATGGAGAGGAGGAGAGGGCTATGATTGGAGTCTCTCTGCGTGATCGCATCAGAAATGAGGCCATCCGCAGCAGAACCAAAGTAACCGATATAGCCCTCCGAATCGCTAAACTAAAGTGGCAATGGGCGGGGCACATTGCTCGTAGAACCGATGGCCGTTGGGGCGGAAAGGTTCTCGAGTGGCGACCACGAACCGGAAGGCGCAGCGTGGGTAGACCCCCCGCAAGGTGGACTGATGACCTGGTGAAGGTCGCGGGAGTCCACTGGATGCGGGTGGCGCAGGACCGGTCATTGCGGCACTCTTTGGGGGAGGCCTATGTCCAGCAGTGGACGTCTTTCGGCTGATATGATAATGATGATGATGATATATTAAAAGCATAAGAGAAAAATAGTACATACAAAATTAAACTTTACTCAACGGTTATAAGTTTAAATATCGAACAAGCCTTCCCACCAAAGGAAAATTGTTTTGCAGTTTATCGGAACAAATTTGAATATAGAACTCCATACTTCATTGTCGTTTTATTGTTTTTATCTACACTCATACTGTAAGTACTCTAAAATGCGTTCAAAAACCGTAGACAATGACAAGCATTACAACAAACGATTTAACTATGATAAGTTTCTTATCTGCGGCAGTAACGTAATTTTAACTTTGCATGCTCAAATATTGTTAAGCAATGAGTTTCAAATTTGGAACATCGAATTTGATAACATAATGTTACCGCCATGGCCAACTCGATTGGTCCCGCGCGAGCCCCGACACAATCGAGTTGGCCACGCCGACACAATCGAGATGGCCGCGGCGGTGCAATGGCGGCCATTCTATGATTTCCGAATACGGCATTTATAATAAATAATATGAGTGTAGATAAAGCAGTGTATGCAACTGTACGTAATTAGGCCTTAAAACACTCGTGTGATCTTATTATGAAATTGGCCTCCGGCTCATTTCATAAAACCACACTCATGTTTTAAGGACCCTTATTACGTAACAGTTACATAAACTACTATTATGAGATAGTAGAGAGCATAAGTTAAAATTTCGAAAAGGCCTTCAAAGCAACGCACGTCGTCGGGTGACAAACAAATTCACTAATTACCTACTACCACAAGTTTATAGCCGTAATGAACTGTATTGGTAACAAAACAAGGCTGATTTTAGTTTACTTATTTTTTTGGAATTTGTAAGATTTAGTTGTCACCTGATAGTATAGAGTCTTGTTTATCCGGAAAGAGGAGTGTCGTAGAACAGGTACAAAGAAAAGACACACATTAGCAGACAATTAAACAATTAAATTAGGCTAATGAGTAAGAGAGAGGTAGAATAAAATCAGCCTCTCACTTCGCTACTACATACTACTATACAATCTAGAATTGTTTGCCTTATTGCATGCTATGGTACCTAATATAGTAGTTTATGTAACTGTTACGTAAGGAAATAATAATAATAAATACTCTTTATTGCACACCTCATACAGTTACAAGCACAAATTTTACAATAATTAAATACCATAAATGGTTAGGTTAAATGTTTAAGACGGTAGCAAAACTAGCAAAACGAGTAAGGGGCAAAAACATGCTGAACGAATTTGCGTAAAAACTATTGCACCGAAATTTACGAAATTTTGTATACTTACAATTTATACCCAGGAGCAACATATAGGGTAGTTTTTATTCTGCTTATTAAAAACATGCCTACCAAACGGCCGCCGCGGAGTGAGGTAATTCTAATCGGGGCGGGGCGGAGCGTGGCCATTCTGTATGAAATACTATTATCTCTTCTGTGGCTACGGTAACTGCTTACCATTAGGCAGGCCGTACGCTTGTTTGCCACCATCGTGGTATAAAAAAACATGTCGAAAATGGTCAGTTTGTAAAAGTTTATTCACTCATAAACAATTTTATTTCTTTATTTACACACAAGTTAACAGTATTACGCCAGAGCACTTACGTGGTTAATATAAAACGCAAAAAGTAACAGAATAAACTTACAAGAATTAAAAACAATGAAATCATTATACATCCAATATACTAACTTTAATTATACACCTTAAAACCTTTCTGTAAAATACACCAGCATTATCTGCAAAAATGTCAATATCGTCCGACTCTAATACGATCTGGTTCAGAGTGGTTTGCGCTCTGGCGGTGGAAGCGTTGGCGCCTCTCCGCGTGCGCACGTCGGCGACCGCGCGCAGGCGCCGACGTCGCCGCGCCGCCCGCCACGCCCGCACAGCCACTCGCCCTCGGCACCCTATACCATACCCCATACCCTCGAGTGTAATCGCGCCATAACTGGTAGTACTGCACACATATGTAGCAGTTTTCGCCTAGTCTCTATAGTGTTTGGAATCCGACCATACAATGATCCCTGTTTAGTGTTTACCTACATTTGTATACATTATCTCACAATTCTGCTCTTCAGTATCGAACGAATGTAATCTGTAATACGTACTTCTTTCTTAACAGGGCCGTCAAGATCGGCAGTACCTAGCCAGACCGTATCATGAGAGGAAGACAAATGTTGAAACATTTATTGTAGTCCTCAAAGATACGCAGCTCTATGATACGGTGGACGACGATACGGATTAGGCTAATGAGTAAGAGAGAGGTAGAATAAAATCAGCCTCTCACTTCGCTACTACATACTACTATACAATCTAGAATTGTTTGCCTTATTGCATGCTATGGTACCTAATATAGTAGTTTATGTAACTGTTACGTAATAAGGGTCCTTAAAACATGAGTGTGGTTTTCAGGCGAATTTCATAATAAGATCACACGAGTGTTTTAAGGCCTAATTACGTACAGTTGCATACACTGCTTTATCTACACTCATATTATTTATTCTAAATGCCTTATTCGGAAACCATAGAATGGCCGCCATCGCACCGCCACCATGGCCAACTCTCGTGTGCCGGCGGTCGCGCGGGCGCGTGTCGGGCTGTCGGCTCGACGTCGGGAGGGTGCAGGTGTACATTATGTTATCAAAACTCATAGCACATCAATAATTGAGCATGAAAAGTTAAAATTACGTTACTGCTACGGATAAAAAGCTTATCATAGTAAAATCGGTCGTGGTAATGCTAGCCATTGCCTACCGTTTTCGAACACGTTTTAGAGAACTTACAATATGAGTGTAGATAAACAATATTATCTAACAAATTCACCACCTTATCTGAATTGATTGTATCTACTGATTAACAGGTTTGAGATGGCTTATACAACGCGCTTTGATTTAAAAAATATTGCGTCGAGTGCGTGTTAGCATGTTAGCTAATAAGATTAGGAATAAGTATATATATAATATGTTAATTAAAGAAGTATAAGATTACCTAACAAATGAACGTTTTACTCAAGCCCCTTCAGTCCCTCCACATACTAAATATCTTACTGTCTTCCTCAAACACACTTGTATATATTATATAAGTGGCACTAGTCGCAGATATGTAACTAGACGAACGAACGAACGAAGTATAAGTAGTTCAAGGTGCCACAGGTCAGGCACTGGATTTATTTGTGAACACCAAGTATGAACAATATTCTCCGGTCACGGGTAGCTGAACTATAGTTCAACGTTCAACCCGACGGGTATAGAAGTCGCTAGTAAGGCGGATAAGTGGTGTATACCCACCTGTACCCCCTATTGTCACGTGGGGTGTTCACAGGTGGGAACGAATCCTTCCCATCTGTGTCTTATTCAGAGCAATGACGCGTAGTTTCCCTGTACATAGGTTGCTACTTATATATCCGGAAACAAAAAAACAAACAAACGTACACGGCTGAAAATGGTTTTATTGTTTTTCAAAGTATTCCCCTTGATGATCTATGCACTTTTGCATTCGCGTGAACCAATTTTTAAAGCACTTCTGCCACTCCGCCTGAGGTACCTCCATAACGTGTTGTTTGAATGCGTCGACAGCATCTTCAGCGGTCGAAAATCGTTGACCGCGTAATTTATTCTTTATATTTGGAAATAAATAAAAATCGTTGGGTGCCAAGTCAGGGCTGTACGGCGGATGACCCGTTAATTCCACATTTTGACCCTCCAAAAATAGAGTTGTTTCGCGTGACGTATGACAGCTGGCATTGTCATGATCATGATGAAGAATGATTCTTCGTCGCTGGTTAGTTTTACGAATTTGTTCAAATACTTCCGGTAAGCAAATGGTCGTGTACCACTCTGAATTAACCGTTCTACGGTTTTCTAGTGGCACTGTAGCTACATGGCCATTAATACCGAAGAAGCAGGCCACCATTTGTTTCAATGTACTTTTTGCACGAGTAACTTTCGTAGGGTTCGGCTCATTTTGAAACACCCATACCGTTGATTGTTGCTTCGTTTCGGGATCGTATGCATAGATCCAGGATTCGTCACCTGTATAGATGTTATAAACGGCTTTTGAGTCACCACGGTTATATTTTTTAACATTTTATTGCACCATTCGACGCGAACATCTTTTTGCTCTTTTGTTAAGTTGTGGGGTATCCAACGCGAACAATTTTTTTTTACGGCCAAATAATTATGTAATATGCTATTAATGCTGGTCATAGAAATACCCAGAGTCGCCTCTATCTCGCGGTACGTAACATGTCGGTCGTCCATTATAAGTTTTCGCACAGCCTCGATATTTTGTTGTACAACGACCGATTTCGGGCGATCTGCCTTAACTTCGTCCGTAAGCATACTACGTCCACGATTGAACTCACTAAACCAGTGATACACAGTAGTTTTAGATGGGGCTTCATCACCAAAAGTTGAAGTTAGTTGGTCTATGCACTGTTGTTGCGTTAAACCACGCCGAAAATCATAATAAATCATAGCACGAATATTTTCACGAGTGAGTTCCATTCTTGCTGCGAGATGACATTTAAAACCCGTCAAAAACAAAACACGAGCGTTAATAAGAAAGAAAAAATATACCGGCCAGTACTTAAAAAAGTTCAAATTTTACCATGGAGGTCAAATATGCTATTTAAGAAGATTGTAATCCCGGTTTCCGGATATATAAATAGCAGCCCTCGTACGCGAGGAACCGGATGGCTCGCGGTATTAAACTACCTACGTGTTGTGGAACCATCCTGTGCAACCCGAACTGACCCACGTTGGACTTTGTTTTTCATCACCCCTTATCTATTACGCCCCGCACCGGGCGTCAGCCATTATTTCGTCTGAACGAGAGTATTGTTTCTGTTTAATTTTTGACTAAATATCATTGATGAAGTCGCATAAATTGAAATATTTAATTTTGAATACCTTTATTATTATTAGAATGTGAACTCTAATGAATCACTTACATATTTTTTTTAATACGATATCAGCCTAATAATGATACGAACTTAAATTTTCATTGCTTATTTCATTTCGACCAAATTACGAGTATATTCTTTGATTTCGACACATATTTATTTTATTGACAGATGTTAACGTTATCATATCATATTATAATATAAACATAAATGCTCTTTATTGCTCACCTCAAATCATATTTGTTTTATAAACTCTTAATTTTTAATGTAGTTTTTTTAGCATTTACCTCAATTGCACTTTGATATAATATGACAAATATAATTATACCAAGTTGCAATTGAGGTAAATGTCACAACTGTACATTTAAAAAACATAGAAAGGCTGTTCTGAATAATACAAAACATAGTCATGGTCAATCATTTAGTTGCATTAAAACACGTTACTAACAATTCATGCAAATACATTTTTAGGCATATACTTAAGACTTTATAATATCACTAAAGTAAATACTTATAAAATAAACCCTACAAAAAAGTAATCTAAAACAAAATCCAAATCTAAAGTTGGCCCCTGTGGCATGGTGCCGAGGATGCTGGCAGCATTTCCTAGCTGGATCGTAAACTGCAGGTGACTGTAAAACTTTCGTGAGACTCTAACATATTAAAAATATTTATAACGGGTTACTCACGTAATTTAAGTCGATTTTTGCTCGACATGTTTCGGTCAATTTACGATGACCATTTTCACGAGCTGCCTTCCGCGACGGCAGCGCGACGGCTACTACGCGCCTGCGCGCGGTGTGCCCTGCTGCTGGCGGTGGGAGGCGGCGGCGGCGGCGGCGGTGTTGTGGCAGATCTACCCTCGTTCACTTCTTCACTATTGCCGAAATGTTTGCACACTACACTAACGACGTCACTTGCTAAAGGCACGTCCACACTGCCCACCGACGTAGTATTGAAAACCGTTTTCCAACTAGCGGGCAATGACCAACCACCATCCCGATTGAAATTCGAATGACGACTTATTTCTATAGCTTCCCGTATTTTTCGCTGAACGAGGAACTTTTCCCTTGCCAGTACGGTTACCTTATCAAACCTAATATAATGCGTCGAATCCGAATCCAATATGTGGTCCGTCACAGCGGAACCCTGCCCATCCCGGTTTTTCATACTACGTATGTGTTCAGAGAGCCTCGTAACGATGTTCCGGCCAGTCTCTCCAATGTAACTCTTCCCACAGGAGCAAGGGATCATGTAAACCCCAGGAACATTCAAGGGCTCCTTATCCTTCGGCGAACGCATCCACTGTCTGAGCTGCGTTTGTGGGCGGAAAATCGTCTTGATGCAATATCTTCGGCGTAACAAGTGTCCGATTTTATCCGTCACACCCTTAATATAAGGCAGGTATACGGGCAACCTTTCCACTTGAACAGGCCTAGGACTCGCCGATGCACTAGCAACCCGATTACTCTGCCTCCAGTTGTAACCGTTGCTCTCCAGCACCCGCCTTATTGAATTGAATTTCGCTCCCACCCCAAGTCGAATACCTACTGAGGTAATAGTCACAAGTGTTGAGGGTACAATCATGCGAAACAGAATTCCAGCGACTGACACAGATTGTATGAGACAATACGTTGCTTCCATGTTGCGTAAGTCCCGTTTGCCTAGATCAAACATGCCGCAAAGGGAGCTGAGGGCCTTGCGGGGGCTCCGCGATAACTTAGACGTGTTGGTATTGCCGGCTGACAAGGGTAACGCTACCGTTATTGTCGATACTCAGGCGTATGAGGATAAGATTGTCCAGTTATTGAGTGACGATAAAACATACAAAAAGGTAAATTATAACCCTACGTCGAGAGTGACGACCAAAATTAATAAGTTGTTGCAGGATTTACCGGAGGAAAGTTTAGCAACGCGATTACGCCCGCAAAATCCAACTTCACCAAAAATTTATAGCCTGCCTAAAATCCATAAGCCTGATTGGCCGTTAAGACCCATAGTCAGTCAGATTGACTCGCCGTCCTATAAACTTGCCCGTCATTTGTCATCAGTATTGCAGGTTTTTACGGGCGGGACAGCGAGTTATATTAAGGATTCGAGGCATTTCATCAACCTGCTAACGGATATTCAACTACGCGAAGACGAACTTATGGTGAGTTTTGATGTTACGTCTTTATTCACTAATGTACCGGTAGATGAGACACTCAAGATTATATCAGACCTTTTGGCTGCTACTGATTTACCTGCCGTGTACATGGAAGCTATCGAGGTGTGTCTGAAATCTGGATATCTGATGTGGCATGGAGACTACTACCTCCAGGTTGATGGGGTGGCCATGGGTTCACCAATAGCACCCGTTACTGCCAATATTTTCATGGAGTGGCTAGAAGAGAAAGCTTTAAATAGCGCGCCAGTACCACCGAGATATTGGTGGCGATACGTGGATGACGTGTTTGCTATCGTCACAAGGGATGGCCTAGAGGGGTTCACGGAACATATCAACACTCTGCATCCAAAAGTCAAGTTCACGGTGGAGGAGGAGAGGAATGGGAAATTGCCGTTTTTGGATGTCTTAGTCATGCGGAATCCCGGTGGACGTTTAGAAACTACAGTTTACCGGAAGCCGACGCATACGGACCGTTATCTTAGGGCTGATTCACATCATCATCCATCTCATTTATCTTCGGTGCCAAGAACTCTGATTAACCGGGCTCTGAGCTTATGTGATCCGCGGTATGTCGACCGAGAGCTTGCTCACGTAAGGCGGGTGCTGGAGAGCAACGGTTACAACTGGAGGCAGAGTAATCGGGTTGCTAGTGCATCGGCGAGTCTTAGGCCTGTTCAAGTGGAAAGGTTGCCCGTATACCTGCCTTATATTAAGGGTGTGACGGATAAAATCGGACACTTGTTACGCCGAAGATATTGCATCAAGACGATTTTCCGCCCACAAACGCAGCTCAGACAGTGGATGCGTTCGCCGAAGGATAAGGAGCCCTTGAATGTTCCTGGGGTTTACATGATCCCTTGCTCCTGTGGGAAGAGTTACATTGGAGAGACTGGCCGGAACATCGTTACGAGGCTCTCTGAACACATACGTAGTATGAAAAACCGGGATGGGCAGGGTTCCGCTGTGACGGACCACATATTGGATTCGGATTCGACGCATTATATTAGGTTTGATAAGGTAACCGTACTGGCAAGGGAAAAGTTCCTCGTTCAGCGAAAAATACGGGAAGCTATAGAAATAAGTCGTCATTCGAATTTCAATCGGGATGGTGGTTGGTCATTGCCCGCTAGTTGGAAAACGGTTTTCAATACTACGTCGGTGGGCAGTGTGGACGTGCCTTTAGCAAGTGACGTCGTTAGTGTAGTGTGCAAACATTTCGGCAATAGTGAAGAAGTGAACGAGGGTAGATCTGCCACAACACCGCCGCCGCCGCCGCCGCCTCCCACCGCCAGCAGCAGGGCACACCGCGCGCAGGCGCGTAATAGCCGTCGCGCTGCCGTCGCGGAAGGCAGCTCGTGAAAATGGTCATCGTAAATTGACCGAAACATGTCGAGCAAAAATCGACTTAAATTACGTGAGTAACCCGTTATAAATATTTTTAATATGCAGGTGACTGTACGTGTATTTAAATGTACAGTCACCAGTAGAAGTAGCTAAGCCGGTTTCACTACGTAGTTCAGGTACCCGGACCCGGGGTATGTCCTTAAACTACGTCCGGACCTGGGTATGTCCTTAAACTACGCCAAAAAGAGAGGTATGGGCACTGCGAATGGCATCTCGCTAAGTGTGGTAGGGCACGTTCAGCGAATGTCATCGCTCAAATCTGGAGCAGAGCCCGACTGGGGAAGTACCTCCACCTTACAGAAAACCACAGCCAAATAGTACTAGACCCTACTCATAGTGTTGTGTTCCTGCTGGTGAGTAAGGTTGCCAAAGAGCTCAAAGAGGACCCAGTGTGTTGACGATGAGGGACCTTCTTGTTCCTTTAGTCGTCAACACAGTGAATCCTCCTTTTTGTAAAGGGTCGGCAACGCGCATGTAACTCCTTTGGAGTTGCAGGCGTCCATAGGTTACGGTAGCTGCTTACCATCAGGCGGGCCGTATGCTTGTTTGCCACCGTCGTGGTATAAAAAAAAGGTACATTTGGCCGGCGCGCCTCCCGCGCCTGCCCGGGCTATGGCAGTGGGCTGCCGCTCGGCTCGCAGTTCGCACGATACTCGTGTCACGTGGCGCTCGTGCAAAATTGACAATACACAATGGCTTCGAAACCTAAATCTCATCTAATCCGTATAAAATATGTCTTTACGGATGTCTGAATAAACGGAAGAACAAGGAAGCAGAAATAACATTTTTAAATTCCGGACGATATTGAAAGGTCCCGAAGTCCTTACTTAGTAATAGTTAAAATAAACATCCTTAATTTATTGAACATTGGTTGCCCAGAAACAATATTATATTAGGAACTGACCGACATTTTCAAAGGAATACGGCTGTGGCATACCTACTTCCGTGAGAATCAGACATAATCTCTATAAAAATTTCTATCTCCGGATAACAATTTCATGTTTACAGAATCAACGTTTGTAATTACTACATATTTATCTTAAAAATAATAAATCAGTCGGTATAGGATGTACAAAAACTTGTCAATTGACAACCCCGTGCCGACGCTCACAGCTCGGTCATAAAACTGCGGCGCGCAATGAAGATTCACGGTTCGTGCGCGGTTATAAGTTTCAATTTTGCTTGCAGGCGGCGAGTATAGGTATAATTTTATACCTAAATCTGACTTTTGTGAAGGAGTGAATTTTCTGTACGGTAGTACTATTAGTTATTCTGTGGTTGGAACGACGTTATTGTAAAGAGAATAATAGTAATTTTCAACAACTCATCCGTTTAAAATTGGTATAAATATCTCGGCTAATATTTCAGTTTCGTCTTAGCAACACTTCCCTATCAACTGACAACCCTAGGGCTCTATCCGTGTTTCATGTACACGTGACAAATTGACAATACACATTTCAAAACTACACGTACCTACCCGGTTTTCTGAACCGTTTAATTTGGGAATGTATGACCTGATGAACATAAGGTATGACCATCTTTTTGTATTTTTTTCTTGCTCAGAATCTTTTAGGCTATTGAGGATCACGGAGGCTAGAACCCACGACCATGGATATTTTATGCCAAATTAAGGGTTAAGAACCATGTACCCGGCGTACCCGGGTACACGGCCAACGGATCTTAAATACATGCAGGTCGACCTGTCCTTACATGTAGCGGAGATTCAAGCACATTGGCTGCTCCGATATATCTGGTGGCGACTGTACAAATAAAAATATGAGAATCGAGTGTTCCGATTATTCTGCAGTACATATTCGCTCGTAACTCTTAAACACCACGACTCGGATCTCCATTACACGGCAAGGGCGGGTCGAACCGCCGGTAAATAAGAGTCGTTTCTTCGGGTACCCGTGTCCCCATGTAGGTAAACGTTTCTCAAACCGGACGGGTTCGTGTAATTTGGGATCTTAGTACTGCCGGGCTTAAGAACACGGTTACCGTGTGTGTGCGTGTACACGTGTATTGGGAGCTCTTATAGTAAATTATGTCGTTGTCAATACGAAAAAAAATACTAGAATTTTTTACATTACTGTTATCTTTATTAAATGCATTTATATCTCTCAAAAACAGGCATAGTAGTTTTGATATCGTTCTCAAGTAGGTACTTATTTACCAACGTAGTATTTTAAACCAACACTAGGCTCCAACCATAGATAGACATTTAAAATAAGGAGACGAAACTGTGACGAAGATAAAACTATGATTACATAATTAGCCACGGTCTCATGCGCACACACTCTTTCGACGAGTTATATATATATATGTATGTGCGTGTTTCGCGTAAACATGAGGAAATCGGCTTATTATGGAATCACAGTTTTGTCTTCACGGCATTACTTACGTCTCCTCATTTTATATGTCTATGGCTCCAACAAATATATTCCCTATTAGCCTCAAAAAGCAGGACCACTTGTTGTAACATAGATATTAATAATATTGTTAACAACAAATTACTAGGAAAATAGAGCTCAAAGTTGTATCAAATTTTAACATACTTAAAAAATGCATTATGGTATAAGTGGTTTATTGCAATAACATGTACATGCAATTGTATCACTGGGCGTTACGAGCGGGTACGCTAGCATAGACGCTAGCTTTTACGCGTGTTTAATTAAATTGATGGTACAGGTGTTTAAACAGTTTGTGGTAGTTTATATGAAATATTACACTATTATTGCTCGAATACAATATGTACAAGACACTGTATAACGTAAGCGCCTTTTCAACATTTTATTATTATTATTTAACTGAACTACATCGAATAGTGTTCAGCTAAAAATCGCATCGAACACTACATTTATCTTCTTCGACACAGCTCTATTCATCGCGGGAGATCCTCTCGAGTATCCAATCGCTGTAGGAGTACACGCGAGTGTACACGTCCGGGTACCCGCGTGCGCAAGGCATGCCCCACAAGACCACGCCCACCACCCTCCCGCCCTCTACCAGCGGGCCCCCACTGTCGCCATGAAATCAGAAAATTGTTAAGATGTAATCGGGTAGTAAGCACGGACCAAGAGAGAAACCGGATATCACTCTTACTCTATTTCCCACAGTTGAACCTTATTACCGAGTAAAACAGTCGTTCATAGGTGACTAGTAAAAACAGTCCGATAGAGAGCATAATGTAGCGGTGTCTCACTTGCACTCGTTACAAAATTGACACATTTGAAACATATTGACATTTTGATTGTCTGATGATGTCATTACCTCCTTAGTTAAAACGAGACACAATCCCCCTAGATAACCCTCTCTTTCGACGTCACTTTGTCACCGAAAAGTATAAAGCCAGACCAGAAATATATGACTATTGTCAAGAGGGCGCTATTATTCTCATTTATATGGCAACAGTCATAGAGCGTATTATTCTCTATGGTATAGTGGTGTGGCTTTGTTTACCTGTCAGCTCTGATGTTAATTTGAAATTAAATGTTTCACTACGAAATAGTTTCATTTCCCGAGCGTATTATTTACAGCAGTTTATTATATACACTAAATACAATATTTCGCTCTTGAAAATGGATAATTTTGGGATTTTTTTGTCGTTTATTATTTAATATTCAACACTATAATTATTCAAGTAAACCGCCTCAATGACACTTGACATCAGTGACAGTTAGACTATCACATGCACTCACACATGCATATCATTGTCATTAAAATAATTGCCAGTGTAAGAAAATAGTTCTAATGAAAATGAAATACCGCAACGTGGCGCATGATCATATATTTCTGGTCAGGCTTTACTTCAGTTTGAAATGATAACTTCATGGTAGCAAGCCGTCACTGACTCAGGGTCAAAGAGTGTTACATGCGCGTTGCCAATCCTTTAATAACTCATACACTGAAGTGTTATAATATGGATACAGTATTTTAAAATCTCAGCTATACCGTTTTTTGTTCTAATGTTAGTAATGTTAAAATATAGACCATGTTAAAAAAATCGTTGTAATTTTAAAATATAGGCCCTGTCCTTTATAATAGACAATTTCGGCAGTTTTTACCTAATTTGGTATTACTATTTTCCAATTAAAAAGTTTTGCTAGTCTGTCACTCTGACCTCCACCCATTAAAAGCTGCCAGATGCCCGGATCTAGCAATAAGGATAGTATAGCCATCTAACCGAAGATGGGTTTTGTTGCTCTCATTATTGTGTCATATATGACGTGGCCAGCTCTTAGTCCATAATAACCTCAATTCATAAAGACAAGTAAATCTTTATATATGTTCAACGAATACTTTGATAAATAAGTAAGTACGCTGTAGTTGGAAAAAAGCGAACTCGTAGAACTTAGAAGGATTCGAAAAATAACGATGGAATCCGCTCACGTTTCTTTTATATTTCAGCCATCTTAGAAAAATATACAAGTCCGCATCTATTCTTTAACCTTTTGAACGCCAAGAGCCACTAAAGTGATCGTGTGCTGTCGTGCCTGGCAGACGCTGTCAAAGCAATTTTACTGTTAACAGATAAGGTTTAAATTCGTTTCTCACTAGTTGGGATGTTGGCGTGTATGCCACATTTTGATGCGAGAGAGAAAGCGTTCAAAAGGTTAAAGGCGATGAACGACTGATGGTGATGAGGCATTTCAAGGACGTAATTAAGGTAACGGATCCATGGGATCCATCCACAAAACGCTGTCAGTTTTTATTAATTTCTGTTAAAAATCTGTCATTCATTTCAAAGTTTTGAGGATGTTCTAGAAATGGCACAGTTTTTTAAATACGACTTGGGCCAATCAACTTTTTGACCGACAGTTCTGAGTGTTTCTTGCGTTACTCAAAATGTCTCTGGAGTTACCAAGAAATCGGGCTTTTAATATGTACATAGTTTCAGTTTATTAACAGTTGGGGCCTCGAATGTTTTAACATACATCATAAACTGAAACACAGAAAAGCCATTAAAAGCTGAAATTTAAAGGTGAAATTTTTCAACAAAATTTCAAAGTTGAGGACAGATTTGTGTCGGTCAAAAAGTTGATTCATCCACTTATAATAGCTAGGGGGAAGCGGGGCAGTTAGGCACAAGGGGCAGTTTTGAACACCCACACTAACTCCTTACCTACAAGCTTATATTCCCCTGCGGCAACTCTCAGACGTGCCTTTGTATGTGTGAGTGACGTACCGGCGGCCGCGCAGCGCGCCAGTCAGCCGTTGCCGCTCAACGCGTCAAAACGTGTTTTCGCGGTCCCTTAGTAAAAAAATTACGTGTTTTTCTTCGAGTTGTGCCCCGAATTCAGAGAGTTTGATGGATGAGCATTATCAAAAGCGGTAAGTATATCTAATTAGTAATCAAGTGAGCTTATTATTTAGAACTAAAACCTCAAAGTATATTTTTAATAAATATTTTATTTTAATTTGACAAATGGGGTACTTTGGTACAATAAGGAGTGGGGCAGTTTTGAACGTATCAAAGTGCCCCTTTAGTGTACCTAAGTGCCCCTGTTAGTTTTTTCAATAGAAAACATTAAAAAAAGCATTTTTGTTTTAGAAAATGGTGCGAAATTACAAACCAAAGACTAATAGAAATAAAATCGATGAAGATATTATGAAAACAGCTATATCCGAAGTCGCATCAAAAACCTTATCACTGAGAGCAGCATCAAGTAAATATAATATTCCAGTATCAACCCTACAACACCGAATTGAAAGAATTAAGAACGGCGTAGAAAATCCAGCGCTATCGCGTGGGGAGTATGCGTCCAAATATACAGTTGCGCAAGTGTTCAACATCGAACAAGAAAAAAAACTGTCTGAATATCTAATTAAATGCAGCAAGATGCATTACGGTCTAACATTAAAGCAGACAATGGTTTTGGCCTATGAATATGCTAAACATTTACAACGTAAATTTCCTGAGTCTTGGGAAAAAAATGGTTTTGCTGGTGAAGACTGGGTGCGTGGATTCAGAAAAAGAAACGAAAGTATTAGTTTGAGAAAACCAGAAAACACAAGTGCAGCTAGAAGTTTCGCATTCAACAAAACTGCAGTTACCGAGTTTTTTGACAATTATGAACGCGTATTAACAAAACACAAATTTACACCGGATCGAATCATCAATTTAGACGAAACTGGCATATCGACAGTGTTGCCTACCCCAAAGATTCTGGCAGATAAAACCCAAAGACAAGTTGGTCAAGCAGTGTCCGCTGAAAGAGGAGAATTAGTTACTTTCTGTGGCATAGTGACAGCAATTGGAGCTGCTCTTCCTCCTGTGTTTGTATTCCCGAGAGTACATTTCAAAGAGCACTTCCTCAATGGAGCTCCAGAAGGAAGCCTTGGTCTTTCCAACAAAAGTGGCTGGATGACGAGCGATTTACATATTCGAGTTCTCAAACACATTCAGCGTCGTACATTATGTACAGTTGAGAACCCGATTTTGGTAATATGTGACAACCATGAGTCACATATTTCAATTGAAGCAGTCAATTATTGTCGCGAGAACGGCATTGTCTACTTGTCCTTGCCACCTCATACATCGCACAAATTACAGCCGTTAGATGTTTCTGTTTTTGGGCCCTTCAAGGCAAAATCGAAAGTCTCATTTAACGACTGGCATACTCGAAATGTAGGCAAAACCTTAAACATATGCAATATTGCTGAGCTTGCTAAACTGGCTTTTCTTGAGGCATTTACCCCAAGAAATATCTCAAGTGGATTCTCAAAACCAGGAATATGGCCATTTAACAGATTTGCATTCGGTGATGAAGATTATGCACCGATAGAGATCTACAATGCGACTTCTGAGGAATTAGCTACCGCTTCTAATCAAGAAACACAAGAAACAACTTTTGTAAATTTAAATAGTAACGATGAAAATGAAGATCCACCACAACCAACCACCTCTGATGATCCACTTAACGCCAGTTGTCAGTCAGAGTTAAACGCTGAATCTACACCTGCTGCAGCATTGCCAATATTGCCATCAAGTTCAGTAACTGTCATGTCGCCAGAAGTTGTCAGGCCCTATCCTAATAAAAAAAGGCAAGCCCAACAAGAGAAAACAAGTGTAAAGAAAGGAAGAGAAAAGGGCAAATCGAGGGTTTATAGCGACACGCCTGAAAAAAATAGACTGCAAGCACTACATGATGAAAAACTAAAAAAACAGGAGCTTAAATCTATAAGACAAAAGGTTAAAGAAATGAATACAGCAAGAAAACTGTTAGGTTTGGCTGGAACTTCAAAACCTGCGAAAAAGCGGCGCCGTACCTCGTTACCTGATTGTGACTCGGATTCCAGTCAAACGTCAATTAAGTTAAGCGACGACGAATCCATTGACGTCGCTTCTGAACATGACGACAGTGCTGAGAATTTTGATTTCAATCTCGATCCGGCCAATATAAAAGTCGATGACTTCTTGCTGGTAAAATTCGCAAAGAAAAAAACTGTTCTACACTATGTGGCTAAAGTAACAAAAAAACATAATCTGACTGAATACCAAGTTTTATACTTGAGAAAAAAACCAGGCTCATGGATCTTCGTATTCCCAGCCGTAGAAGACAAGGCGACCGTTGATTTTAGTGACGTTGTACTACGCTTACCTAAGCCTATTTTCACCAAAGGTACTTCTCGGACGTCAGGGCTTTATAAATTTTCCGTTGATTTTAGTCAATATAACGTTCAATAAATAAGTGTTGCTGTCTTTTTTGTAAGTTCTACAGATATGTTTGAATTTTCAAAGCATCTCTCATAATTACAAAAGAAAATTGATTACAACTTTTAAACTTAGATATATGTATAATTAAACATGTGCAATGATAAGAACAGCGTCACGTATATTATTTTTATTTTAAAGCGACTATGTTTTAGTTTAATTTTAACTGTGATAACATGCACATTTGCATTACCAATGGACATAAGATATGTTTTTTTGTTTCTATTATTTTTATTTTTGTTTCTTTAATTGTAGAAATTAATAATATGTTTGTTTTGCCAAACAATAAGTATTCTGTCAGTATTAAAAGTTAGAAGAACTCCTGACGACTTCTCTTCCTATTTTATATTCAACTTTTTACTAACAGATGATTAGTTTGGTACAAAGTTCCTACAATTGTGTTTTTATTTAATTTTTGATTGTAATATTTGTGGTGAATATATAAAATAACAATTAGCATAAAAGAGACATACAATTTTGTTACTTGGGTACATACGTTTGTACTTAAATCTATAATAGGTATAAAAAGATTTTGTTGAATGATTAACAAATATGGATCTCAAATAAAAACTTTATAGACTGATTTTGTTAAAACGCTGTTTTGATTAAAAATAAAAACAATTTGATTTCATTTTATAGTTTCAGTCCACCCTCCTAATAACCTTATTATTGTAAAGATCATACGAACTGAGCATCTGGGCCGAGTTCGTTATAGTCTTTACAATAAGTACGTAGGTATAAAGAGCACCACACTTAATTAACCATTAATAAACATTTTGTAATGTTAAAAAGCCTCATCACTGGTCAGCTAAGTCTGTGGTCCTGAAACACGCTGTTAGGGGCAGTTTGAAACACTCAAGGGGCACTTTGATTCATGTATCAAAGTGGCCCAAATCGATGTATCAAAGTGTCCCATACTAGATATCAAAGTGCCCTGTAGGTGGGGCAGAACGAAACAAATCCCATATTTTGTTTAAATCAATATATATTTGATTTTGGGTATACATTTAACAAGAAAAACGTATATTTTGTATACTTTAATAAATATGTTGTCATGTAGGTACAAAAAAAAAGGATTTTAGGTTCATTTTGGGCTATAAAATCAGTTTTGAAAAAAGGTGTACGAATCTGCCCCGCTTCCCCCTACAATTTAAGAGCAATTGCTTTAAATAGGTATATAGGAGTTCGATTTTACCTGCGCGAGGAAGCATGCGGTTAACGTAAGATCAAGAGCAGATTTCTATAATTCGGGAGCTGCTCTAGAACGCTTATTAGCAAAGTTATACGAAGTCTATTCAAATCCGCTTAGTGCTGCATTGCCGTGTTGGAAGAAGGGGAAAGCAAATACACACGTTCCAGAACTTTGTCACTTTAACGTCATCTATGAGGCAGCATATGAATTCATCAAGGGAGTTATAACGGTAAGGGATTAGGTTTGCATAAAGCTGGAATACATAGTAGTACCAGAGACTATACTTATATAGACAGCCACATTCTAAGGACTTTAATTTGAACCTATACGATCCGGGTAAATGATTTTGGTACTTTTAAATGTAAATAGTAAAACAGCTATTAGACATGGCAATTTGTAGGGCCCAACATGTTGTGTACCCTGCCTCTCCCTCATCCTCCTTCAGCTCCCTACGGGCCCAACCTCCTATTACACCTCCCAACACAACATGTTGGGCCCTACAAATTGCCATGTCTAATTGCCGATTAGAGGATTAAATCAACCGGAGCGGCCATGTCTGTCATTTTCTGTATAAAAAATGTCTGCCGATTTTTGCGGGGAGGGGAACATCAAATGCATGGGCTATTCGTACGTAACGTCAAATAGCCACGTCAGATAAACGTCAGTCCATACAATAAATATGACCACTGGTCATATGTTTTCGGCAGAGGGGAACGCCTGTGTCATGGCCGCTCCGGTTGGTTGAATTCTCTAAGAATAGCCGTTTTAGTAGCGCCCTCTGCATCAATCTAGTTGATAGATATGTGAATTCGACTCGACTTGACTAGTAAATCAGTAGCATAGCATAGTTCATTTTAGGCTATGCATTTGGCAACACTACATTAGCCGTCATCAATGACATCAATCCAACCAAAATACAGGCAAAAATGAAATCTGAAAACGTGGGACAAAAAACATAGTCTGTGTTTATAAAGCTTATTGCCTGATAATATCCCAAAATGGATTTCATTGTAGATACAGTGGGTGATGATGAACTCCAGTTGGCCACAGAACTAGCGAATAAAGAACAAAAGCCAATTTTTGTAGGTTAGTATTCTGTTTTGGTTCTGTATTATTTAATTTCCATGCTAATACTCGCGAATTGCACCTTATTATCATTTAACGCAATGCTTGTGTTAAAATATAAGCAAAGTCCTTCATCAGCAAGTGAAGAGTTTATTCCGAGTGGCTTGAACGTTTAAAACACAAAATTGAGGTGTTGTATCCACTATGTGTATGGGGGCAGTTACTACTGTCATATATTATACATAGAAGACATACATTTAAATATATATGCCCATTACATAAAACACTACCCAGGCTGTGGCCATTTAATCCTGCTTTTCATACACTCGTTACAGATTAATCTTGTCTGTACTAGGTAAGGTATCCTGCAGGTAACTATAGTGGACAGTTCAAATGAAAAGTATACAGTGTGGAAAGAAAGAGTCGGGCCCTGGAGGGAAACTACCTTAAAACTATGAGATAGCTCAATTCACTGAAAGGAAACATTCTTTAATTTTTTTAAAGGGACATAACTGCATTTACAAATTTTTGGAAAAGAGTACAGTTCACAAAAAAACTATTTATTTTGTAATTTATGCCATAAATATTTTTTATGACAATTGATGCCAATCGATCCTATTTCCAACAAGGATAAAAACTTCTTAATACCAACCAAGTTTAGGGCACAAGAGAACCCATAAATAATAATAAAATTATTTTTCATACAATTATTATGGCAAAAAGTGAAAATTAAGAAAAAAGTGTGAATGCAGTTTTAGTTTTTAGGAAAAATAAAAGAATGTTTCCTTTCAGCGAATTGAGCTATCCCAACGTTTTAAGGTAGTTCCCCTCCAGGGCCCGACTTGTCTTTCCACACTGTATATGATATGAAGAGTTTATTATAATTAAAATTAAATGAATATTAAGGATTAATGGCCTGTTTACACGGTGATTAATATTTAATGTGAGTTTATAGATATTCATATTCATTTATTCATGTTGTTGCTGTTGTTGATGTTGATCCTAGGGCACCCCGGACATGCATAGGGCCTCCACAAGATCCTCCCACGCCTTTCTATCCTAAGCAACCGTTTTGGCCACTCTTCAGCTCAGTCCTATGGCTCGCAGCTCGCTCTCTATGCTCTGCCACCAAGTGTGTATGGGGCGTCCGCTGGCTCGCTTTTTATCTTTAAGTAGCCACTCGAAAGCGATACTGGCATTGTTCGATGCTCCTCTTCGAAGGGTATGTCCGAGCCATCTCCACTTCCGCAGCGCGACTTCCTGGGCGATAGGAGACTGACGGCACATACTCCACATATCTTCATTTTTTATAGTCTTCGGCCAAGATGCAGAGGATCGACCAAAGGGACTTATTGACAAACACTTGTGTGTCAGCCCCTTGGTCACTCTCCATGTTTCGCAGCCAAAGAGCAGCACTGACTTGACAATGGATTCAAAGAGGGAGATTTTAATGAAAAGCACGTTGGATTCCCAAACAGGCTTGAGTTGAGCAAATGCAGCTTTTGCCTTCTTAATCCTGCTCTTGATGTCTTCGTCTGCACCTCCTCAACATGTTATTGTACTTCCGAGATATACAAACTTAGAGATTGATTCAAGGCGAATGTCATTTATTCATGCTTTTATGTTACATATTAAAATACATGTCACATGGTACCCTGTAAGGGCATAGCAGCATAGTTATTAACATATCCTATTAGGAGTGGCCACACGCAATGCAGCTCGGCTAGTCTGGACATACCTCGGCCTCGGCCTCGTGAGGGGGTGCGTCAGGTGTGGATACACCTATTTACAATATCTACAGAGTTATATACTTACAAATAAATAATTTATACAAAACTATAACAATTAAATATCTTGGTTTTTCAAAAAATCTTCTAAGTCATAGTAGCGATGTTCTATTAAAGTCTGTTTTAATTGTTTTAAAAAGTCAGTTACTTTTCTGTTTTTAAATTTTCGCTTAACTTATTATATATTATAAATTATAATTATATAATAAGTTAAGCGAAAATTATAATTTATAATTGTCATGGCGTGTGGGCTTAAACTATGTAATTTAATTTTATCCTGGACCCAATCCCTTTTACTA
Organism: Pammene aurita; assembly: GCA_947086415.1. Lineage (NCBI taxonomy): Eukaryota > Metazoa > Arthropoda > Insecta > Lepidoptera > Tortricidae > Pammene > Pammene aurita. Next base: position 9,423,042 of record OX352289.1, on the reverse strand, counting down.
AATCGTTTCTGAACCTATGCTCATAACGCCGGTCTCGTCTAGAACAGACCTATCTATTGCAGGTTTTTCCTCATGAATTTATACATAATAACACTTCCTCGAAAATGATATAGAATACAGTGTATATTTTAAATTTTTATTAAGTGCGGGTAAGGGCTTGCTGGAGGATATTTTCAAGAAGATGGACTGGAATCGAAAAGGAATATGGATCATAGCCTAATTATAATTAGGCTATGATATGGATATCAAACAAAAAACTAATGCATCTGAGATTTGCTGATGACATAGCCATCTTTAGTGAATCAGCAAAAGACATGGAAAAAATGCTACAAGAACTAGACTTTGAAAGCAAAAAAATTGGCCTACACATGAATGAATCTAAAACTAAGATCATGTCAAACTACAGCAAGAAGCCTATCAAAATCGAGGAAAAACCCATAGATTATGTGGACGACTATGTATATCTGGGAAAATTAGTATCTTTAGAAACAAACAGTAATGAAAATGAAATTAATAGAAGAATAAACACAACCTGGAAAACTGGCACAAAAAGAAATTCTCAAAGGCAATTACAATCTTAACATGAAAAAGATCATAATGGAGTCTTGTATGCATGCCAAACATGGGTTTACACGGAAAGAACAAAGAAAAAAAAATCTATCTTGCCAACATGCAATGGAAAGAAGTATTTTAAATTTATGAAGAATACAAAAAACAAGAAATATAGACATCCGCAAGAGAACAAAGATAATAGACGCCCTGCAGTTTAGTTTAAAACAAAAGTGGAGGTGGGCAGGTCATATAGCAAGATATAAGGATCAAAGGTGGACAAATCTTGTAACCAGATGGCCAGGCCCAGCTGGAAAAAGAAGAGCGGGAAGGCAAAGAAAAAGTTGGGCAGATGACATCGTACAGACTGCGGGAAAAAAATGGATGGATGTTGCCACCGACAGAGAGAGGTGGAGACAGATGGAGGAGGCGTATACCCTTGGGGACCACTAATGTGGGAAAAAAAGCTAAATAATAAAAATAATAAAAGGGCTTGCTGGAAATTTTATATTAGCAAGAATTATCTACTTATGTTTAGTAACAAATGTATGAACTCGCACTAAACCCACACAGTGAAAACTCCTTTTAGTAAAGGGTCGGCAACGCGCATGTGACACCTCTGGAGTTGCAGGCATCCATAGGCTACGATAGCTGCTTACCATCAGGCTAATGCTTGTTTGCCACTGTCATAGTATAAAAAAAAACATGTGTAAATGGGCCTTAAGATGTAGCACTAAGAGTGTGTATGGGTACGAGTGCTGTTCGATTGTCAATAAAAAGGTATTTACACACATTTCTTGATTATTTTTTACAGACAAAGCAGCCCGGCTCGAAAGTATCCTACACCTATGCCAGCGCAAGAAAGAAGACATGGACGCCTTAATCTCCAAAGAGGAGGAGACACACAGGAAATTATGCCCTAAAACTGATATCATGTTTGAAGCGTTCTTTGACGAAATGAACTGGACAGGTGCTGTGATTAAGAAAATTAAGAAGAAACGAAATATATTTCATTTTGAACAACTGGATATAGAGACAGGTATAACAACATTATTTTTTGTGTGAATAGGTGTGGACCCTGTGACGCACCGCCTCGCGAGAAAATTGCCGCGCGAGGCAAACACGCGCGGCCGCAATGACTCGGGCGAGGCACGCCCACACTAGCCGAGCCGCGCGCGGCAATATCCTCGCGAGGCGGTGCGTCAGGTGTGGACACGCCTATTCTCAAAATATCTAAATAAATATTGTTCACCACTCTACTCGGACAACTGGCCGACAACCAAATAATCTTCAAGTACATCATAATTAACTGATTATGATGTACTTGAAGATTATTTGGTTTATTTATCGTATGGCTACATGTCACTGGATATAGATAGGCATTTCTTCCCTGGGGTAGTAGTAGTGGGAAAGCAGATGATAAAGAAAATCCAGTGAGTGCTGCGAGGTCCAAAGTTGTCTAAGGTGTTTCTTACGGACGTAGAGTAATATTGATCCCCAAAGATATGAGATAAAGATTATTTGGTAAAGCCAAGGAAGGGTTATGATTTTAGCAGTCTATGTATTGTATTGTATTGTATTTACGTATTTTTCTCCTTAGCGCCTACTCGTAAATTATTTTTCCGATTTTGATGAACATGGCGCTAATTGATTAGGCCACCAGCAGGGCTTGTAACCGGTATTTTGCTCCATACTAAAATACCCGTTTTTTTTTCGTTCTTTCGTTTACGATTTCATATTTAATCGAAAAATCTTACAATATAAAGTCATAAGTCATAACCATAACCTAAAAACAATACTAGTTCTACCTAAAAACCATAAAATATGTAAACATATTGGGTTATTTCGGGGCTTTTTGCGAAAACCGGTTACAAGCGTCCTTTTATCTGTATATGAAGGATCAGAAGGAAGAGTAGACAAATAATGTCATTATTGCTGACAGTGTCTGGTGGCCTATAGATAGTTATCATGATAATTATCGCGATTTTACGTCCGCTAATTATTTATTTGAGAATAAAATAACCCAAAATTTGAAAAGGCGGAATGCTAAAATCAATATTAGTAGTTCAGCTATAATAATACCAAATCCACACCGGGGATAATTATCTGATAAATATCAGAGATCATACTTACTTATCTTGATAATTATGCGCGCAGGAACTCGCTTCTGCCCCGCGCCCTTTCACTGCTCAATGCGCTGCTGGCCTCGACGCCTGAATGTGACCTATTTGCGTGGCAATGGGCGGCAGTGTGTAGTGAATGCTTGGGATTTTGTGAGAAGATGGATGCTAGGTGCTCAACAGTTCCAATTTAATTTGTCAATGTGCTATTATTGTTGCAATAATTGTTAATAAGTACTTAAAATTATTATTTCTTTTAGTCTAAGTTTCGTGACGCATTGGTTTAACTGTAATGTCATGTAAACATTTTTATTATTGTATTGTTGTATTGTAGTACGGGCAGGTTTCCGCAACTCGACGTCTGGCGCCTATTTTGCGTGAAGTGCAAACATTTTTATTAATAGTTACGAACCCTGCAATTAGTTATTATGACCCGGTATCATAGACTACATTTTAACCGACTTCAACATGTTTTTTCTGTAGTTGGGCTACGGTTTTCTAACTTTTTGTTTTTCTCATTACCAAGGTAAACTCAAGTCGCAGTTAAGCGTGGTGGACATTGAGAAGGAGATGAAGAAGTCGGTGCTGCAGCCAGGGATGGAACAACAGCACCGCCTCCCGAAATATGCTGTCAGCGATAAGAAGCTGAGGCTCATGAGAAAGGTTTTCTTTTTCTTTTTTTTTTTAGTTTAATGGCTTTCTCCCTCTGTACAGAGCAGTGGGAATTTTGCCAATGTCGACGTTAAACGTTAATTAAACTTATTTATTGTACTAAATATATGCAACGTTGTTCGGTAAAGGTCTTGTTGATTGTAAGGTGATAGCCTCCCTACAAACACTTGGGTGGCCGAGACCCATAACAGTTTGTTCAACTAAAGGTTGGTTACGCGCGTTTTTAGACCAATTTTTAATTAGCTGCACACTTGTTCGTTAGGTCACCGCACTAAATAAGCAAACAACAAAAAACTATTCCAAAGACGATGCAGCCATCTTGAAGCTCAAACAATTATCTATGATGAGAAAGGTTAGCAATGCCATGAAGTATGTCACCACTATATAACCATCTTCCTAGCGTTCGTCCCAGCTTTCTGCTGCGGCTCTAGAGAGCCTGGGGTCCGCTCGGCTAGCTAGTCCCGTTTGGGGGAGAACTCTTTTCCTCCTAGCATTTGTCCCAGCGTTCTGCTCTATGGAACCTCGGGTCCGCTCGGCAACCTAATCCCAGGATTTGGCGTAGGCACTAGTTTTTACGAAAGCGACTGCCATTTGACCCAGAGGCGAAACCAGGCCTTGTTTGGATTAGATCCGGTTTACTCATGATGTTTTCCTTCACCGAAAAGCGACTGGTAAATATCAAATGATATTTCGTACATAAGTTCCGAAAAACTCAGGGGTACGAGCTGGGGTTTGAAACCGAGACCTTCGGATTGAAAGTCTGATGTCTTTACCAGGTCATGCGCTCGTTTGGAGAGCACTAGTTTATACCAGCTATCTGACCTTCCAACTCAGGAAACTAAGCCTTATTGGGATTATACGAGCCCTCAACAAAGTGTACCACTACCACCTCTGTTCTATCGCTTGTATAATGGGTTGTGCTCTGAAGAACTGCTTGATATGATTTTTATCACCGCACCGTTCGCCGCCGGCAGGGAGTTCATCCTCACACCCTGGAGCCTAAAGGGGCGCATGTGAATCCTCTGGCGTTGCATAGACTACGGTAACTGCTTACCATCCGGCGGGCCGTATGCTTGTTTGCTATCTTCGTAGTATAAAAAAAATCGAACGAGCGAAGCGTAAGCGAACTGAAATTCTTACAAACAACTTCGGCTACTGAAACGTCTCGGAATTGGATTTCGATGGCTTATCTATAGTAACGTTTTTCTGATCTTTATGAAATTTGTTGGGGTTGTAGCAGAGATACATATAATTTGAGAGTTCGTATATGAGCAGAATCGATCAAGAGGTTGTGGAGCTAGAAGGCGAAAAAAAATGTTAATAAGGCTCTTGTTATATTGGTTATCTCGTTTGTAAGTAAAGTTCGAGGGAGACTACTAGTATTCTTATAAATCGACACCACATCTCTACGACCGCCCAGTTTTATTGCCCCTGCCCCAAGTTTTTTATGGCCTCAGTCGTCACTTTGGTTGAGGGCTAGTATAGGTCCGGTTTCCTTTCGATGTTTTCCTTCACCCTATAACGAGGTTGACCAGATCAGTCTGAGTGAGACATTAAAGTCGTACTTCAAGATTTTCTTTTTACGTCACAAAGCCGCCAAAATCGATAAGTGGACGAAAACTAATATAATAATTGTATGTAATTATTAATTATCCGATCGTATTAACAGTTTAACTACCGAGAACCCGCCTGGTAGGCACTCGTAATGTTTGCTCAGATGCCGGGCACGTGGCGTGCGGCATTGCGTTGCACGTCGTAGCCCGCCTAGCGGGTTCTGTCGGTTTCTGGGGTATTAAAATTTTGCCCGGTTGCGAAAGTGCTAAAAATACTACGCCCCAAGACTAAAATAGCTGACGTAGCAGAAACAGCCGCTAAGCTGAAGTGGGACTGGGTGGATGATTTTTGGGCCAAAGTCCAAACCAAATGGGTCCCACAAAACCGAACTCGGGGTCGCGGCAAACCTCGATAAAAACTGGTGGGAGATGGCTCAAGACTGGGACACGTCGAAAGGAAGGAGAGAGGCCTTGGCCCAGCAGTGGGTCACTCTTGGCCCCTATAAATAAACGTGGTCTCAGCTGAAGTGCCGATAAAAACTTTCCGAAATTGCTTTTTTGAATCCGCAAATTGCATATCAGCTATTACCCCTAACAAACTTGCTTACTTAGCATATTTTTCTCTTAAAATTACAGAAAGAACGAGCAAAGACCAGAGGCCCCGGCTGGTACGACCTGCCCGCGCCCGAAGTGACGGAGGAGTTGAAGAATGACCTTCAAATCCTCAAGATGCGGTCTGTGCTGGACCCCAAGCACTTCTATAAGAAAAACGACATGGAAGCACTGCCCAAATACTTCCAGGTTAGTATGGGTTTTTACAAACAAGTGGGTTACCACTAAACATCGGTATCAACGTTCAAATTTCGTGGCACTTGGTAAGGGTCGCAAAAAAAGAAATACATAGGTATCATTGTTTTATTTATTAGTAATAAATAACATTTAATTTATTTTTATTCTTAATCGTACTTTGGTAAACTGTACATATATTTAAAGAGGTTTATATTCTTAATACGTCATAGAACCTCAATACTCATTTCATTATCCATTTGTAAAAAAAAATCTAAATGCCAAATAGGCAACAAATGTCAATTTAATTGTCATGCAAAATAATATGTAGTAAAATCTTCAACGATAATAGTTCTTAAAAACACTTACAACTACAATTTAGCATTGATAAATCTTTACCCAACTCCCTATCAGACTTGAGAAAATGGATTTGACGCAGTATACTGATTTTATATTCACTAACGAAGGTGCTTGCTGTACTATTTGCGAAATGAATATAAAAAAGAAAAGGTACAATATAGAGAAACATTTGAAATCAAAATCTCATCAAGATAAATTATCTGATTCACGCTGCCATTTACAGGATATAATACGAGATAATGCTGATTTCGAAATTAAAGACGATATCGTATATTGCAAATTGTGTAATTCGAAATTATTTCCCTCTAAATCTAGTATCGACCGCCATTTAAAAACAGATTTACACAACAAAATTCATAAAAATAATGCACAAGAAAAATTTAATAAAGATTTAACAGAGTTTATGATTTGTTCGAATATACCGTGGTCAAAATTAGACAATCCTAAATTTAGAAATTTTGTAGAAAACCTTTTAAATCATAAATATGGAAACGATATTACTGTGCCGAGTGAAACAAAAATACGAGTAAAATGCTTACCTGAATTGTATGAAAAGAAAAAAAATGAATTGAAAGAGAAATTACAAAATAAAATGATTTACCTCAGTGTTGATGAAACATCAGATTCCGTGGGAAAAAAAGTGGCAAATATTTTGATCGGAGCTCTAGATGGAACTAGTACCCAGCCACATTTATTTGCTTCTAAGGTATTGGAGGCGACTAACCATTCGACAATAACCAAACTCGTTGAGGAAACCCTTGAAGATCTTTGGGGCGATGAATACAAAAAAAACATGGATAAATTATTATTTTTTATAACGGATGCCGGTTCCTACATGGTAAAAGCAGCTAAAAACCTTGTTCAGAAATATAAAAATATGACTCATGTAACATGCATAGCACATGGATGTAATCGAGTCGCAGAGATAATTAGAAGTCTTTACCCGACCATAAACAGTCTGATTGACTGTATCAAAAAAATATTTCGTAACGCTCCTTCAAGGACAAATTTATTTCATCAAATGTGTGTAAATATTCCTCTACCACCCCGACCCGTGATAACAAGATGGGGAACATGGTTAAATGCTGCCTCATATTATCACATGCATTATGATAAAATCAAATCTGTCATCGATGCCTTAAATCCGCGTGAAGCGAGTGCAATTTCTAAAGCAAAAAAAATTTTCCGTAACCGGAATTTAAAAACTGAGTTACTATTCGTCGATACACACTTTAGTATAATTGCTAAGTCAATAAAATTATTGGAGGATCCAAAACTGAGTCTAGCAGAATCATTAAACATTGTTCATGGTTTGCAAAAAAAAATATCAACGTTAAGGTTACATCAAAATGCCAGAAAAGTTTATTTTAAATTAAAAAGTGTATTAAAGAAAAATCCTGGTTATAAGACTGTACAAATAATTAACCAACTATCTAAAAACAACGAGGCTGAAATACCAGAAAGTGTAAATAAAAACTGTGTGCAAAATTTTCAATGCTTGACATACCTTCCTATTACCTCAGTCAGCGTGGAAAGATCTTTTAGTCATTTAAAATGGATATATTCTTACAGACGTCAAAGATTGACAGCAAAATCTATGGAACAAATTTTAGTGATCTATTCTAACTCGTAAAATATTGTATGCCACACCTGGACATAAAGTGGCTTTTTCCGCACGCTACGCGTACGGATAGAGCCGCTTTCTGGCCAAATGTGCACATATTTTTCCAACACGGGAGGTAATAAAGAAAGCCCTCGATCGCATAATTACGTCCCTCGCTTGCAGCTTGGGCCGCAACAATTGCGATTGCGCGGCCTTTCTTTGTTTTACCACCCTAATTAGGAAATGTACTATTTAGGGGCTTTTTTATTTACATATACAAAATAAAGGTTAAAAATACTAAGTGATTTGTTTGTATTTATTTTTCTGCCAACCGTACATTGCCACGAAATTTGAACGTTGATACTACCACTTATTCATCTTTCAAACCTAATTTAACCATGGATTACATGAAGTGGATCTAATAGGCATGGTGAATTTTTTTCATGTATGGTATCAATCGATTCGTTTTGTTGTGAGGATCAAATGTCTATATGCGGCAAATTGCGTTAAAGCAACATAAAAGTCACAAATTCACAAATTAGACTTAAAAGTCTGAGATTTGCATTTGTTTCTCGAAACGCTCCTTTCAAAATGACGTGCAAAAGTGACGTCACCCTGTTAAGAGTATGGAAAAATTATGAAATTGCTATTTTTACAGTGAAATGTTGCGTTTATTTATATGGTTACCATACAATTTATTTAACAGTAAAATGTTAAAAATAGAATGGTATCATTGTTTTCTTTTTTAATTTCGTACTTTAAAAAATCGAAAAATTTTGAAATTTTGAAGCATATTTGAACTATTTCAACAGATATTTTTAATTTTCACTTTATTTGGTATATATTGGTAATTCTGCATCCTATCAACTAAATTTTATTGCATAATTCAACATGTGTCATCATCCCTATTCTTCGGTCACAAAGTGAGGCCGAAAGAGAAGGTTATCTAGGGGACTGTCTCGTTTTCACTAAGAAGGTAATGACGTCATCAGACAATCAAAATGACGATACGTGTCAAATGTGACAACTCTGTAACGAGTGCGAGTGAGACACCGCCCCCTACATTATGCTCTCTATCGAACCGTTTTTATTAGTCACCTATGAACGACTGTTTTACTCGGTAATAATAATAAGGTTCGAAATTAAGATTTCGAAGGTTTTTTTTATGTATGTTCACCGATTATTCGAAGAAGCCTGGACCGATTTGAGAAATTATGTTTTTGTTTGAAAGTGTATATTTGTCAGTTGGTCCCATTGTCATCAGGTGAGGATCTGATGATGGGATCCTGGAGAAATCGATGGAACTCTTCCAATATTATAGGCACACTTATAGTGATTTCAGTATTTTTTACAGTAACACGGGCATTTGCTTTTGGAAAGGTGGAGGCTAAGTGAAGTTGGTTCCTTTTAGTTTAAAATTATTTTAATAATATACTTCCAGGTTGGAACAGTCATGGATTCGTCTCTAGACCACGTGAACGAGCGTCTAACACGCAAACAGCGGAAACGCACCATGGTCGACGAGCTTCTAGCAGACTCAGAATTTCAGAAGTACAACAAGAAGAAATACAAGGAGATCATAGTCGAGAAGCGGAAGACGGAGTACAGGACGTTCATGAAGGACAAGAGGCAGAATAATAAAGCTGAGCTAAAGAAGAATAAGGTTAAAGGGAAGAAGAGGAAGAATTGAGGATTTGTGAGTTAACTGTCTTCATTATACAGGGCGTTTTTTCAACAGTTTGGGTTTCCGCGATCAAGATTTACACTAGATCGCAGCACTGTGACGTCGTTTTGACAGCAGCTGTCAAAATGTACCAACTAAAAAAATTATTAAACATGATTGGTGGATTATGACAGCTAGACCTCTCGCCACGGTGCTACCATCTACTGAAAATTTCGATCGAGAAACCGTCATTAGCGATATTGTGCGAGTTGATTAGGTAGGCCGTACTGCACAAGTATTTCTACTGGACCAACTCCGAGATCCCAATAAATTTTTTTGAGTGTTATAGTCTGGCCAGCCAACAAACGCAGCAGCAATGTACAGTGAACAAAAGTATGACAACACTAAGAATCAGTGAAAAAAGCAGCAATGATCATCAAATTTTATGTTTTTAATTTTAGGTGGTATTTCCGCCCCTTTCATTAGGTGACATTTACGGTGTGTAAAAAGGAGACGGATATATTTCGTCTGATCTGTCATCAACTGCAACAGATAATCTGGTTGAGGCAATTGACATATGGCTTCAAAATGAATTTAAATTTAATTGGGAACGTTGCAGGAGTTCTATCTCACTCGCGCTTAAGATGAGAGAGTGAAATGCACTAGAAACAAATTCAATGGGAATTGAAATGTTCGTCATGAAATACGATGTCTCATCACAAAGGGTTGCCACATGTACGTATTTTGAATTTGCCGCCCGTTTCTACTGACAGAAATGGTTTGCCAGACTATACATAAATTTTGGCCCATCAGATGTCGATCAATGGGGACGCCAAATTTTATTGGGATTTTGGGGTTGGTCTTATAAAAAAACCTACCTAATCATCTCGTACAGTCAGCATCAAAAGTAACTACGCAAACGAAGACGTCAAAAGTCCTTTTTCAGATTACCGAATCTAGCCTGAATGTTGGGGAATATGTGTTTTCTGTTATCTTTTTACACTACCTACACTTACACTACATTACATATCGGTATCAGCATACACCGCATTTTGGTTTGCTTTTTTACACAAGTAGATACATTAAGTTAATCACAGTGAAAGTTAAGATATTTATTTTTATTTATTTTATTTTATTGGTTCAAAAATTACACAGCATTACAGTAGGTACTAATGCACTGCGAAATTCAGGAAGATTTATACTTCTATCATACATGTGACGTGGCCTGGGTTCTGGCAGAATACCAGTGCTTCGCCCGTAAGAGTGAAGCGTATTGCTGAGTCAGAACCCTTTTGTATTGCTGCAACGCACACAGAAATCGTTCTTTTTTTTTCATATGTTTAACTATTTTTCTAGCTTCTTTCTTTTTAAGGATGTAATTTATGTACCTACCTAACTGTGTGTATATTGTGGCAAGCAAATAAGGAATATATCTATCTATCTTTTAAAAGGGAATAAGAGCTTGTGACGTCTTCGATTGCGTTACTTTTGATGCTGACTGTACAATATGGTTTATTGAAAAAATACCCTGTATAAAATTGCGAAGAGTAGTTTTTTTACAAATCTGTATTAATCTATTCGTCATATATCGGCAATCCGTTGTGCAGGAGTGTCAGTCACTGGCAATATTACCTAAACGGGCCAGGTGTTCAAAATTCATACACTCGGCCACTTGCACCAACCACATTTGACACATCAACATTACTTTGAAATGTATGATATTTCCCATAAGTTACAGAGGGGCAAACTCGACTGCGGGAAACTACGACTAAATCCAAATATCTTCAGTGTTTTACATTGTATCATTGACTAAACTGGAGATGACGGAAAAGTACTTTTATCTACACCCACATCATAAATCCTCTCTGCGTTCGGAAACCGTATGTAATTAATTACCACCATTATTGCAACCAGTAATGTTACATCAGTGTATTATCTGTGCCAGTGTTGTAAACATGTATGAAAATTCATAATCACATCGATTTTAGTAACGTAATGAAAATCCAGCCCACCTCCCCGTCCGCGGTTGTCCTCCTCTCCGACCGTTCGCACAATCGAGTTGGCCAGTCCTCCTCCCTGACCGCGGTTGCCCTCCTCCCCGATCATTCGCACAATCGAGTTGGCCATTTAGGATTTATAATACGTGTGTAGGTAAAGCATGGATATAAATTGCACTAGTTATGATGTAAAACACGGAAGATATTTCAATGTAGTTGAAATTTACTCGCAGTCGAGATTGCCCCGCTGTAAAAAATAAGTGAACATTTTTAGTATTTAAACAGTGACGAAAGGTGTGGTGCAACCAATCCTCATTGTATTTACACTACAGTGAAGTTGTGTTTACATATTTAGTAAACATGGTCCGCTTAGGTATTTATGGTACAGATTGTATGAATGAAATTGTTTATAGTTTACTATCTCTAACTAACTTTTCTATTGTAAGGTACAATGAAATAAAAGCCACATTTCCAAAAACCATTTTATTATTTTACAAAACAACCATTCACATGATATGTATAATTAAATGTTCCCAGTCCAGTGTTACAGTCGCCGTCAGATATATCGGAGCGGCCAAGGTGGTCACAAATATCTGACCAACTCCTTCTATTGTCAAGGCGATAAAGTGCATGTTCAGATATTTTTAAGTACCCAGGCCGCCCGATATATTTGATAGCGACTGTATACAGACACACGTAAATGTAAGTACAGTTCCAAAAATATCTGCGCAAAAAAGGCTCAGAACTATGTATTAACCGAGTATTAACACAAGTATATTGACTATCTAGGCTATTTGAGCTTCTATTGAATATAAACATTTGTAAACTTTTTTTTTATACCACGCATTTTTAAACTTCGAGCAACAATGCCATCAAATATATCGAAGTGGCCAATGTACTCAAAAATATCTGAACATGCACTTTATCGCCTTGACAATAGGGGCTTTGTTCAGATATTTGTGACCACCTTGGCCGCTCCGATATATCTGATGGCGACTGTACAGACTCAAACAAGATTGACTGAAAATATGTCTCGTGAAAATTTGTAACCGGCCAGTCTTATACCGTAATAAGACTGTCATAGAAAGTACCGCACGAGTTGTTCTTGCGGTAATATTGTGGGGCCATTTTTTGGGCTGATAGTCTATCCTTAGTATTATTTGATCGGTGTTTGTAAATACATATTTTGCGTTACTGATAATGTTTATTAGTAAAGAATTTTTAATGACCAAGACTAGAAAATTTACAACCTGTCGTACCTACCTAGTGACAACATTTCATAGTAATAATAAAATATTCAGTTTAACTATTAGGCGTGGCCCCACCTGACGCACCGCCTCGCGAGGACATTGCCGCGCGAGGCAGGTCGGCTAGTGTGGCAGTGCCTCGGCCGAGGCATTGCGGGCGCGCGTGCGTTTGAATCGGCCGAGGCACGTCCACACTAGCCGACTAGCCTCGCGCGGCAATTTCCTCGCGAGGCGGTGCGTCAGGTGTGGCCACGCCTAATGAATACAAATAGATTGCGCTGTTCTAATTGTTCCGGCTTTTTATTAACTTTCAATGTAAGTTTCGTAGATTTTTCAGCAAAACCGGATGCAATGACGTTTTTATGTGAAATTCCTATTATTACCAACCATCTCTACATTATTACTTGTTTATAAATGGCTTTGATTATATTTGATTCTTGGTTCAAACAATTTAATTGCCTCAAAATAATACACAGCACCAAAAATGCTGGAAATTCTACGATCACTGATCAACATTAATTCTGCCAGTAGCTTTGTGATCGAGCGTGAAATGAAACGTTTCTAGAACGTTCTAGAAGCCCCCAGTGACGTCGACGGCTGCTCCGGTGACGAAAGAGGATTTGTCCGAGCTCAGGAATGTTATCACCTCCGCTATTTCTGTAAGAGATAAATAATTTTAAAGAAAAAAGAACCGACTTTACCACTACAACTTGCCAAGAGCATGCAATGCCCGAGCTACTGTAAAAAATACTCAAATCACTACGAGTTGAAGAGTTCCCTCCAGTTCTCCAGGATCCCATCATCAGAACCAGTCCTGATTACATTGGGAACAATTTTATTGTGAAGTATACTCCTTTAAACAAAAAAAGAATTATCCAAATCAATCCAGCCGTTTTCGAATAATCGGTGAACTAACAAAAAATAATAACAAAGATCCCGACGAGTGAGAGACGACGAGAGGAGGAGGTTCTCACCTCCTCCTTCGAAGCTTGAAGTCGGTTGATATATAAAATAAGACAAAAAGAACAGCCGCGCGCCGCAGCGTCTATCAAAATGTATCGTGTCATCGGTGTCGTCGAAAACAGGTTTATACAAGTCTTTGTATAAACCTGTTTTCGACGACACCGATGCCGCTACGAGCGTTTCTTGCGGGCCAGTGAGTGAACTTACCTGTAGGCTTTCCCATTCTACCCAATGGGACCATCTTTAACATTTGCTGCGCTACTTTCTCTGGGACGGTATCCACGATCGGAGTCTCTGTGAAACCGGGAAGTATTGCATTCACTCTGTAATAAAAAACATTGTTAGGGGGTAAGTAAGGGTGTTTGCACGGGAGTGGGTGCAAATCAAGGAAAAACAAAATTCGTTACAGCATTGGCGTCGACACCTGACGCACCGCCTCGCGAGGAAATTGCCGTGTTTTTTGGGCTGATTGTGTATCCCTAGTATTATTTGAACGGTGTTTGTAAATACATATTTTGTTACTGATAATAAATATTTATTAGTAAAGACTTAATAATGATCAAGACTAGAAAATGTACCACTTGTGTCGTACATACCTAGCGACAAAATTTCACAATAGGTAATAATAAAATATTCTGTTTAACTATTAGGCGTGGCCACACCTGACGCACCGCCTCGCGAGGCTAGTATGGAGGTCTCTCGCCCGAGGCAAATGCACGTGCGACCGCAATGCCTCGGGCTAGGCACGTCCTCACTAGTCGAACTGCCTCGCGCGCCAATTTCGCAAAATTCAATGCGAATATTTTTAGTACATTTTATGTAAGAAAAAAATATTGAAAAGGAATTTAAAATCCTGTCAAACCTATAGGGTAAATCGCCAGTAACTGGCCACCTTTTAGTAACTGGCCACCTTATGATTTCTATTTATAGGTGAATAAAGTTCATTTTAGTACAAAGTATAAATTAAGTAAAAATTTCAATAGCTGGCCACATTTTAGTTACTGGCCACCTATACTAAAAATGAATTCTATTTAAAGGTGAAGAGAACTCATTTTAGTATGAGGAAAATGGCCAGTAACTGGAGATTTGCCTACTAGCCACTCGTTCAATAACTGGCCGCCTCTTACAAAAATGAGTTCTATTCACCTATACACAGAATTCATTTTAGTATAGGTGGCCAGTAACTGAATGGTGGCCAGTTACTGGCGATTTACCCTAATTGTTGTTTCGTTATTTCGAATATATTCCGGTTAACAGATCATAAAAGTTTGATGGTACAGTCACCGGCAATAGTGTGTGCCTACACGAAGGCCGCAATAATATGTGACACGCTCTAATGCAATGGCCCTACAGATAAGAGCGTGTCACATATTTTTGCGGCCTTCGTGTAGGAAGATACTATTGCCGGTGACTGTGCCTACTAAAAGTCTATATACAATTCGTTGTCTATCTCGACCGATTCATTCAAACCACAACACAATTTCCCTTATACCGTCAACTGCTACAACTTTGCCTACGATGCTCAACTTTGCGTGGATTGAAAAACATGGTTTTCTTCACCATTAGCTATTAATATCTTATTCCTGAGATGGGAGAAAGGCGGCCATATTGACCCCATATTCGGCTTCGTGAATGTTCAACCAACAATATTACGTTACATCCGCACTACACACGTGCGCGCCAGTTAGCCTCATATTCAGAGCAATGGCGCGTAGTTTCAGCAGGGGGGTTTCACTTCGCAGTTTAGGTACATTTGGCCGACGCGCCTCCCGGGGAGGCGTATGGCAGTGGGCTACCGCTCGGCTCGCACGATAGTCGTGTCACGTGGCGCTCGCGCAAAATTGAAAATACACAATGGCTTCGAAACCTAAATCTCGATCTAATCCGTATAAAAGATGTCTTTACGGATGTCTGTATAAACGGAAGAACAAGGAAGCAGAAATAACATTTTTAAATTCCGGACGATATTGAAAGGTCCCGAAGTCCTTACTTAGTAATAGTTAAAATAAACATCCATAATTTATTGAATATTGGTTGCCCAGAAACAAAATTCGGAACTGACCGACATATTTTCAAAGGAATACGGCTGTGGCATACCTACTTTCATGATAATCAGACATAATCTGTATAAAAAAATCTATCTCCGGATAAAAATTTCATGTTTACAGAATCAACGTTTGTAATTCCTACATATTTAACTTAAAAATAATAACTCAGTAGGTATATGTACAAAAACTTGTCAAGTGCCAACCCCGTGCCGACGCTCACAGCTCGGTCATAAAACTGCGGCGCGCAAAGAAGATTCACGGTTCGTGCGCGGTTATAAGTTTCAATTTTGCTTGCAGGCGGCGAGTATAGATATAATTTTATACCTAAATCTGACTTTTGTGAAGGAGTGAATTTTCTGTACGGTAGTACTATTAGTTATTCTGTGGTTTCAGTATCCGCGAGGCAAACGGATGGCTCGCGTTATTTAAGTGTTGTGGAACCCACCCTGTGCAACTCGAACTGACCCACGTAGGGCTTGGTTTTTCATCTTTTTTAGGGTTCCGTAGTCAACTAGGAACCCTTATAGTTTCGCCATGTCTGCCCGTCCGTCCGTCCGTCCGTCCGCGGATAATCTCAGTGACCGTTAGCACTAGAAAGCTGAAATTTGGTACTAATATGTATATCAATCACGCCGACAAAGTGGTAAAATAAAAAGTGAAAATTTTTTTTTTATTAGGGTACCTCCCCTATACGTAAAGTGGGGAGTGATTTTTTTTTTCATTTCAACCCTAACGTGTGATATATTATTGGATAGGTATTTAAAAATGAATTGGGGTTTCCTAAAATCATTTTTCGATAATGTAAATATTTTCGGAAATAATCGCTCCAGAAGTAAAAAAATATGCGTCCCCCCCCCCCCCCCCTCTAACTTTTGAACCATAAGTTTTAAAAATATGAAAAAAATCTCAAAAGTAGAACTTTATAAAAACTTTCTTGGAAAATTATTTTGAACTTGATAGGATGAATAGTTTTTGAAAAAAAAATACAAAATAATTTCTGAACTAAGTTTGTAATTTAACCGTATAAGCAGGTGTTTATTGTACCTGTAATTTCTACAAAATTACAATGAAATGACGTGCTTTCAAATAAAGTAAAAACGGTGAAAATCGGTTCACGCAATAAAGAATTATCCCATAAAAATCATCTTCCATACTTTATGCTCGCGCGCAATAGTTTACTCAATTTGCCGATAGATGTCGCTGTACATGGAACTCTCATATCATATCCTACATGGCGGTGTTATTAACTCTTAAGTGGGGACACTTACTGTGACGGACGGAAAACTACGGAACCCTACAGTGAGCGTGGCCCGACACGCTCTTGGCCGGTTTTTCATCATCTTTTCCCTCAATTTCCAGTATCCTTAACACTGACTACCGAGAACCCGCCTGGTAGGCACTCGTAATGTTTGCTCAGATGCCGGGCACGCGGCATGCGGCATTGCGTTGCACTTCGTAGCCCGCCTGGCGGGTTCTGTCGGTTTCTGGGGTATTGATCAAAATTTTGCCTGGTTGCGAAAGTGTTAAGTGATTGATGAGGAACGAGCATGCAAATTGCCATTCACACCGGCTGGTCGGTTATCGATCACTCAGAGTTGGAAGCCGAAAAAATGAGTGGGGGAGGGATGAAAACAAAGTCCAACGTGGGTCAGTTCGAATTGCACAGGCTGTTTTCACAACACGTAGGGAACTTAAATACCGCGAGCCATCCGGTTGCCTCTCGGACACAGTAACTACGCGCCATTGCTTTAACTAGTTTATCTACACCAATATCATAAATCCTCTATTCCGCGTTCGGAAACCGTATGTAATTACCACCATTATTGCAACCAGTAACGTAACATCAGTGTATTATCTGTGACAGTGTGGTAAAAACGTATGAAAATTCATTACCTACGGTAACGTAATGAAAATCTGCCCTCCTCTCCGACCGCCGGCACGCGCCCGCCCGACCGCCGGCACAATCGAGTTGGTCATGGCGGTGCAATGGCGGTCATTCTAACGGTTTCCGAACACTTCATTTATGATTTATAATATGCGTGTAGATAAAGCAGTGTATGTAACTGTTACCTAATTACGTACATTTACATAAACTACTATTAACTAATACTATTTTACCAGATGTGTACCCGCGCGCGTGCGCCTGCTTCGCAGCGGACGACGTTTCTTAGTAGGTAAGTATTACCTAATATTGAATTTTCCCAATTCCTTAGCTGCCGACTGGGTCATCGCGATCACACCGGCTTTGCTGCTCGCGTAGTTGGTTTGACCTGAAAATGTATGATAAAGTAACTCGTAGGTAGGAATCGTCACGTCTTTCACTGTTAGCGCCACCGCAGCTTTTAAATGGGTCAACCGATTTGAATGCTTTTTTTTTTAATAGGCCGCCTCACGAGGAAATTGCCGCGCGAGGCAGCTCGGCTAGTGCGGACGTGCGTCGGCCGAGGCAAACGCACGCGCGGCCGCAATGCCTCGGGCGAAGCACGTCCACAATAGCCGAGCTGCCTCGCGAGGCGGTGCGTCAGGTGTGAACCCGCCTAATCACGTTTTATCTAGCGATGGTTTTTAGACATGTTATATCAAAATCGGTTCAGCTGTTTATAAGTAGGGTTTTTTAAATTTAAATTTATACATATTTGGGTACAATACAGTAGCGCTGTTAGCCTGGTGGTAAGACGTCCGACTTTCAATCTGGAGGTCTCTGGTTCAAACCCCGGCTCGTACTAGGGCTCCCGGTCGTATCCGGGTCTCGTATACCCGTTTGGAATACCCGTTTCTGAATAACACGCTACACGGTTTTCTGGCCCGTTTCGCACGTGTCATTAAGAAACGTGTAGTTAAGAACCGTTTCTACCGGTAAACGGGCAGGCGAAGAAACGTTTCGTGACGAGTGGCTGGAGGTAAGGGTCGAAACGTGTCGAGTCGTTTCAAAGCTACGAGTAAGAAACGAATAAAATAAAAATAAACCTGATTTGAATCGGCTCTAGCTACTTCGTACCCGTTCGGGCCGGTATTAACTACCCGTGGAAACGTGTCTGAGAAACGTCTTCAGGAAACGTTTCCAAGAGATGGCGGTTCGTGCAAACCGGTTCCTTAGCACCAAAACATCGTCAGAAAACTGGATCTAATCCCGATAAGCCCTAGTTTTCCCTCTTGTTTGGTAGGTCAGATAGCCGTAGCTTTCGTAAAAACTAGTGCTGCGCCAATTCATGGGATTAGGTTGCCAAACGGACCCCAGGCTCAATTAAGCCGTGGCTTAAAGCCAGGACAAACGCTACAGGAGAATGATGATTTTGTTACAGTCGCCATCAGATATATCGGAGCGGCCAAGGTGGTCACAAATAACAACCACGCCTCTATTATCAGGGCGCTAAAGTGCATGTTCAGATATTTTTGAGTACCTTGGTCGCTCCGATATATTTTATGGCGACTGTAAAATTCACTGTACATTAAAAAAATATATCTAAAACTCATGTATGCAATATCCTCAAGACTAATTGACATTGTTTAGATGCTTATAAGAAAATATAATTAAGTACCTATTGTTTATATAAACTATATACATAGTAATAAGTAAGAACTATTGTGTGCCCTGACAGGGTGTCATGAAATATCTCAAAATGATAACACCTTATTATATACATGACAATGCAATATGAATAAATGACTATAAATGATACATATACTAATTAACCCAAGACCCCGCATAGCCGGGCGACCCCCGCTGCCACGCTCGAAGTAATTTCACTCTATAGTAAGACACTAATTATTGTAAGTGACAGTAAACTTAGTACGTCTCCATGGCAACTATTAATGTCTGACTCTCTCTTACGCCCCACGGAACAATCGCGCGTTCCCTGTCTAGCATTGCGTGTTCCCCTCCCGCACCCCTTCGTTTTGGCAGCTTATGTTTCAAAGAAATAACACGCTAAGCGGAGTATAGAGATATCTTGTATATGAAATGATAATACAAACGTACCAATGTTGCCGTACTTGGCGACTATGCTGGATATGTTCACAATAGCTCCCGATTTCCCCCTCTCAGTCATGGCCTGGGCAAACGCCTGCATTACTAGAAATGTACCCTGCAATCATACGAAACACTCATCGTAATCATATTTTAAATATTGTATTATTTATTTTATCTCCACTCACATTGTAAAGGTTGTCTGGAAGAAATCGCTCATTAGCGATAAGACCGCCTGTTGTTACCTCTACCTAAATTTATCTAATTGTAAAATTTGTGCTTGTAACTGTATGAGGTGTGCAATAAAGAGTATTTATTATTATTTCTCTTTATTTATTTTCCTTCTTAGGATTAGGTTTTTACAATATTTTTATAAAAGTAAAATATAAAAATACATCTAAAACATAGAAAAACAATAAAAACATTGTAAAAAACCTATCCTAGGGTGCCGCCGGCAACGGAGCAAGGCCCAGGCTGCCGATGGTCAGGGCCGCAGAGAGAGGAACCTTCGGACTATGCGCGCCGTGTCCAGGATAACCGCCTTCTGAATCTGACCCTTGATCCAACCACAACCCCGTAGCGAAAGTCTCTCTAGGTGTTGGTCGAGACTCTTCGCTATGAGACCGTTCGCAGAAACAACTATCGGCACAATGATCGCCGAATCAACCTCCCACATGGCGGTTACCTCGTGAGCCAAGTCTAGGTACTTGCTGGACTTGTCCTTCTCGGCCTTCACGAGGTTCTCGTCACATGGGACGGTGATGTCGACGAGCATGGCCCGGCGTTGCGGTCGATCTATTACCACGATATCAGGCTTATTGGCTACAATAGTCCTGTCCGTGATAATAGATCGATCCCAATTAGACGTGTGCGCCGCCATAAAAATCCGCGGCGGCGGCGCGCCGGGAATTTTTGGCGGCGTGGCTGCGCCACGCCGCACGGCTGCGCCACGTCGTAAATCGCTTTTATGGTGATGTATTTCATAATTGTGATAAGTTAAAATTCTTTTTAAAGCCAACTCCATCTAAAGCGTGTACCAATGCCAGCTACCAAGAAATGTTACAAGCTAGACGGTCCTGTCTTGCGATAGCTCGCCAGAAGGTTGCCTCTCAAGATAAAGGACGTTATAAGGGATACTTTTGAAGATACAGAGACAACATGGAATGGCTTCAAGGCAGTTGTGTCCGAAACAGCGAAACAAGTCATCCCCACTCCTGGGAGCCAAGCAAGCCGGAAATCCTGTATTTTTGATGCTACCTGGGAACTTATTGAGCGACAGAGGACTCTCAAAGAACGCCTTAACACAGACATAGCAAGAAAGGCGTATTCCAGGTTACACACTTGCTTGAAAAGGGCATGCAGACGCGACAAGAATAATTCAATCCATGCTTTGTGTGACGAAATCGAAAACCATGCTGCAGCTTCCCATTCTAAAGACTTGTTCCAGAAAGTCAAACTTCTCACCCGCGACTACAAACCTAGAAGCTGTCAGATAGCGGATACTGATGGAAACACTGTATCAGACCTCGGCAAAGTGTTGGCTAGATGGAGAGGCTATTCGGAACAACTCCATCGAGAAGATCCTGAATATTTTTTTGTGTGGAATGACGCTATGCGTCCACTAGAGCCGGACATACTCATTTCCGAAGTGGAAGACTCTATCAGACGTCTGAAAGTTAATGCCGTGGGTACTGATGATATATGCGCTAGTCTCCTAAAGAATCTAGGTGGCGAAGGTACACAGTTCTTACACCAGATTTCCTGCAAAGTGTGGAGAACTGGCCAGTGACCGGGAGACTGGACTGAATCCATGGTTATACCTCTCCATAAAAAAGGCTCGACGCTAAAATGTGACAACGATAGATCTTTGTCTATTATATCGCATGCCAGTAAAGTATTTATTTACATCATGCATTCACGATTGACAAAGTTCCTGGAGCGACAAATACCTGCAGAGCAGAGCAGGCTGGCTTTGTGTCTGGGCGAGGGATACGGAAGCAGATTTTCATCGTGGGCCAGATCATCGAGAGATGTCATGAATGGAACAAGCCATTAATCCTATGCTTCATAGATTACGCCAAAGCATTCGACTGTGTTAGATGGAAAAACATGCTATACGTGCTCCTGGAGATGGGTGTTCATGCTCATTTAGCTCACCTTTTTGAGAACTTGTACGCCGAGTGCGCATCGTAAACACCTTGTCGGACCAGTTCAAGCCGGAAAGAGGAGTAAGACAGGGCTGTATATTGTCTCCGAAGCTCTTTAACACCTACGGCGAATACATCTTACGTAAGGTCACCGAGAACTGGGACGGTGGCATATCAATTGGCGGCAAAACGATTTGCAACCTACGCTATGTTGACGACACAACACAACGCTCTTGGCTTCCAATGAAGAGGAGATGTGTCTTTTGTTCTGGCGAATAGAAGCGGAGAGCATCGAATTAGGACTTCACGTCAACGTCAACCATGCGAAAACCAAGTTAATGTTCGTACACCGGAAACAGTCTCCTCCACGAAACCTAGAACTGAAAGACCTAGAATGCGTCAGCGCCTTCACCTACTCGTACCTCGGCTCACTTATATCTAGCGATGGTAGCTGTGAACGTGAAATCATCCGGAGGATTCAAATAGCGAAGGGTGATATGACTCGGTTAGATAGGATCTGGAGAGATCGCGGCATACAGAGGCAGACTAAGGTTAGACTTATGCGTTCCCTGGTGTTTCCAATTTTCCTATACGGTTCTGAAACTTGGACTATCAAGGCCTGAAAAGCCGTGTCGACGCGTTTGAGATGTGGTGTTGGCGACGGCTTTTACGGATACCTTGGACTGCGATGCGCACTAATCAGTCCATACTACGCTACACATAGCTACGCATAAAACGCCGGTTGTCTACGACGTGCCAGGACCACGACTAGACTAAGAGGCCCTCCCCCTGCAAGATCGTGTGCCCAAATCACTCCACCCATGCAATTAAAACTGCAAGAAGCCATGCGCTTAGCGAGGGATAGAAGCCTATGGAGGAACCTAGTCTTCAACAGAAAGACATGATCCTCAGCTCTGAGGGAAGGACTAGTGATGATGAAGATCCTTTTTTGACTCGCAGTAGGTCCAAACATACCGTTCTAAGGATCAATCCTGCCACCGAAAACACTTCTTTTCTCAGGATAATTTAGTTGGAGGTACAATTTTGATGGCAGATTTATTATTTTCGTTACCAATCTTATTAAATAGGCCATCGACTTCATATTTGTTAGCTGAGCGGTTAATCATACTCATTTATTAATCTCCCGAAAAAGAAAGAATTTACCAAACCCTAAATATTTCATTGTGTAGATGTTTTCATGGTTTAATTCGTCAATATACGTTGTAAATTTTCAACTGACTTTCCTTCATCCGTAATTGTCATTGGCAAATTTTTGCCGAATTCTGAAATTTTGGCCAACGGCGTGGATTTTGAAATCCGCGGCGGCGGCGGCGGCGTGGGTCCCGCGGCGCGGCTACGCCACGCCGGCGCGGCGCACACGTCTAATCCCAATAGAGCGTGGCACGACCATTTTCGAGAACTGGCGCAGGTGTGTACTTGTAGTACGGCACTTCGTGGTCCACAAGACCGTATAGAAGAGCAAGCTGCTGGTGTATAATCCTAGCTACGAGGTTATGTCTGTGCAAGTACTCGCCGTTAGCAAGATGAGAACAACCGGAGATGATATGCCTGAGTGACTCTCCGGGACGGCGGCATGCCCGACAAATGTCGACCGTACCGTCCTTCAGGATATACCTCCGGTAGTTATTCGTCATGATAACTTCATCCGCAATTGCACAGGCAAAACCTTCGGTTTCTCCGAAGAGGTCCCCGAATCGTAACCAGTTCACCGACGCGAGCAGGTCTACGTCGGGTCCCGTGAGGGCCCTGTAGAACCGCCCGTGTAGCTCCTTGCTCTTCCATACCGCCTTGCGATCCTCGGTGCTTAGCACCACATGTTTGCGCCAGTTCTCGTTTGCCAAGGAGAGCGGCGTGAGGCCTTTATCTACTGCCACCACATCACGATGCATCCCACACTCGTTGTTAAGGAAATAATTCCTGAGATTGTACACCTCACGGTTGTGGAGATTTTTGGCGTTTAAAAAGCCGCGACCTCCACACTTCCGTGGGATGTACAATCTCATAACAGACGAGCGTGGGTGAAGCATACGGTGTGTGGTGAGCAATAGACGGACCCTCCGATCCAGGGCATCCAGCTCGGTCTGTGTCCACCTTAGTATGCCAAAGGAGCACTTTGTTGCAACCTGACAAAAGACTATTGAGTACTTTTGTCAGCCGACCGAAGAAGCGCTCCTTCAACGCCTGTTTAATACCCGCATCCTCAATACCCAAGGACTGTGACATACCAAGGTATTTGTAGGTTTCTGATTCAGAGATAGATCTGAACGTCATGGTCTCAGAAAGCTGTAAATTTGCTGAATTTACTACTTTCCCCCGCTGTACATGCATAACCGCACATTTATCAATACCAAACTCCATCTTGATGGAACTACTGAAGACTTCAGTGGTATTCAGTAGCTCCAACAAGTCTCGGTTATTTGGTGCAAATAATTTGAGATCGTCCATGTACAGAAGGTGAGATATAATTTCACCCTCTCTCCGAAGCCGGCAACCTAGCCCCGAATCCTTCAGCAGAGTGCTGAGCGGATTTAGAGCTAGGCAGAACCACAGGGGACTCAGACTGTCGCCCTGAAATATTCCTCGCTCGATCCTTATAAAGTCCTGCGGGCCAGAGGGGTAATCCCCACCTCCTGGTTGACGAAGAACTGTGGTCCACTGCCTCATACACGCGCCAAGGAAGGATCTTAAAGCTGTATCAATTTTATACAGCTCTAAGACCCTCTCCAGCCATGAATGAGGCACCGAATCATAGGCCTTCTTGTAGTCAATCCAAGCGGTCGAGAGGGCCCCCCTGTTCCGCCGGACTCGTTGGCAAATGGTCATGTCTATGAGGAGGAGCTCTTTAGTACTACGGGACCCAACCCTACATCCATTTTGAGCGGAGACCAAAATGTTGTTTGCGACCATGTGCGCGTTTATTTTTGCTCTCAAAATGGATGTAAGAAGGTTGTAGAGCGTAGGCAGGCACGTGATGGGTCGGTAGTTCTTCGCTTCCGTGGTACTACCGGACTTATAGAGCAGGAAGGTTACACCAGTTGTTAAGGAAGGCGGGAGGGAGCCAAGTTCAAGGGCTTGTTGAAATTGTGTTGCCAACCGCGAGTGCGAGCATCGAAACCATTTTAGCCAGAAGTTGTGCAACCCATCCGGGCCAGGACTTTTCCAGTTCTGGGCCGTACGGATTGCACAACTTACGTCGTCGGGGCTGATGGTGATAGCCCCCATTGGTTCGATGGACTCGCACCCACGTTCAACAACACTCATCCACTCGCCCTCCGTGTGTTCAACGGGCGCCGACCAGACGCTACGCCAGAAATCAGTCATGGCAGTAGCATCCGGCAGGCGCACGTCGGACACACGGGGGTCGGTTCCCTCCCACCTTCGGTATACCTTCCTTTGGTCACTTTGGAAAAGACGATTCTGCTTGAATCGGTCCACACGCTCTCTGTAACGGCGAATACGGCTTGCCCATGCATAAACTTTCTGCTTCAGAAAGTCGATGCGCTCTATGACGTTGGCCATGTAGTCGCGGGGCTCGATATCTGTCTCCGCGAACGCCTGGTGCACAAAGCGCATTACTCGGGGGCGGTTATTGCCCCCCCTGAAGCAGATCAGCTTTGCAATGAGAGTCCTAAATGAGTTGATACGACGCTCGATCCGCACCTGCCATGCGGGGACACCCCCGGCGGTCCTAGGTGCACGTTCAGCGTCCGGAAACTTGACTCGAGCAACACGGCACGCCGCGATGGCTCCGCAGTACATTATCGAGTGCGTATCATCTAAGTCTTTACTAGTCCGCAGGAATGGATCTAGCAAATCATTTAGGGCTCCCATTAACGCTAGATTGCGTCTATTCATAGGCAAGCGTGGTAATCGTGGCCTAGGGATGTTTGTGGATCGATACTGCGTAATTGCCTCTTCCAAAGTCCTCCTCAGTTGCTCATTGGCTGAACTACTCACACTCTGATTCGCGATCCCCTCGTCATCGGCACTGGGATCAACCCGCGGTGCCCCCGATGCCAGGTCGGGTGCAGGCATCGGATCCGGCAACGTGGCGGGCGGATCCCGCGCCGAGGTGGTGGTCGCGCGAACAGAGAGTCTCCAGGCGAAGCCGATCAAGTGTCGCGTCATCCAACCGCTTTAGCCGCTGAATGACGCGCACCTGATCCGATAATCGTTGCGCAGTCGTGTCAATGGTTGGTTCAAGGGCCTGAAACAGAGGAAGTATCCGGTCACGATACGCGCACAGATTAGTTCCGCCCTCTGTAGCCCCATAGTAGGCGCGCATGACATTCTCGTTCATACTCTGAGACCATCTCATGCGACGCACTACACCACCGGCAGCGGGAGCTGTAGGCGGGGCGGAATGCCCCGCGAGCCCCAAGCGTGCCGGCAGCGGTGGCCGTCCGCGTCGCGCAGGTGTTTGTGGCGGCGGTGGCGGCGGCCCGCTTTTGTCACTGGATCCGTCTGTGTCGGGCGCTGTTTCGATGTCGCCGCCCGGCGACGAAGTGGACGAAGAAGATGACGAGGCGGGCGAGGGTGGTGGTCGTGCGTGGGTAGTACCCGCTCTTGTTTTACTCCTTGTTATCATGCTTTTAAATGTACGTGTTTCGCCGAAATTTATTTGAGCACTAGCTGTCAACTGTCTATTTGTGATTGTGACCCGTCGTTATATTTACAGGCAATAACTGTAGCAACCTTCATATTGCCTTTGTGTTTTGGGTTCACTTCGTGGTAAATAAGACCAAATAGAGGCAAAAACACGTATAAAAAGAAATATTTAGCAAAATAAATTAACAAGGCGTGTGTCAGTGTCAGCGGTTTTTTTTTTAAATTTTTATTTTTATTATTTTTTATTATTATTATTTGTATCTCCTTTGAGAATCACGGGCCTTTATATCCCGGTCTTTTGATAGGCTTGCGTGGGGATACAGATCCAACACGCAGAGGCCCCTTGGAGAAATTTGCTATGTTATACACCTGCTAGAACCCATTCACGGGTACATTAATAGATACCCGTGAACCGGTTCCAGCAGGCGTTGTAGATATTGTAAATAAAATGGACAGAGTAAAGGGCTATGGTATTGAAGTTTGGCTGGTCAAAGATTAGGCTATTGTAAAGAGGTCCGGACACCTGCCATAACAATTTTATAACATGTTATCGAGGCAGGCGGTGACTCGCCGCCAACTAGATGGGCCCCTGAAACTGCCGTTGCAAAAACGACCAGGAGCAACATCGGTGTGAGCGGCTCAGGGTGTGGAGAGGTGTACACCGCTTTCTGCCAGTGACTGTAGGAAGCCCAGCCACTGTACCAACTCGCGACTTATGCAAATTTCACTTCCACCCTGCGAGCATATAGCTCTGACGGCTCCTCTCTGGACGGCCAATTAAGGCAAGCCAGAGCTGAGAGTCCTGCGGGTCCCCTTGAGGTCCACTCCGACCGACGAAGACACGCCGGAGACGGAGACCCTGATCGACTCTCTGGAGCACTCGGGTCCGCGGGGTCGTCACTCCCCGACAGCTCGCCACAAGCTGCCCTGCGGATTATTTTTATTATTGTTAATCCTCTAAAATGTGTTCAAAAACGGTATGCAATGGCCAGCATTACAACAACCGATTTTATTATGATACGTTTTTAATCTGTATCAGTAACGTACTTTCAACATTACATGCTCAAAATATATTCAAATTTGGAACATCGATTTTGGCAACGTAACGAAAATCAAGCCCTTCTCCCCGACCGCGATTGCCCTCCTCCCCGACCGCCCGCACAATCCAGTTGGCCATGGCGGTGCAATGGCGGTCATTTTAATGGTTTCCGAACACGTCATTAAATTTAGGATGTATAATATGTGTGTAGATAAAGCAGTGTATGCAACTGTACGTAATTAGGCCTAAAAACACTCGTGTGATCTTATTATCGGTTTTGACAATGCTGGCCATTGCCTACCGTTTTTGAACACATTTTAGAGGACTTACAATGTGAGTGTAGATAATAGTACATTACTTACCAAGGACTGTAAAAGAAAGAAAGCCCGAAATAGCAGGTATTTGTGACCCGAGCCGTAGGCGAGGGTTGTAAATATGCGATAGGGGGCTTTATTTTTTACTGCCCGTGGTGAGTACACAATTTTACGTCTCCACCTGGCCATAATGCGAGTTTTACCGTACGCGTAGCGTGCGTAGGTGTGACGTAAATAATTTTGTATTTGTATAAAATGTTTCATTTTACAAACAATATTATATTAGCTACAATTAGCTTATGCAAGGTACCTTGAGGTTAACATCCATCACTTTACTATAGTCCTCCTCCGACAACTTGAGCAGCCAGTTGTCACGCGTAATCCCGGCGCAGTTGACGACTATAGTCGCGGGCGCCTTGTATTGTTCCAGCGTTTTTTGGACAGCGTGTTTTACCGATTTTGAGTCAGAAACGTCGAGCTCGATAGCCGAGTGGTCGCCTACGTCTGAAATAAAGATTTTGACAAAAAATTTCATTTACCTATTTCATACAAACAAAAGTGCTGATAGCCTTGAAGCGCTGGTAGCCTGGCGGTAAAACGTCCGACCAGGGAGGTGTCACTACGCAGTTTAGGTACATTTGGCCGGCGCGCCTCCCGGGCAGGCGTATGGCAGTGGGCTGCCGCTCGGCTCGCACGATACTCGTGTCACGTGGCGCTCGCGCAAAATTGAAAATACACAATGGCTTCGAAACCTAGATCTATTCGATCGAATCCGTATAAAAGATATTGTTCTGTTTACGGATGTCTGAATAAACGGAAGAACAAGGAAGCAGAGTTTTTATTTTATTCCGGATGATATTGAAAGGTCCCGTAGTCCTTACTTAGTAATAGTTAAAATAAACATTCTTAATTTATTGAATATTAGTTGGCCAGAAACAATATTAGGAACTGACCGACATATTTTCAAAGGAATACGGCTGTGGCATACCTAAAGTACTTCCGTGAGAATCAGACATACTATCTCCGGATAAAATGTCATGTTTACAGAATCAACGTTTGTAATTCCTACATATTAATCTTAAAAATAATAAATCAGTACTTAGGTATTTTAGGTACAAAAACTTGTCAAGTGACTCACAGCTCGGTCATAAAAATGCGGCGCGCAAAGAAGATTCACAGTTCGTGCGCGGTTATAAGCTTCAATTTTGCTTGCAGGCGGTAGGTATAATTTTATACCTAAATCTGACCTTTGTGAAGGAGTATATTTTCTGTACAGTAATAAATACTATTAATTATTCTGTGGTCCGACTTTCAATCCGGAGGTCTCAGGTTCAAACCCCGGCTCGCACCACTGAGTTTTTTGGAACTTATTGTACGGAATGTTATTTGATATTTACCAGTCGCTTTTTGAAGGAAAACATCTTAAGGAAACCGGACCTAATCCCGATAAGGCCTAGTTTTCCCTCTGAGTTGTAAGGTCAGATGGCAGTCGCTTTCGTAAAAACTAGTCCCTACGCCAATTCATGGGATTAGGTTGTCAAACGGACCCCAAGCCGGGACAAACGCTAGGAGGAAGAAGAATACAAACTTTTAACGCCGACTGTATTTTTCTTGCAAAAGTCATCTAAGTACAGTCGCCATCAGATATATCGGAGCGACCAAGGTACTCAAAAATATCTGAGCATGCACTTTATCGCGTAAACGATAGAGGCGTTGTTCAGATATTTGTCACCACCTTGGCCGCTCGGATATATCGGATGGCGAATGTACATCCATTCCATGGGTAGACTCTGTGCAATTCTTTATTCCATGCTTCGAGCAACAATGTAAATGGTCTAAGAGCTGGCCACGTCAGATATGACACAATAATGAGAGCAATGAAACCTGTCTAACTAGACTGCTTTACCATCCTTATGGCTAGATCCGGGCACCTGGCAGCTTTTAATGGGTGGAGGTCGGAGTGACAGACCAACAAAGTTTTTAAGTTGGAAAAAAATAATACCAAAATAGATAAAAACTGCCAAAGTTGTGTAATTTATAGAGGACAGGGCCTATATTTTAACATTAGATTAAAAACCATTGTCTTTTATTGCGGAAACTATAAACTGACTGAGGCGACTAACTATAAATTGTATTATACATCATTTGGCACTACTTCCTCCAACAGAAACTTCTGGATATGATATAATCTAATTAATTACATAATTTCCCATAATATTGTCTCAAACCCAGAACTCTAGGATTTGTTTACAGCTGCACCAATTTACAGCTGCCAGATATCCAGATCTAGAAATAAGCATAATATAGCAAACTAACTAGAGGGGTTTCGTTGGCTTCATTATTGTGTCATATCTGACGTGGCCAGCTCTCCGTCTAAAGGAGGTACAGACTCGAACAAGATTTACTGAAAATATGGCTCGGAAAATCTGTAACCGACCAGTCTTATACCGTAATAAGACTGTCAAAGAAAGTTACCACCCAAGTCGTTCTTACGGTACTATTGTGGGGCCATTTTTTGGGCTGATTGTGTATCCCTAGTATTATTTGATCGGTCATCATCCTCTTGTCCCATTTACTTGGGGTCGGCGCAGCATGTCTTTTTATTCCACACATCTCTATCACCCGTCATCTCATCACATCACTCACATCCTTTCTTTTCATATCATCTCTCACACAGTCCATCCACCGTTTCCTAGGTTTGCCTCTTCTCCTACATCCTTCCACATTCATTCTTAATACCTTTCTCGTAACATAACTTTCATCCCTCCGCATAACATGCCCGTACCACGCTAGGCGATTAGCCCCTAACTTGTCAGTTGTGGGTGCGACTTTCAGGCTTCCTCTTATATATTCATTCCTAATCCGATCCATTCTCGTCTCTCCACACATCCACATACATGACAACAGGTCTCATAATGGATTCATAGATTTTCCCCTTCAGTCGAAGGGGCATTCGGGCGTAGCATATTAGGTATTTGATCGATGATTCCGCGTTATAAACTATTTGTGTAAATAGGCGTGTCCACACCGGACGTACCGCCTTGCGAGGAAATTGCCGCGCGAGGCAGCTCGGCTGGTGTGTACGTGCCTCGCCCGAGGCATTGCGGCCGCGCTTGCGTTTGCCTCGGGCGAGGCACGTCCACACTAGCCGAGCTGCCTCGCACGATTACCAAGCTATTACTAAACATTATTTTATTACACATTCATAAGAAGTAGTATTTATTTGTATTCTTTTTATCGTAAGAATGACATAATTTAATAGCTCTGTCATGCTTTTTTACGTAAAAATTTCATAGGTTTAAATGGAGTTTGGACTGTAATTTCATTTTATCTTCTGTCGTTAAGCCATACTCGTAGTGGTGCTGCCCGACATACCTATCATTTATGACCTAACATATCTCTAGCGTGGGTTTTGTCTCAAAGATAAAGAAATAAAATAATATTTTATGGGATTAGACTGCAGTCAGGGACGTATCCAGGGGGGGATACATAGGACTTGTCCTCCTAAAATCTAGCGTGGCATAGACGGACGGACGGACGACATAAAAGGATAGACGGGAACGACTGACTGACTAATTAATCGAAAAAGCGGCGCGTAAGGGAAGCAAGTTCTTCCAAGTCTACATTGGTCATCTCGTTTGCAAGGAAATCGCGAGTTCTGAGTTCAGCACCGTTAGTAACAAGACCCTTATGTTGATTTTTTCGCGCCTTCTACCTCCATGACCCCTTGGTCGATCCTGCTCATATACGACCACAAATTATATGTATCTCTGCTACAACCCCAACTAATATCATGAAGATCAGAAAAGCGTTACTAAAGTTATCGGAACAAACTCTCAAAATCAAAAAGCCATCGAAATGCCGAGACGTCCCACTAGACAAAAGTTGTTTGTAAGAACTTGCTTCACTTACGTTCCGCTCGTTCGATTAAGCAGAATGTCTGCTTCGTTAGCACGATATTTAGAAATAAATGAACAGTAGAATTTTTTTTTTATATTATGGGACGTTCTTACACAAATCGACCTAGTCCCACAGTAAGCTCAATAAGGCTTGTGTTGTAGGTACTAGACGACGATATATATAATAGATAGATATGAATAAATACTTAAGTACATAGAAAACATTCATAACTCAGGAACAAATATCTGTGGTAAACACACAAATAAATGCCCTGACCAGGATTCGAACCCGGGACCTCCTGCTTCGTAGGCAGGGTCACTACCGACTGGGCTAGGAGGCCGTTAAAAGAAAAAAAAATATCCACTGTCTCAGGCGAGACTTGAACTCGCGACTCTCGAATACACGCCTATCGCTCTGACCAACTGAGTTACTATGATGTAAGTATCCCAGAGTCCCGAGTTTGAGTCTTGCCTGAGGCAGTGAATTTTTCTACTCTTCTTTTATTTCTAAACATTTTATTTATATATACAACGTGTTACTTACAACACTGAAAACCTGAAAACTGTTTATTGAGAGTCGATAGTGGAATCGATTGCAGTGTATCTTGGCTCGGTGTAACATGGCTATACTTTTTCGTTAATTTTCAATTTTTTTTAAGAGTAAGTCTAAAAGTTTGTAATACTACAGTTTGCCATTCTATTGAGAGGTTTATTAGGAGATAGAGTTTAAATATTTAATTATGGATGGTGTAGGAAGGATGGAACTCTCTTCTAGGAAAACGGTCGAAAAAGTGTCCAGCGGTAAGCACTAAACAATAGTTCCAAATATCTCCGGGTGGCGCTAGGTATAGTTCTGCATTTGAAATGAATTACCGATATTTAATACTTATATGACTTTCTAAATAAAATTAATATTCAGAGTGTTTTTCATCTCCGCAAATAATTATTTTGGATTAATATTTTTTTAATTTCAAAATTAATTTAATCAAATTTAATATCATTGTGGCGCCATCAGTTTATCGCCTCTTGACGGACACTTTTGTAACATAGAGATTTATATCCTTCTTGTGCCATCCATATATTTAATAATGGCTGGCAGCTTTGACAAATTTGTTTTTCACCGTCAAAGTATGTCATCTTATGTCATGTCATACAAATTGACAAAGTAGGTTGACACATGTACAGATGTGACAACAGCTCAACAAATGTAGAGTTAACAATTGAATAGAATTGCCAGGAAAAATAAACATACATTTGAAATAATTGTAGAGTTAACAATTGAATAGAATTGCCAGGAAAAATAAACATACATTTGAAATAATTAACCGAAAGAAAAATAAATACTCTAGATTAATTAGCAATAGTAAAAATCATTTGGGGTGTCTGGGGTTTTTAGTGGCTCAAGTAACACGTATATGGGCATTTTTATTCTAACTTGTACTTTAAAAGCACGATTTAAGTGGTGTTTCAGTAACGTCTAACCGTCACATTCCTGACAAAATGTGACGTGTCAAGTCAGTTTTGTGATGATTGCTAACCCACCATTAATAGTACACAGTTAAGTGAAGTGACCCTTAAGCCTTTTTTTACTAACTTATCATTAGTAATATTAAATTAAATATATTTATTTAACTTTGTTAACTTAATCTGTAAATATTTACTTACAAACAGCGGTTAGATGTCTGCTATAGCAAAATTTAAGCTGGTCCCTTATCACTGAAAGGTTAAAAACCACTGGCCTAGATGGTTAACCCTTTGACCGCCAATGACGTCAAATCACGCGCACGGAAAGTCGTGCCCTCAGCGCCAGCGCGTGATATCACGTCCAAAATATAACCGGTTTGCGCGCGCGTCCGATGCTTGACGGTCAAAGGGTTAAAAAAATGTTTATTACCATTAAATCCACTAGCAAGTGCAGCATGAGTCTTGATAGTCTGCTCCGCTGCCGCATAGTTCTTGTCAGCAGCTATGACCGTAGCCCCCTCCCGGGAAAGCACTTGGCAGGTGGCCCGTCCTATACCGGATCCAGCACCTGGTGAGAAGGTAGAAAGATGATTAAGACATGGATTGACAATGCCTATAGAAAATCATGTTCCTCGAACCTTCAGACTATACGTCTGTTTTCGGTACTAAGTGCCATAGCGCCATCTGTCGAGTCCGGAGTCGAGTTATTCTGTCAGCGTTAATCGCCGAACAAAATATTACAAACTAGAATTTATTTATTTAATCTTAATTGCACAAACTAAAATGGTACAAATGGCGGACTTAATGCCATAAGGCATTCTCTACCAGTCAACCAATGAGCTTAACAGAAAGGTTAAGTAGGAATTTAGTGTTTGTGGTGACCGATAGACGGCGCTAGTGCTTTAGCCTGAAATAAGGGAACGCGATTTTGTACAGGCATTGTCAATCCATGTCTTAATCATCCTTGGAAGGTAGTATCAGTAAAACGGGACAAGTTGAATATGGTTTATAACCATAGAGATCTGGACACGGGTATGTCCTAAAACTACGTCCAAAAGAGAGGTATAGGTACTGCGAATGTCATCTCGCTATGTGTGGTAGGGCACAGCAAAGCAAAGTCGTCTCGTCAAATCTGGAGCAGAGCCCGACTGGGGAAGTACCTCCACCTTACATAAAACCACAGCCAAATAGCACTAGACCCTACTCATAGTGTTGTGTTCCTGCTGATGAGTAAGGTTGCCAAAGAGCTCAATGAGGACCCAGTGTGTTGACGATGAGGGACCCTCTTGTTTCTTTAGCCGTCAACACAGTGAATCCTCCCTGTAAAGGGTCGGCAACGCGCATGTGACTCCTCTGGAGTTGCAGGCGTCCATAGGCTACGGTAGCTGCTTACCACGAGGCGGGCCGTATGCTTGTTTTCCACCGTCGTGGTAAAAAAAATAATTTAAATGGTTCCTACGATATTTAAGTAAGTTCTTTATTTGCGTTAAATGTGTTAACAATAGGTCAAAGTTTTATGGTTTAAAAAAATATCATACGTTTAGCCAAGTTACGGCATGCAAAATATATTCCTTAACCTAAAACTTAAATCTACCAGAGCATGCAATATTACACCTTAATAACAGTCCGATACAATATAGTATGTCGTCTTTCTTTGGTTTTTTGTCTCTTTCTTTCTTTGTTTGGAACCCTAAAGACAGTTTTTCGTCCACTCTCGTCAGTTTTCCGTCAAGTTTTTCCCAAAATAAAAGCTTAAAATGAAAAAATCTACTAAAGAATAAACTATAAATATAAACTATATTGACCTGAAAAAGTTTTTCCCATTTATTTGCAGCAGTTTAATTAAGTGGACGGTAATCTGGACCTGGACGGGAAACTAGCACAATCACTACATAGTATATAAAACAAAGTCACTTTCCGCTGTTTGTCCCTATGTAGGCTTAGATCTTTACGAGTAAAACTACGCAACGTATTATGATGCGGTTTTTTTAAATAGACGGAGTGATTAAAGAGGAAGGTTTATATGTATAATACATGCATAATATAGTAGAGAAACAATGATAATTTTAGAGGTTTCGTAAATAAACACATTTTTTTGCACTTATATTGCAAACGCTGGCTGAACCCTACGAGATAGATCAAAATAATGTACTACAGTATTGTACACCTTAAAAAGGTCTATATGTCTATCTCTTAGGGATAACCCACAATAACCATTTTTTATTCCGTGCGAAGCCGGGGCAGGTCGCTAGTTACCTATATAACAATATTTTAGGTGATAATCCCAGAGAACTGTGATAATTTCATTAAGAAGTGTTTGTTTTTATGATATGGCAAGCAAGGATGAATTCTGTTTACATGTTTCTTTTTAAATAATTACTGCAAAATTTTCGGCAATACTTTTTTAATAAAAATACAAGGGCATTATTGACTGTTCTTTCTACAATTATTTAACGGCCTTCTAGCCTAGTCGGTAGTGACCCTGCCTATGAAGCAGGAGGTCCCGGGTTTGAATCCTGTTCTGGGCACTTATTTGTGTGTTTATCACGGGTATTTGTTCCTGAGTTATGGATGTTTTCTATGTATTTTAGTATTTATCTATCTTTATATTTTATATATATCATCGCCTAGTACCTACAACACAAGCCTTATTGAGCTTACCGTGGGACTAGGTTGATTTGTGTAAGATTGCCCCGTAATATTTATTTATTTAAAAGGACAAAGAATATACTAATAAAAGTATGGCTTCACTAAAATTTAATTGAGTTTTAAAATCAAGTTATTGATTGAATTTACATTCATTTTATATATTTAACTATCGGAAATTAAACTAAGCTTGCATGAGTTAAGGAAATCATGCAAGCGCATGCAACTTATTTCTCAAAAACTACACAACAGTATAAATATTTGTATTCTTAAAATGGCTAACAGCTAAAGGTGAATAAATAAATCCTTCATTACATAAACTGTTTATAACCACCATCAAATAATACACAATCAGCCCAAATAGTACCGCAAGAACGACTCGTGCGGTACTTTCTTTGACAGTCTTACGGTATAAGACTGGCCGGTTACAAATTTTCACGAGCCATATTTTCAGTAAATCTTGTTGGAATATGTACACATTTACATTGTTGCTCGAAGTTTGTAACTTTATCTTTCGGATTTTAATTTTATTTTGAGTTTAAAACAGCATTGCGAAGTAAAAACTTTTAGGAGGAAGTTTTGTTTTATTTTTTTAAACTAACCTGTGACTATAGCTAATCTGCCAGCAACTATTCCTGACACCATGGTGTAACAAGTTAATTAAAACAATGTAATGCTCAAGAAACTGGCTTGAACGCCGATGTTTTTCTTTTCACACCACCTTCCTTTGACAAGGCTCGACTTTGAACTATTTGTTCGACCGACTCTTCGTTATCAATGTTGGGTTGACAGTTTGACATGACATTGAAACGGACTCTTATCAGGTGCGTTCGAATACTATCCACAATAGTAACTTTCGGTAAAAGGACACGGCCAAGAGTCGACTGGGTCGAGCCAAGTATCGTGGAGGGTTAGGGCCATCGTAGTAGCTAATGCTATAAGTATGTACTTATAGCATTAGCTACTACAGAGCGCTGGACATATAACAAAAAAAAAAATTTTACATTATATCAACATGTTTTACATGTCGCACATCAATCGATAAGTCTTTAAAAATAACATCGAGGTATCTTTGAACATTTTGTGATAAGTGAATATTTTCAGAAAGAATCGCTTCGAAACCCAGAAAAGTTGTTCCACCCCCCTGTAGTTTTGAGCCGTAATTTTGACAAAAACGGGACTTAATCGCGTTAACACTTACTTTTAAGTCACTTTTTTGTCAAAATAACGAGTGAAAACCGTGAATTTAAATCAGTAGGTACTTTGAACCGTACGTCCAAAAAAAAAGAAAAAATTTGAAAGTATGTGTCTCATCACATCACATACTTTCTACGAA
This sequence comes from Pammene aurita, assembly GCA_947086415.1. Taxonomy (NCBI): domain Eukaryota; kingdom Metazoa; phylum Arthropoda; class Insecta; order Lepidoptera; family Tortricidae; genus Pammene; species Pammene aurita. The sequence continues at coordinate 9,386,040 of OX352289.1, read as the reverse complement.
AATTGTTTTGAACATCATCGGTTCAGCCATTTTTGAGTTATCTTCAAAAAATTCTTCCATAGGCATCAGATACGACCTTTTGGTATTCGTTTGGTTCTTATTCCATTGAAGGTACCGAACCCTCCATTATGCGTAGTTCGACCCCCACTTGGCCGGTTTTCTCTTCTAATGACACAACCTTTGTGGTTTTTACTTATTTTGGGATGGCTTTTTTCTAATTGATAAATTTTGAAAAACTGTACTCTGTGCTTATAGTCATTGATCACAATGATCATTACAGGGTTGCCAACCGTACTATAATAGGGTGATTGTGCTAGTCCACTCTTGTCAGTTTTCCGTCCATACTTTTTATATGTTTATCTTCAAGTTTTTCCCAAAATATAAGCTTAAAATAAAAAAAAATGCTAAAGAATAAACTATAAATTTAAACTATATTTACCTTAAAAAGTTTTTCCCATTTATTTGCAGCAGTTTAATCAAGTGGACGGTAAACTGGACCTGGAAGGGAAACTAGCACAATTACCCTATATAGTATATTTTGGCTTGGTGTTCTGTTGAAAAAATGCAAAAAAGGCGAAAATACTATATTTTTTTTATACTATATTTATATGAGGTAACAACAAGGTACGTACTTTTTTTTTCATGTAGCTTTCAAGTTGGCAACCCTTATACTGCGAACATCGAATTTCGAAAATCGACTACCTAAGTATCTGCGTCTCTTGCGCTCTTGTTAATGAGTTAATCTCAACGATAGAGAGGCTACGCGACGCTACGAGGCGGATGACGAACGAAATGGTTCGCGGCAGACATCTAAGTAGGTATCCTATTATTACGCAGATCGGTTCTGGAAAATTCCAGTCAAGGGGAGAGAGGCAGCGGCTCTCAAAGTTTCTAAGGACTTATGATGATGTGCTCCCAGACGTATCCGTCAGGGGACAAGTTATTCAGCAGGTACTTAGGTAGGCTGATCTTTACGTGCATGGGATCGAGCGTGACTTGCAAAACCAAACTTTGTTTTGAAAGTTCGACAGCAAGAGACACAGCTCATTATTAGAGTTATATGTGTAGGTGTAGCCTCCTACACCCTCCTAAGCCCTCGCTTGGGCCGAGATTTTCGGAACTCGCGTTTGGCGTCAAGGTCTTCCAGGCGCACTTTTTCATAGTCACGGAGACCCGTGTTGATCGCAGCTCGCCAGTCCGACCTCCGAGTAGCAAGCTCCTCCCACGACTCACTTGATATGCCGGTAGCAGTTAGGTGGCGTTTTAGAACATCCTTGGCTTAAGTCAACACATCCTTTGTTTAAGGACTTATAAGTACGCATTAATTTTAATGTTCACGAATTAAACTATACTATATTAAGACGCTCTTATATTCTCTTAACTCCCACTCCCACGACTCACTTGATATGCCGGTAGCAGTTAGGTGGCGTTTTAGGACATCCTTGACTTAAGTCAACACATCCTTGGTTTAAGGACTTTTAAGTACGTATTGATTTTAATGTTCACGAATTAAACTATACTATACTAGCTGTGCCCGCGGCTCCGCCCGCGTGGAATTCGGTCTGTGTCAGTAAGCGGCTAATTCACCCCTAATTTCTCTCCCGCTACCCTGGAGGCGGAACTTGAAGTAAAGTTGACAGATGGATACGCTAGAGGACAGTAGTCCTAATAAAATATTTTACAATTACCACTAAATGAACTACACTCATAAATGTATACTATTTTTTTATTATATTTGTTTTTGGCATGATTTAAACGACATAGAGAGTAGTAGGTGTATATCGGACGATACAGGACCACTTTTGTATTTATACGTTCATGTCCACGGCAAATATCATCCAAATCGATCCTCCCGTCAAATCAGTTGGGGGGGGGGGGTCACAAATGCAGAAATGCTATTTTAGGTGCACTTGGAGGGGGGGGGGGGGTCCATGACCCATGCAAATTTAACTCAATCGAGTGTAGTGGCTACCCCCCCCCCTTTTAGACGTTGAATTTTTATAGGCTACGTATAACCTGGCTGGGGATTTTCTAGAATTGGAATTAGTAATCCTTAATTGGGTGATTTCCGGGATAACAATGAAAAAAAAAAACCAGCCAAGAGCATGTCGGGCGATGCTCAGTGTAGAGTTTCGTAGATGCTGCCCTGTTACAAAACATTCGTTCTAAAGGTCGTTTATTTGGCGGCGCTTACGTCAGTTTACTATTCGGCACTTCCTTTCACTGTGCGTTTTTGACTAATAATTCAAAAACGGCTGAACCGATTTTGTTCAATATAGTTTTATTGAAAGTTCTTATCAGGCCTCACCAAATTTCAGCTTTCTAGTGCGAACGGTAACTGAGCTAGACCGCGGACAGACGGACGGACATGGCGATGTAACTGTTACGTAATAAGGCCTAATTATGTACAGAAGCATACACTGCTTTACCTACACACATTAAAAATCCATTGAAACCATTAGAATGACCGCCATGACCAACATTATTGCGCCGGCGGTCGGGGAGGCATGCCGGCGGTCGGGGGGGCATGCCGGCGGTCGGGGGGGCGATTTTTCATTACGTTACCGTAGGTAATGAATTTTCATACGTTTTTACCACACTGTCACAGATTTATGATATTGGTGTAGATCAAGATATTTATTCGTCAATGTAAGCACATTACAATGCAGTAATGAACGTCAGATAAAAATAAAATACGTGAGTGTCGTGGAAAGTGTGTGAATCAAGTGCGATTGGAACGAAGTTATGTTACTCGTATTTAATTTTATTTAATTTTTTACTTTTTCGTAAATTTTGTGGTTTTAATTTTTTTTGCATTTTTTTTAAATTTGGAAATTTTGGAAATAGTGGAAATTTTGGAAATAGTGGCAAATTTGAAAATTTTGGAAATTTTGAAAGTTTCGGAAATTTTGTGACATTTTGGAAATTTTGGAAATTTAGAAATTTTAAATTTTTGACAATTTCGACATTTTTAAAATTCTCGACTTTTGAGGTTCTCGACTTTTTTCACTTTTATCACTTTGCCACTTCTCAGTTTCACTACACTTCACTTCACTTTATTCTATTTTATATATTTTTTATTTCATTCCATTTTACATGTTTCTCAATCGTATGGGGGTCGCGTTTTCGTGACCTGACGCTTTTTCGTAACGGTCACGTGACTTTTTTTCGCCTAGGCCCCCATCCGCGAACCGTCCGATAAGGAACTTCGTTCCAAAACTCTACCGGTTCTAACCCTGTAGGTGTACCTCTGGCCCAAGAAGTATTATGACCGAAAAGAAATTCGACGGGACTTATTTTTTTCAAAACAGTAATACATTATTAGATCTTAAAGATACAAAACAATGCGTAGTTCTTCAAGAAGACATATCAAAACTGCTTGAGAGACAGATAATGTACCTATTGTTTAATTATAAAGAAAAATAAATCCTAATCTGACTGCTTCACAAAACGTTTGATATGTTTTTCTACCTAAACGGTGTCCTATAAATGTTAGATGATTTTGTAGTAGTTTTTTGGTTTGCTGCAATAACCCTTTGACATTCATGACATTTTCAAATATTTCTTAAGAGCGGGTTTAAAGCATCGACGGGTAACATGTTAAAAATATGAACACCTTGACCAAAAAATTACAAATTATTTCAATACCAACTTTCAACATACAAACTTTCAACCCCCTTTTCACCCCTTCCAGGGTTGATTTTCGGGATGAAAACTGTTCATTGTCCCTTCCCGGGACTCAAACTATCTCTACACAAAATTTCATCATTATCTGTTCAGCCGTTAACTAATTAAAAATACTTGGAACGTGTTCTGTTATCGATTCTAAGTATCTCCAGCCAACTTTTTTTCGAATATATTCCATGAACAGACTATCGACCTTCTTCAGCTTTATTATATGTATAGATAGTTTTTATTGAAAGTACCTTTCAGGCGTCACTTCCATTATTTTTTTTAAATTTTTAGGAATCTACGGTTCTAAAGTAAGATGGAGGGGGGGGGGGGGGGTTTGAAGAAGAAACTATCCTTTGTCATTTCTCGAGACCCATACTATCTCTATAACAATTTTCATCTAAATCAGTTCAGCGGTAAAAAAATCCTCATACCACCTTCCAACCCCCTTTTCACCCCCACAAGGGTTTGAAAACTATCCTATGACGTTTCTCGAGACTCAAATAATCTCCATACTCATTTCTATCTAAATCGTTTCAGCGGTTAAAAATTCTCCATACAAACTTTCAACCCCATTTTCACCCCCACCAGGGTTGATTTTCGGGATCAAAACTATATATTATCCTTTCCCAGGACTCAAACTATATCTATCCAAAATTTCATCAAAATTCGTTCAGCCGTTTTCACGTGATGCGCGGTCAAATAAACAGACAAACAGATAAACAGATAAACAGATAAACAGATAAACAGACAAACAGATAAACAGACAAAAATTCTAAAAATTGTTGGAACGTGTTCTGTTATCGATTCTAGTATCCCCAGACAACTTTTTTTCGATTATCTTCCATGTACAGACTTTCGACCCTCTTCAGCTTTATTATATGTATACCTATAGATTAAGACGCTCTTATATTCTCTTAACAATAAACTCCTGAATATTTAAGCTACTAATGTTGTGCCATACTTTATGTATAGGATGATTGTGCTAGTTTTCGTCCACTCTTGTCAGTTTTCCGTCCATACTTATTTATATGTTTACTAGCTTTTGCCCGCGGCTTCGTTCAAAAGGACGGGTACAGAAATAATGTCATTATTTATCTAAAGCATGTCCAGAAATATATGATTGTTGTCAAGAGGGCGCTATTATTCTCATTTATATGGCAACAGTTCAGTTCTCTATGGTATGGTGACATCTTGATTGGTTTACCTGTCAGCTTTGATGTTAATTTGAAAATGTTTCACAGCGAAAAAGTTTAATTTCCCGAGTGTATTACTTACAGCAGTTTATTATACAGGGTGATTCATGAGACGTGAGCAGGCTTAACACAACGGATTCAGTTAATAACAAGCTATTGTATGATACAATTATTAGTGAGATTAGCGCAAAAAAAATTTTTTAAGTAAAAATAAAATGTTTTAAATTATTTAAGACACGCATGGTCACTCTACAATTAGAATACTCCGTCGATTACTGATATTCTCTTGTTTTTCTGTGATATGTGTCAAATTGATGTCTGGTTACTTTGGAAACATCGTATTCCACTTAATTTGACATGATTTTTTTTTCATAATCGAAGTGCTGTCATGGTTGTTAAAGAGGTTTTATCTTTATTGATTTGTTTATGTAGGATGACCATGATTACGGAAAATAAAATTTCTACGAAACAAAAACGTAAAAAAAATTTGAAAGGCGTTATTGTTTCACTTAAACATGATTACGGCTGATTCATTATCGTTAACAAAGCGTGTAGGGTTGTTCCTGCTCACGTCTCCTGAATCACCCTGTATACACTATCTACAATGTTCTGCTCTTGACTATGGATAATTTTAGGAATTTACTGTCGTTTATTATTTAATATTCAACACTTTATTATCATTTAAGTAAACCGCCTCAATGACAATTTGACAGTGACAGCCTATTACATGCACTCACACATGCATATCATTCTGTCATTAAAATTATTGCCAGTGTAAGAAATTAGTTCCAATGAAATGGCGCATGATCATATATTTCTGGTCAGGCTTTACCCATAATTTTCTATGTAAGTATATGAAGGATGAGCAAGGTGAGTAAGTCATTAATACTGACAGTGTCTGGACAGCTTCTGGTCAGCTAAACGAATTATTTTGGCTATTTTTTGTATCCCCGTACCGGTTAGACATACAAGTCTGCAATTACGCTGAATTGCAATAGTGCATAATCCATACTAAAATTATAAATGGGAGAGTGTATGTATGTGTGTGTTTTTTTGTTTGTTTGTCCGTCTTTCACGGCAAAACGGGGCGACGAATTGACGTGATTTTTTAAGTGAAGATAGTTGAAGGGATGGAGAGTGACATAGGCTACTTTTTGTCTCTTTCAACCCCCCACTTCCCTAAAATGGGGGGTGGAAGTTTGTATGAAGCATTCCGCAATTTTCAAGGTAGGAAGCTAAAAATTAGTATGCGGACTATTTGTGACTAACAAAAAAATCGTGCATCATTTATTTTTGGAAATCTGCACCCAACCCCTTAAAAGAGGGGGTGAAATTTTATATGGGACATTTCGCAGTTTTCAAGGTAGGTAATTTAACGCGAGCGAAGCCGCGGGCAAAAGCTAGTAATGAATAATAAAACATATTCAGGCGTGAGTATAAAACATTGGTAGTACAAATCCATTACAACTAGCCAGTGTCAGATGAATTGTAAAATATAGTCTGGCAAACCATTTCTGTCAGTAGAAACGCGCGGCAAATTCAAAATACGTACATGTGGCAACCCTTTGTAATGAGACACCGTATTTCATGACGAACGTTTCAATTCACATTGAATTTGTTTCTAGTGCATTTCACTCTCTCATCTTAAGCGCGAGTGAGATAGAACTCCTGCAACGTTCCCAATTAAATTTAAATTCATTTTTAAGGCATATGTCAATTGCCTCAACCAGATTATCTGTTGCAGTTGATGACAGATCAGACGAAATATATCCGTCTCCTTTTTACACACCGTAAATGTCACCTAATGAAAGGGGCGGAAATACCAACTAAAATTAAAAACATAAAATTTGATGACTATTGCTGCTTTTTTCACTGATTCTTAGTGTTGTCATACTTTTGTTCGCTGTACATTGCTACTGCGTTCGTTGGCTGGCCAGACTATATAAACCAAATGTAAATATACAGGTTGTGACATAAATACTGGTGATCCGTTTAAGTGCATGAAGTTAAATGTCTTCTGATCCGTGTTTAAGTGTAAAACTAGTATCGTATTACGACTAAGAAAAAGTAGAGGGAAAATTATTTGCATACGCAAAAAAAAATTGTATGGGACAGTTGGTCCCAGCCGGCCCTCCATACAAAACCAATGTTTTTTCGCGCGAAAATTTTTTTTCTTAGTTTTTCTTAATCAGAATACGATACCAATTATTAAACGGATCACCAGCATTTTTGTTACATATTATCTTATCTTGTATAGGTATCGTAGAATTTATTTAGATTTAAACTTAACTAACTTTGTTACCCGATCGCTATCGGTATTTTGTCGTCTAATCTCATATCGAAAGCCTATATCCACCAAGTTATTTTTAAATCTTTTTACATATACAGGGTGAAACTTAAGTCGTGAACAGTAATATGTTTTTCTAACTCCATAAACAACAAGCAATTTAATGCCCCAACTCTTACTAAAAACAGACAAGATTTTTTTTTTTTTTTCATAAGTTTTGTCGTTTATGTTACTTTTAAATGTGATCATGTGGAATTAAAACAGCTTTATAAGATATTTCAGATGAAAAATTAAGTAAATTTCATTTCTAACTAGGACAAATGACAAATTTGATGTCAATGTCAGTTCCGATTCAAAGAATCAATTTAATTTATTAATTTAAATATCTTAATAAGCCGTTGTAATATCCTAAATCCACTGCTAAAAGTAAAATAAACGACAAAAAATATGAAAAAAAAATAAAAAATCTTGTCTGTTTTTAGTAAGAGTTGGGACATTAAAATGCTTGTTGTTTATGGAGTTAGAAAAACATATTACTGTTCACGACTTAAGTTTCACCCTGTATAGGTCCAAACTAGCACAATAACCCTTTATTGTGCTAGTTTACCGTCCAGGTCCAGTTCCCGTCCATTTGATTAAACTGCTGCAAATAAATGGGAAAAGTTTGTAAGGTCAACAAATTTTATATTTATAGTTTATTCTTTAGTAGATTTTTTTAATTTTTAGCTTGTATTTTGGGAAAAACTTGAATATAAACATATAAATAAGTATGGACGGAAAACTGACAAGAGTGGACGAATACTAGCACAATCACCTTACTTCGAAATGATCACGTGTAGGCGTAAACTTTGAGCACCGCAGCCTTCATCCCACGGGGAGGCTAGGGTTACTAGGCAACGCCAGACGTCCTGGGGCTCAGACCCCCCCCAATCAATAGCCCTGGACATGCGCAACTTAGGTCTAGACCCAGCCTCCGAGCTAAAGCGCTAGGGTCTCGGCCATTTCGCTCGCGCCTCCGTTCCGAACATGACGTCTTCTCTTAATTGGTGAGCCTAATTATAACGATTCTAGATTTTTATAGTCAGATCACCCCAATTATAGACATTTTTCTTGCTTTTGCTACTTACCCTTTTCAATAAATTTGTTAATTTTCCATGCAAGCTCTTTTAACGATATTTCTAAATTTTAAAATCCGTAACTATAATTACGTCGGAATAGCTTGCACTTGTTTATCAAATTTGAATTTGGAACTACACGGCGGTTAACGGCCAGTGTTGGTCCGTAATAGAAAACGAGCTAAGTTTTTATTATTCAAGTCGCAAAGGCAGGCAAAAAGAAAGACTCCGCCAGTTTTCAACGCAACGCAATAAAAAGGTATCAATTTTTTTAAACCTTTATATATTTTTTTGGTTTATGCGTCGCACGCGAAGCAAGCCTCATTCAATTTAAACCGACGCGTATCACGCATATGCATATGCAAGAAAATCATGCGCGCGCATTTGCGTTGTTGCATAAAAACAAATGCGTCGTAGGTGGCAAGTTCGTTGTGGCGGGCTTACGGCATGTAATGTATTGCGCATGTCATAGGTATTGCAATCTGCGCGCGCATTTTTTCTCTTTCTCTCGATATGCAGAAAAAAAACTTTTATTTGGCGTATCAGAGCAACCACAGTGTTTTTTTTTAATATTTGTCATGGCGTTACTACGTGATTGTACAATGCGAGTCACAGGTCTCAATCATATCCAGTGTGTGTCTAGTGAATCAGAATGCAACAGGCAATGTTTAGAGCGCCATCTTCTTTTTGATGCTGCACATTCATGGCTTAGCTTTAAAGTTTGACGGTAGATGGCGCTACTTAAAAATGTAAGTAGCCTGACTGACTGGGCCCAGGACGGCGACGGAAAAACAAGTCATGTTACGACGTTAAACGTTGTGTGTTTAATACCTATGTCTGTCTGTTTGCGACTGAAGAAGTAAATAAAATAACTAGTGAATTACAGTCTATAGTCTGAGTTTCGTCCATTCTATTCGGCTTTTAAGCCTCTGCGTTCGGCTAATCTTTTGAGGAGTCGAGTTTCCTTAATTTGACCAGATTTACAATACGGATGAATTGGAGAGCTGTAGTTGCGTTACTGGCGCCATAGATGGCGATGGATTTATGTTGATAGGAACTAATAAAAATATGTAGAAGTATGACGACTGACAACGCCGTTGTCCGTAAGGGACTGCAACGGTGGATCTGTGTTACGGCGTGGTTTACCGGGGTAAACTCAGCAACCGTTGTGAGATATGAAACTGAGAATAGTTGCGTAATTGTCACTATAGATAGCGCTAGTGTTCTCGCCCGAATTACTATTTTGGACAGACATTGTCAAAATTGACAGCAGAAACAAAGAAGTGCATATAGCGCATGTCCTGAGTATCGATCTGGGAACATCTAGAAATTCTAGAATGCTAGATGTCTAGATAGGACTTCAATAGAGTTGAGTTATTATTTAGGTGGCGCAACATTCGTAGTATTCTTTGTAGAGTGTTTTATGGTGTATTCCAATTTCCTATAATGTAAGTGACATACCTAAGTATTTTTGGGATATTCTTTTGTCAATTAAACATTTTAGAATGAAAAATATTTTTTAAAGTGATTATTGTCAAAGAAGTAATAGTGTTTGTGCTATTTGTATTGAAGTGATAAGTGCAGTGGTTTATTATAATAAAGAAACCAAAGTGATGAGTGTTTCGTGTTTTTTTTTATTGTGTCTAGAAAGTGAAAAAAATATAATGTAAGTGAAATATTATTATCGTGTTCAATTTGAATTACTATTAGTATAAACAAGTGTTATTTATTGAAATCACGTGATTAGGGTTCTAAGGAATTTTTGGTAATGTACAGATTTGTAGTGAGAGTGAGTGAATAATAATACTGTAAGTGCTTACGTTGTGTGCAAAGTGCGTGGTACAGTAACATAAATGACTGTGAACGCATTCGCCTACTAAGTTCTGTCCATTTAGTTTTGTGCTGTGAAAGTTAAGTGTAGTGAGATAATTAGGAAATATACATTATTAAAGTTTAATATTTTAATTTAAAGATAAAAATGTGAATAGTTTATGTTCTTTCTAGGTTTTTTTACAGTGTTAATAAATTGCAATTTACATAGATATACTCCATTATAACATTTTAAATGCAATTTTCAACATTCCGATACCAAAAGGGAGGGAGTAGAAAGGAGAGGGGTACATTAATGCGCAGGTCTTATAGGTACCCTGGATGTCCTGTATCGATCGACGCGCGCAGTTAAAAAAGGGTTGGGATAGACTTAGTTAGTCTATTTAGGGCCGGGATGGACGCATCACTATTTTTTTAAATAAGAAATCAGTTGTTATGTGTGCGTGGATGACCATTTGTTAGGATACTTTTGTAATATTTTATACTTTGAAGTCTAACAATATCAGATTACTGTATGTTTTTCGTTTTTATTAAGATTCATTAATGTTCTACACTTAAAGAAAACCCTAAATAAACGCCATCTTTTGGAAATTTGTTGTAACACGGTTGTGATATAACAAAGTGAAAACGGAATGAAGTTTAAAGACTTTTAAGTGGTATACTTCCTTAAAAGATGCGTAAGTATAAAGAAAATGTATAACAGCGCCATCTATGGGGTTACCATGAAACTAGGTGGAAATGACGTGCAACTGTCATATCGACGCGCGCAGTTACCTAACTTCAACTTCGGGCTCCAGTATCCGGTCTTGTGATTGGATAGTGAAGTGTGAATTTTTTAAGTGTACTTATTTAAAAGGAAAGGTTGCTTTATGTGTCTTTAAATACTTACATTTATGTTTTTCATAATTTTAAGCAATTTTGTGCAAGTGCTTACAATCAGTGCAATTTTTTTAATTTTTATAAGAAGATCACATTGCAATTATATAAATAAATAACATCAACATTATAACACTTTGGTCTTTTATTTTAAGCTTATCATACTGGAGAGCAGCGGTTATCTAACTTTTTAGTGCAGTGATTTATAAAGAGATAATTTACAATAAAGATACCAAAGTGATGTGTGTTTAGTGATATTTTTATTGTGCTTAGGAAGTGAAAAAATATAACGTAAGGGGGCGTCCATTAATCGCGTCATATTGTATAGGGGGGGGAGGGGGTCAAGAAAAAATCACTAATGATCACCACAGGGGGGAGGGGGGTCTGGACACGTATCACGTGTAATTTTTTTGTTCCTTCGTGCTATACAGTATTTCAAATATTTCAATAAAATAAAAATTATCAACTTTTATATGAACCAATCTGTGAAAACCAGAGTAAAATTTGCCTCGCAGTTGGACTTCTGCGTTTAGTTGAGCGGGCGAGGCGTCGCTATGCTTTATGCACGGGGTCACTTAGATTCATCTCATTTTTCTCAAAATCAAATTCTAATGACGGGATCCACGAGGAATCAAGGGAACTCCTGAAACCTTAAGAGAGGAGACGTATAGCGATTTTTTTAAATCTAAAAACCAAACAATTGCATTAGAATAGTGCTATTTAGTGAAATTGAAACTGCTTGTGAAGACCTATGGAACTCCTCCACGACAAGGATTTTTACGTCTTGGGACTAATTGTTATGACTCTTATGAGATGCACTATGATTGTAAATATTTTTAGTGGCATTTGAAATATTATTTTCTTCACAGTATGTTTTTAGGGTTCCGTAGCCAAAATGGCAAAAACGTAACCCTTATAGTATGTCCGTTTTCCCGTCCGTATGTCACAGCCATTTTACTCGGAAACTATAAAACGTATCTTAATAAATATTTGAACATAAGGTGTATTGTTGTATACCGCTACTTATTTAGTTTTGTAGTAAAATTGCTGAAAATATATATTTAGGGGGGGGGCACTCCATACATGTAACAATTTCAATAATCACAACCAAATATCAATAATCACCCCGTAATTCTAAAAAAAATGTGCCCTGTCCACTTTTGAACCGGAGATCCAAAAAATATGTATCGGTTTAGGAATTATCAAGTCCTAAAAACTCCACAAAACGTCTTTCATAGGCAGATACGATTTTTTGATATTACTTTTTCGATAGTAGGTACGAAACCCTCCATTATGCGTGGTCCGATGCACACTTGACCGGTTTTTTCTATTCAATATTATTTTAATGAAATTAGTGAGATGTGCATACATGTAGTTTCATTTTTTACCCTTCACGTGTACGTACGTTACGTTTTCACGTGTTAGAAAACTGTACTTACTTTAGTTCGCAAAAAATTACACGTCATATTGGACGAGGGGGGGAGGGGTCCTGAAAATATCACCAAAGATCACCATGGGGGAGGGGGGGGGGGGTCTAAAACAAGCAAAAAACGTATGACGCGATTAATGGACGCCCCCTAAGTGAAATATTATTATCGTCCATTTTGAATTATTATTAGTTTAAACAAGTGTTATTCTTTAAACCACGTGAAAAGGGTTCTCAGGAATTTTTGGTAATGTGCAGATTTGTAGTGAGTGAATAATGATACTTTAAGTGCTTACGGTGTGTGAAAAGTGCGATCGACGCGCGCAGTTAGAAAAGGATTGGTATAAACGGCTATTACACATGGCAATTTGTAGGGCCCAACCTGTTGTGTCCAACTCCTGTCGGCGTTGGGCCCGTTATTACACTTTCCCTACAAATCGTCCCTACAAACCCTACCTCACCAATAAATCGTCCCTACCAACGTTTACAGAGATGCCTTCAAAACATCTAAAAAAATCTACTACTCTACATTACTGGTCGGTTTATATCAAACTAGCTGACCCGGCGAACTTCATACCGCCAACAATTTTTTTTTAATTTCTCTAATATTTTAATTGTTATTCTGTTATGCGGGGCGGAGGTACATCCAAAAAATCAAACATCATTCAAACCGGCCCTGACCTACAATATAAACGTTTAATATTACCCTCCACCGCTTTTTGAAAGGTAACAAAGAAACTGACTAAATTAGGTAGGCTGGTTACGATGCTATGCGTTGCGTGTATTCTGTTCTTTTTGGGTGAACGCGGGTTTAACTCTAGAGATACTTGCTTTCAGACGCCAAGACACTGCTGCTTGCAGCATTTGACTCACGTACCCTTGCACGTTGTAGGTCCTGCCATCTATTGGACGAATTTGGCATTAATGTGTCATTTATTTTTGCGGCCCTCACGTAGGAAGATATTATTGCTGGTGCCTGTACGCACGTTCCCTTACCAATATAATATCAAAAAAAAATATCCAGAGAGATTGTTATTTTTTTAGTGCTAATGACCATACGTTTTGTCCGCAGGTTTTCGATTCTACCTACTGTGATGGCATAACAATTTTTTATACGTTCTCCAAAACTTTCCATTTGGTGAGTTAATTTTTTTGTAAACCGTTAAAGTATTTTTTGTCAAGATAATTCTGTGGTTATGCTAGTTTTCCGTCCAGGTTCAATTTACCGTCCACTTGCTACAAATATGTGAAAAAAAAAACTTATAAAGGTCAACATTCTATTTCTTTGTGAATCCCTCTGTACACTCGGGATTAAATCGTTTTATTTATAGATAATAGCTAGATTTTTACATACTCGATAACGATAACACTGTTAACATGATATTCTGGGTTAAAAAATTTAAATTTTAATCGAATATTGCTTTTAGTGGTTGTCATAAAATATTTAAGTTAGATGAGGATTGAAGTCAAGGTGCGACCACACCGCTGCTTAAAATACGGCGACGTTACGGAATCGCAGTGACGCGTTGTATCCGTACCGTTTTTATCGCATGCCCTCCACACCGCTGCTCAAAATACGGTTTGGAAGGTTCGCGTCAAAAATATTTCGTATGCGGCACGTCACTACGTACACGTTGCGTCTGCGTATTTCGAGCAGCGGTGTGGAGAGCATGCGTTAAAGTCGTGACGTTTACGGCACGTCATTGCGATTCCGTACCGTCAGCGTATTTTGAGCAGCGGTGTGGAAGGCATGCGATAAAAACGGTATGGATACGATGCGTCACTGCGATTCCGTAGCGTCACCGTATTTTAAGCAGCGCGGTGTGGTCGCAACTTTACTCGATCCTCTACTTAGAAACTTTACCAATAAAGTATTTTTTTGCAGATTTTTGTTGCTATGAGTTTCAAAAATTCCACCATGGCAGAACTTCCCGTCTTCAAGCTTCACCTTTGTTTTTTTTATGGTGAGAATTTTTTTTTTCTCGTACGATCTATCTCGTAGGGAATCATATTTAAACAGTGACTTGTCATTGTCGTGAAAAGTAAAAAAATGTCTTGAAGAATCTGGGGGCCGATTTTTGACAATCGAGCGCTCGAATTCAAAGAATTTAACCTCGAATATAATCGCACACAAAAGTGTGTGGCCATTATTTACGCATGAAATCAATAGTAAAAATAATCACGATTTTAAATTACTATCACTGTTATTTTTGAAACATCATTTCTTCGTTTTATTCAGGGTTTTAAATGTCATATTCGATCGCTCGAATCTCAAAAATCACCCCCTAGATTTTGTAGTGGTCATGTCAATATAATCCTGCAGTTATAGGGTAGCTGGAAAGTAATCCAAACTCAATGGAACTTTATCGGGTAGTTCGGGGGTATGCCACAAAGACTCTCATAAGTTTTCGACCTCGAGTACCTTGTGGAATTTGGAGGGGGGGGGGGGGGGCAAAAACCTATTTTTTTTTTCAGTTTTTCACTTATATCTCATAAATTAAACACTTTTTGTGTACACCTTGTATGGCAAAGTTATAGAGCAATAAATCTATTGAAAGTTAACTCTCATACCAGATTTTCAGGCCAAATATTAACGAAGATACAGTCGAAAAAAGGTTATCACATTTTTTAAAGTAATTTATCTGGTATTTATCATGCTATATTAATTATGTCGATCAATCACCAATATTAACGTCATTGAAAACCTATAACATCGGAACTTTGTGGATATATTATTTTCCGTTATGCTGTCAAGTGTCATCATACATTAATAGCAATTAATGTATTATATCCTGTGGATATTAAGTAAAAGTAAAGAGGATTTAAATCCTCTCTCTTGCACACCTCAGAATAAGAAAACAGCACCCCAAACCTATTTACATATGAAGAGAGGCAAACAACAGGCGGCCTTATTGCTAATACGTGATCTCTTCCAGACAACCTTTGGATGTATTATTTTTCGTTAAGCTGTCAAGTGTTATGACACTTGAAAAGTCAAAACTTTTCAAAATTGCTTAAAAAAATATGCTTCCGCCGCCATATTGTAATCTCAACAATAAATTGGCTGTATCTTCGTTAATATTTGGCCTGAAAATCTGATAAAACTTTGAGGAAATTTATTACTCTTTAACTTTGCCATACAAGGTGTACACAAAAAGAGCTTCGTTTATGAGATATAAGCGAAAAACTGAAAAAAAACTACCCGATAAAGTTCCATTGAGTTTGGATTACTTTCCAGGTAAATGTACATAACTGCTGGACTAATAATTGACATTCAACGATTGTTTTAATAATGGTACATAAATTATCTTTGTCATGTTTACGACTTTCACAAGGAACGATGAAACTTAGAAAATAACACCTGTTTCATAAAAGTAAATTCCAATATGATGATTAATTTATATTTCACTCTTGTAAAATCATTTTTCTTTCTTTTAGCCGTCTTTTTGAGCGAAATGGAATTCCTTCTTAATTTGGGCCTTGTCAAAATCTATCCTACCTAAGGTACGTAGTACATTGACTACTAATTAATATATATCGCACGACTTAAGTGTGTGTACGTGTTTCTGTAACGTATAACTGTCACATTCATGACAAAATGTATGGGATTTCACCGGCAGTTTTGTGACGATTGCTAACCGACCGTTAATGGTACACAGTTAAGTGAAAATATCCATTATTATGTACATATGTGTTACTAAATAAAGTAAAATGAAGTCATTTTGTTTTAGCTTTCTTTTGGAGTTCTACTCTCTTCAACTGCAGCAGTTTTCTTATATTTGTGTCCCGAAAGGATCTTCTCTCCAACATTTATTGACTCCCTTTGTCCAACACTCAAAAAGGAATATGAGGTCAGAAAAAATAATACATACCGGATAAGGAAGAAATAAGAGACATTTAAAGGCTCGTGAATCTTCGGACAGAACAGTTAAAGACACCATCTAAGTACAACGTCTATTATTTCAATTGGGCTTCTTTGAAAATCATGTCCCTTGTGCGATACCAACTCATGGTTACTTGCAGCCCAGATTGTAATCATACGACAGATTTAAAGAAATCGGAAGACACATAAGCTGGGCAGGAAAACTCTTGTCTGGCTTAAAAGACAAGGTTATACATATATATGTTATGCTTGTGCAACACCTAGTTATCGCTGATGTTAATAAGGATTGACCGAAATCTTTTTACGGTACATCACTTTGGAAAATGCGTGCTACCACCAAACACGAGACGATTTTGAAAATGGAAAAATAACACATGCACCGAGGATTGAAAGAAGAGAAACACGATTGTTAATATCATAAAGAAAATAATTTAACAACTTAGTCACCGGTGATTTGAATTGGGTTTGACTAAAATCAAGCACACAACACGTCAAAAAAGCGTCTTTGTGATGGCCTACTTCTCGATCGCTTATTTTGGCTTCAGCTGATTCAAATCATGGAAAGGAAATATCGTTTAGTAGATGGATAAAGAGATACATCTTAAGTATATAAACGGTGATTTAAATAAAATGTTATTGAAATCATGTTAGCTACAGATTCAACACAGGCATCGAAGACCATCAATGATAATGGTTTCACGTTCATCTTATTTGAAACATGGAAAGGCTTCAGACTTGTTTAGACATACCCTGATGTGAATGCAGCATGAAAAGAAATTTCTAAACCATCTGAACGAGTTTTTATTTGAAATCCGTTACATATCTTTGAAAGGAATCCTAAGATTTTAAGCCACTAAGTAAAAAATCGAAGCACCGGAAAGATGGCTTTGACCCAGATGGTCCTTGAATCACACAAATTTTATCGGTGTATTTTATGAGGCCTGTATAAAAACGTAACATTTTTGTTTCGGCTTGATAAAATCCATGGAAAGGATGAAACCTAAAGGCCAAGAGAATTCACTGTAGCCTTTGATTTTGCTCATGTCTTGAATTTGGCGATGGAACGACTGGTCGGCGAGTTCACCACAGCCAGCGAAATCATGTTCTCGGCGAGGACTGAAAAGACCATCCAGTGATTTTTAGTCTCAGTGCGTCGAGGTAACAGACTTTTGGCGAAAATATTTGGACTTTGACGAGAAATAACTATCAGTGATAAGAAAAAGGTGCGACTGCAGCGAGTGTTGCTTGCGGGCATCGGATCGTGATTGACTTTTATTATTATGATCAGGTACAGTCATGATTTTAACAATTTTATATTATTCTGTAGCAGTATATTTTAGTTCTGTAAATTTGTTTGACCTGCTGGACATTTTACTGTGTGCTCTACATTTTGTAAGATACGATCTAATACGACCGGGTCAAACTAGTTTACCGAGCTAGTTTACTAAAAATTATATTTTGAATTTCTTGTACCAATTTTGACTCTTCAGCTAAGTCCGTTAAAATTAATTTTTATACTACTTAAAGTATTGTGTAATTAATATAATTTAATATTGTTTTCGCGCTATATTTTCGATTGACCACTTTAAAATTTTGATTTACCTTCGTAACGACATTTTGTAGCCCCGTTTTTTAAACATTAGCGTAAATTTGGGTAGGATGACAGAATAGGCACACTTTCTAGTAAGCTGACCATGAAGGTACCCCCTAATGTTCACATTCTGCTTGCAATTTGCGTGCGGTTTTGGCGCCGGCGCTAAAGCTCGACCATGCTTTCTGCGTTGTGTGCTTCTCGGCACAGTCCGCGCTGGGGCACTGCGGGGCGCGAAGCTTGTGGCTGAAGAAGCCAGTGTCTTGAATCGCTGATCAGGACACTTCTCAACAGTATATGTGCGCCCTTGGCACGGGCAGCTTATATATTTCGAGAAGACTACGTAACACAGTTTGAAACGTCATAGGCTTCCACTCTGCAGTGCGTCAAAGGCATCGAGTTGACGAACTCTGCCGCGAACTTGTTCGCGTCGCCGGAAACTTTTTGGATTCCGTGCGCACGTCGAGCATAGCCTTGAGAACCTTGGTGCCGCCGTAATTTCTTTCAACTTATTTGCCCTTAAGTTGGAAGATTTAACCTTAAGTTAAAATCGAGAAAAAAAACGCTTTTAACACGGTTGCCGAAGTTATACGTCTGATGAGTATTGACGCCAGTAGCTTTCCATCGCTATGCGTACTTGACAAACAAAGAAATTTGAGAATTAGGGCATTAACTGGACATTTCTGCTGCAGGTTTTAATTCGTCGCCATACTTGAATGGAAAACGGCAACCTGTACGATTAAAAACGTGTAATATAACGCCTTTATTTATAAATCCTATGTAGAATTATTTACATTGAGAGCAGTGCTAAATCGACTTAAACATTTGCGTCAGCTGTAAATATTGACAACAAGGCGCATAATTACACCTTAGGCGATAATGGAGATCCATCGGTTTCGATTCTAATATTTATTTCTTATGGAGTCACTGTTCTGTAGCTAAATCGTAGAACTTAGCTGAAACTCCAAACGCCTCTTGGTGTCATTTAGGTTGTGAGTTGTTTCGAGTCCAATGTGTTTGGTCCGTATGGAGGTGTCAGCATTTCCATGCCAAGCGGGGCTCTCGGGAAACGCAAGTGACTACTCCCCTTGTTTCCGATGATGAGTTGGTGAAGCACTGTATCGTTTCAGTTCCGACTGACGCAAACAACTTTCCTGGATGCGTAATATACAAATGATAGATTGCGGTTTTACTACCTGGTCATGATGAGGGGAATTATACTACAAAGAACATGAATATTGAGTAGAATTGCAAGCTCGAAGTTTTCTCTGGAACATTTCAGACACAACAACCCTCAACCAATTTTACCAATAAGCATGTCTTTTAGGAATATATATATTTTCCACCTAGGCTTTTTAGTTTAAAGTGGTCTTTCGAAAGTTTTGAATTTCTCATTCTATTTATTTTGAAAAAAAAAAAAAGTTATCGCGATATAAAGTAGGAACTAGAACAGAAGCGATTTTACAGAAGGGACTGAATGGAAGTTGTTGACGGATTCAGTTAGTTTTGATGTACTTATTTATTAAGGTATTGATGTGATTATTTCCATTCCGTGTCCTAGGTTAGGTTTGATGTAATAAGTTTCCAAGCACATTTCCCCACATTAACGGTTAAGACATATGGCAATATCCGTCACATTAAGTTCAGTATATTTCTTTTACATTCAAGTCCGCTTTATTAGGTATCTATTAATTAAAACTTACTAACATTTACGGACTCTGTTGAAAAAACCTTAACTTTTAAATTTTATTATTGCGACTTACATCACCCCCTATCGTTAAGTTCAGATCACTCTTAAGTTAGTTTTGGTGTTTTTGTTTAAAAACGACTAAATAAAGAGTACACAGTGTTAGGGTGGGTGGCGGGTTTACCGTTTAAATATCTACGGTAACTAATAAAATATGATTGAAATTGTTTAGGGACGATTATGTTTCGGGACGATATATTTGAATACGAGCCGAGAGTAGAACACAACAAGACACATTCATAGTGGGAGGGTGGCGGGTTTACTGCGCGAATACCTGCAGTACATATTACATCTTAATTTTGCTTAGTTTATATCGTCTCGTGGTACAAATATTAAGTTAAGGGTATATAGGTACGGTACGATATTTTATCATACCTTGTTTTACAATACCGACGCATCGTGCACACATTTTGAATAACGAGTTATTTTAAACAATAGATGACACTCTAATCGTAATCAAATTAACGATGTCACATATTCCCTAACTTGGCACATCTTTTTAATCTTCCACCTTATTCCATTGGGTCCTATTGATAAAGATTAACAAATTCGTTGGGTATTTTCTGATCTAATAATAAAATAGTCGCGTAGGTAAAACATGTATTATGACCATGTTTTAATTTGATTAAATGCACAGACACATTTTATCAATGCTCCATATAATAAAACTTATAACCGCATTTTGTAGAGTTAATAAATACATTTCGAGATTGTTGCTTCCCATCCCGCGTTTTTGGTAGGTTTGCTTTTGCTTTACATATGCACTGATTATGAATTTTCACCACATTACTTCACAGTTTTCAACTTAATTTATATATTAATTCATAACATTGTCGTAAATAATTCCGAGTTATTTTGATATTCCCAAAATACGCCTTTGTGTTACGGCTTGATAAACTTACTCAAATATATAACATACACTCTATAACTCTCGGAGTAGGTTATACAATATGGCAGTATAATGGTCTTAACGTTCCGTTAAACTGTCATTCCTAACCTAATACCGGTCTAAACTGTCAATCTTAGACATTAAACGACTTTTATCTAAAATCTAATATTATTCGCACATTTTAAACGCACAACTCTACTTTGGAAGCGCACACAAATTTGTAGTATTAAGGTGAAAAGGTCTTCAAGATCGCGTTACGTATTTTGTCTAATTTAAAAAGTGACACGATTTAGAAAACGTCTAAAATAGGGATGCAAGGCGCTTGTGAAATTTCAGCTTGATACCTCAACGCGTTCCTGAGAAAAAGGGTCTTGACAGACGGACGGACGGACAACAAAGTGATCCTATAAGGGTTCCGTTTTTTCCTTTCGAGGTACGGAACCCTAAAAAAGAAATAGGTGAACTCGCCAGTCGCGAAAATCTTTCCAAATCGGTCCAGCCGTCTTCGAATAATCGGTAAGCATACATTAAAAAAAAAGAAACAACAAAGGTTCCGACGAATTGAGAACTCTTCTTCGAAACCTTGAAAAGTCAGTTGATAGAACTTTTGAATCAAGCTCCGGGCCCACAGCAGCACTGGTTTTGGAAGAAGAGTTACAACATTATATGCTTAATAGAGGTAGTTAATTACAAAACAAGTTTATTTTATTGGATTGCAGTCAAGCATGCATGAGAGACATGGAAATATAATAGACTCAGACTCCAACAGACCAAGTTTAGTCTCACAAGACCTTGATAAAAAGTACGACCATTCGACCTCATTGGAAAGATCAACAGAAGAAAGTATTTTTTTACCTAAACAAAAGAAGGTTTGCACCTATTTTTAAAGTATGACGCGATACAATATGGATGGTCAATGAACGCGACGTTATTTACTAACGAGACTACCCAATAATCCCTTGGTTAATAACAACATGGAGTAAGGTTAAAGGATGGTTCACGCAACGTTCCGCGTCGAACACGACACTTCCGACACTTTCGACACTTCCGACACTTCTTTTTGTATAGAAAGCGTCACGTGATCCTCGGAGCTCACGTGGTTCTGTACACAGGATGAAGTGTCGTGTAGGACGGAACGTTACAGCGTGAACCAACTAAAGCTGCCCAGTGACATAAAGACCCACAAAGCTTTTTACTTTTATGAACTAAAACCATCATCAGCTCTTTGTGTTAAGTTTGAAGCTGATGGGTATGAACCCAGACAACGTGCCAATCGCTAACGCCCGTTGCGAACGAAACGCAACTGTCACTGTCGCACTAATATGGAAGAGTGATAGAGAGAGATGACTACGCTACGCCACGGAGCGTTAACGATTGGTTCTTTGGCGACCAGGGGGCTTATTATTAGCTAAGCCCCCTGGTCGCCAAAGAACCAATGAAGTCAAAAATAAATTAAAATGAGAATACATTCAAGTGGAACTGTTATACTTAGCTAATATACTTGCACTTACTTTTTAACTACTATTTGTCGTGTTAATGTACAATTATATTATCACTATTATCAGTTAAAATAAAATAGACTTACATATGTCTACGCGTAAAACAAAATGGAAAAAGTTAATCAAAATAAGTATTTTTTCGCAATTCAGTAATACGATATAAATAAGTAATACACTTGAACATAAGAATTCTAAAGTAAAAAGAACTGAATCTAACCTAACCCTTTCAAACAAAAAAGAATTTTCCAAATCGGTCCAGCCGATCGAATTAACGATGAACATACATAAAAAAATCATAAAAAAACAACAACAAAAATCCCGACGAATTGAGAACGTCCTCCTTCGAAATCTTGAAGTCAGTTAAAAACACTTTACTGAACACTACAAACAAATAATTTTAAACAAAAAAGAACCGATTTCACTTAGCCTCCACCTATCCAAAAGCAAATGCTCAAGCTGCTGTAAAAAAATACCTATAATAGTTGAAGAGTTCCTTCGATTTCTCCAGGATCCCATCATCAGATGAGATTGCAACTGTGAAAAATACTCTAACAAACAAAAAGAATTTTCCAAATCGCTCCAGCCGTCTTCGAATTGTCGGTGAACTACCCTCCTTAGAAATCTTGAAGTCGGTCGATAAAGTAGAAGAGAACCGAGTAACTATTCTAACGCCACCAGCAAGGCAGTCTTAATACGTGACGGGGCCCTAGGGCATTTGAGAATCAGGGGCCCTCAGGCGCTCAATTAGGGACAACGTTGACTGTAAAAAAAACTTTCGGGGTCCCCCCCTGAGGATCGGGGCCCTAGGCACGGGCCCCGTGTGCCCTTATGGAAAAGACGGCCCCGAACGCCAGTAATGTAATGATTTAACAACAAGTTTTTTTTTTTTTTTTAATACTACGACGGTGGCAAACAAGCATACGGCCCACCTGATGGTAAGCAGTTACCGTAGCCTATGGACGCCTGCAACCCCAGAGGATTCACATGCGCGTTGCCTACCCTTTAGGTACCTATTCACTCCTTTTTTGAAGAACCTCATACTGTAGCCTCATACGTTAATATAAAGCCAACACCCACATGTTAAGACGTTTTATAAATCATGCACACATTCGATGTTAGGTATATATTTACTTTACTCAAAGGGTATGTACATGCATACCCTGCTTGAACGTTCCCTGCGGGCCTACCGCGAAGTTCGAAAATCGACATTTCGTTAGCTCGGTCTCTATTGCTCTTGCATATTAGAAAGAGAGTGATACAAACAGACAATTCGACGAACGAAGTGATTCGCGGTTATAGGCCTGTTTTGCTTTGCCTACTTGCTATGCTTGAACGTTCAAGTATTTTAAGTGCCACACTAAGTATATTTTTTTAAATTAATGTATGTATATTTCGTAATCGCACAAATAACAAGTAAGTACAAGTACTCACGCAAATCGACACTTATGCTCTCTTTTCCGCAATACTTAATTTAACTTTTTTTTTACTTTATGTTACATAAGTATAGTGCTATGAACTATTTACTATTATCATAACCGTATATAAGTGACGTTAAACAAATTCATCTTCAGCTAATTTTCTATTCTATCTTTAAAGAAAATTTGTCATACTTACTAAATCTTGTTGTCGAATGAACAGAATGTGATAGAGTATTTTTTGATGAATTTTTGACTTGAATATATAGTGAGTGTAAAAGGGGTGAACAAACGCAAATAGTTATGAAATCAACTTCCTAGTTTTCACACTTATTTTTTGTTATTAGTATATGGTTAGTTCTTATTATTATAGTGACTTAAAATACTGTCAGAATACGTGCGCAGAACTATAAGTTACAATTTTAGTATTTTAAAATTGTTTAAAAGTTGACTTGAGGATGGTAATTTCAGATTCTTTTAGTAAATTGGTAGCATTATATGATTATTATTAATGTCGCGTATTGTCAAAGTGAAAAATTACGTTGAAGCTAGACGTTATTCTTTAACAATAAACGATGAAGTTTGTTGTTATTCTTTTCTAAATTCTTATGGTTGATTGCGTTGGCAGATTTTTCAGTACTTTCGGAAAGTCGTATCAAAGCCGTAAAAAAGTAGGCAACGTGTGGAAAAAATGACGCTATTTTTATACCGAATAAAAGTAGGAAATATATTCTCTACTTCATCGTATTCTCGTGTTAAGTTGCCGTTCATGAAAAACATGTTGAGAATGTCTTTCTGGATGTTGTCTCTTGGACCTTGTAATCACTTACGGAAGGGTAAGTGAAGGCAGGGTCAGATCCCTAAATTTCTTGAAACTTCCTTAGCCCTTTTAACCTACATTTAAACCGTCAATAAAACCACTGAAACGGTTAATTTCGGTGTTTATGTACTTATAACACGATAATTTATATATTTGCTGCGACCCAATTCACCCGTTTTGATAATGTTATACATCCCGCGGGACTACTATTTAGAGTTTTCTGATGTTTTTCTAATGGATGTTAGAGCATAAAAATTTCTATGTGTGTGTCGTCTTCGTGGATTAAAACCTGCTTATTACTTGTCTGTATGAATCTATCTGCATATCCATTCCTTCTTCTATCTGCTTAAATAATCATTAGCTTAATACAGTATCTATAATACTGATTACATCTAAACTGTTTTGACATAGTTCGTTAAATAAAACATTCCTGAGTAATATAAGGTAGTTAATGGTATTAGCACGATATTGGTAGGTAGGTATAGGTACTACATCCTGTTAACATTAGTCTTAAAGCATAGTTTTCTAGGAACGTAATAGGTATATAACATACGAATAAAACGTCATATAAGTAATAATATTTTTTTTTAATTCGCGTATGAGTTATAAATAAGTATATATTTCGTGCTTAAAATAAAGAGTAAGAGTTATTCGATTCTAAATATCATGATACAATAACACGTATAACTTCCGTAGTTAATTTAAAATTGCAATGAATAGGATATTAATATCAATATAATTTACTAAATATATAATTATATACGTCAAACCGTAAAGATAATATAAACCATGAAAGCCTTCATTGAGAGAAAATGTATGCATATATATCTCTATTAAATACATTTATTATAAAACACATGTATAATATATAATTATGTATATGTATCTATCGAATATAGGATCGTAAGCTCACTATAATAATACTCAAGTAATATTACCGGTATAGTATCTACATAAGTATATAACATGTGTCTATAGGTGTTAATGTGATTAGCTTGTATGTTAATAGTAACTTAGATTACATATAAAGCTGCAGACTTAATTAATAAATAGTAGGAATAAAAACGGGTAATACCTAAATTATTCAGTTTAATATAACCGTTCTTATATCTCAGTATTAATAGGGAATCGACGCGACAATGTACTTAATTATAAATAGCTATAGTGTTTCGTGTATCCCAATAATCGTATAGTAATGTATCCATTATCAATCAGATTCCGGTTTACAGCGAATATTTCGGCTATATATTGTTATATATGCGCCAGCGCAGTCTATTGTGTCTCGGTCAGGGGCCCAATTAGACACCCGAAAACTGACATTACTCTGATATTCTCTCTTAATCTTTACCACATTCTAGTAAGTAAGTACACGTGTTTAACAAGTCTCGCGTGGATATCGACATGTCACAGTTTGGACGCTAAGGCATGTCGAATAGTGCAGCCTGTGAGTCACCTAATCTCAGTAACTACTGAGACTCCAACGGTTATTTTCAAACACAAAAATCGCTACGAGCCAATTACAGTACAAAAAAAATAACTTTATACAGATTGTAAAAATACAGGTGATTCGTGCAATGGCATAATTGGTCTCGTAATATAATTAGAAAATAAAAAATAAAATTAAGACAAGAGAAAATCGTTCTGTATGCAAGGTTATGCTCGGGCGACTTGTGTACATTTTTGTTTTTTCGCGTCCATAAATATTGTTCTACGTTTTCTAGTACGAATACGAGCGCAGATCACCAGTATTTTTGGGGCATTCTGTATAGTCAAATCCGCTTTTGGTTGCATGTGTTCTTTTAGGACAATAAAAGAAAATAAAAAAGAATGTGCACTGCACATTATAGTAGTTAGAGACAAAAGCATCGTGCGGGTACAGCTATAAAATAAAGGAAGAACGCTGGGACGCGTACCGAATGCAGACAGCGAGAGTGAGCGAGACGTCTATCTTTAGGAGTTTCGACTCAATCGGAACGTTGCTTTTGGCGCAACTATAGTTGCTATCAGTGTCAGCGGTGAGGAAATTTACTCGGAGCGATTTTTCGTGAAGCCGGACGGGACGTATTCAATCGTCAACGGAACTTGGCTACTATTTCGCGAGGCAGGGGCAGCGGCGAGCGGTGACAGCTGGGCCTATTTAATTGGTCCCTAATCCCTAATAGAGATGTAACGAATATTGTTTTTTTTATTACTTAATTCGCGAATGTGAATATTTGCCACTCATATTCGCGAATGCGGATCCGAATACAAATATTCATTACATCCCTAGTCCCTAACTTTGTTTCACTATATTTTGAATTTTTTTTATGACTCGGAGTCACGAGTTCTTTAATTCTCCCCTAATTTTCATACAGTTTTTGTTTGTCCTGTTTGTTACGTTCATGTAGTGTAACCAAACGGACTAAAATAATGGGGACATTTTTTTTTCTCGTTTATAATCGAAAGAGCTCGTAATTCTGAATAGAAAGCATAGAAAATTTCAAAATATAAAGAAAAAGATTCAGGGACAACTTGAAATAGAAATGGCGAGGCGGTGTAGACAGGCGCGGATCCGGAATTTCGTTCAGGGGGGGGGCACTTTCCTCTTTCGTTCAGGGGGGGGGGGGGGGCATTTTCCTTCACAAAAAATCTCGCGGTCCGCACCTATGGGCCCCGTAGTATACGAGATTTGCGTTTCAGGGGGAGGCAATTGCCCCTGTTGCCCCCCCCCCCCCCTGTATCCGCGCCTGGGTGTTGATGCCATCGGGTGCATAATTGCATACCTAATTTATCAATGAATTCATTCATAAATTGGGTATGCAATTGTGAAACCGATGGTACCTTTCGTTCTCAACTATGGCCGTCAACGTTGCTACCACCGCCGCGCTGTGTTGTGTGACTTCTATAGGCTTAACACACTTCATTAATTGTGACTTACGCATAACCAACTTGTCATTAACACCCAAAGCGATAGTAATTAGGTGCCCTTTAATATAAACATGGAATATCGGTATCTAATATACCTAGTAAGGTTTACTGATAAATCCCTCAGTTAACTTTTATCTAACGACGGGTTTTGTGAGTTGAGAGCAATCCATAATCATCAGAAACATAAAAATAGAAATATAGGCTTTCCAAATTGCCGTAAGTCGTACAAAATTTCGGGATATCCAGTCGAGTCTAACGCTAAAACTGTTCAAATAGACTTATGTATTTTTTCACTTAATTATGTTGTCTGAGGGTACCTAATGCAGCTATATTCTACCTCAAAATTAAGATAAACACTTTCAGCTCAACTCTGCGATTAGGAATATAAGGGAAATTAAATAAACAACAAGTACGAAAATGTTATATTTATATGTATATATATATGTATATAACAAAACTGAGCCGTATTACTGGCCGCTGGACAGCTCAAGGCATAGGTACTTTTTTACCGTGGGGCAATCAGCTGTTATCATCATTTTGTTATATATTCAATACAAATATAAAAGCTCATTTTTACGACGGGAATGCAGATAATATAATTTCAAAGAA
The DNA here is from genome assembly GCA_947086415.1 of Pammene aurita. Classification (NCBI taxonomy): domain Eukaryota; kingdom Metazoa; phylum Arthropoda; class Insecta; order Lepidoptera; family Tortricidae; genus Pammene; species Pammene aurita. The sequence continues at coordinate 9,358,278 of OX352289.1, read as the reverse complement.
TGTGGATTACTATAATTAGGTATAATAAGAACTAGAATGTAAATTGATTAGTTAGTACATATAGGTATTCACTGAGTAGACCGCTTCTCATCCCCTGCCTACTCGGGTTCAAGCGTGGCTTAAAAAATTGCTCAAATCACCAAACTGCCTGTTCGATGGTAACGTTTTAGTATAGTGAGTCAATAAATATAATCTGAATCGAAACTACGAAGGAACTACCAAATCTACTAAGAAAGACGTGAATCAAGGGCGCGCAAGGCAAACTTTAGAAATCCTACAGTCAAGTCAGGCTAACACTGGGACTAACACTTTGCATTTGACAAAGTGTGAAGAGCCATGACCGATCGTTGATTTGGTATATAGCTGTCCAGACACTGTAAGTAATAATGATATTATCGATTTCTCTACTCTTCTCATCGAAGGCTGTATATGCAGATATATAATAGAAAAGGATGGGTACAGAAATAAATGTAATAATGACAGTATTACTGACAGTGTCTGGACCGCTTATCATTTAAACGACGATCGATAGATAATATAACATTTATCTCTTCGCCCTATGACTTAATTATAGGATTTTAAAGTTAATACACTGCCACATAAGTAATAACTATTCCCGAACATCTAAATTATAATGAAGGAAAGTTTTTACAAGTTAATATTGACATACTGGAACATATGTATATGTAATAATATAATATTATAGCCACTTGCGCACGAGTTTGTCTCGACATATAATTGTGGCTTTTGTGCCATTGACATCCTACGCTACATGTTGATCGATGTTGCTTGAATCCCTTTTATAAAAAAAAACCGGCCAAGAGCGTGTCGGGCCACGCTCAGTGTAGGGTTCCGTAGTTTTCCGTCCGTCACAGTAAGTGTCCCCACTTTAGAGTTAATAACACCGCCATGTAGGATATGATATGAGAGTTCCACGTACAGCGACATATATCGGCAAATTAAGTAAACTATTGCGCGCGAGCTTAAAGTACGGAAGATGATTTTTATGGAATAATTCTTTATTGCGTGAACCGATTTTCACCGTTTTTACTTTATTTGAAAGCGCGTCATTTCATTGTAATTTTGTACAAATTACAGTTACAATAAACACCTGCTTATACGGTTAAATTACAAACTTAGTACAGAAATTATTTTGAATTTTTTTTTCAAAAACTATTCATCCTATCAAGTTCAAAATAATTTTCCTAGAAAGTTTTTATGAAGTTCTACTTTTGAGATTTTTTTCATATTTTTAAAACTTATGGTTCAAAAGTTAGAGGGAGGGGGACGCATATTTTTTTACTTCTGGAGCGATTATTTCCGAAAATATTTACATTATCGAAAAATGATTTTAGTAAACCCCTATTCATTTTTAAATACCTATCCAACAATATATCACACGTTAGGGTTGAAATGAAAAAAAAAATCACTCCCCACTTTACGTATAGGGGAGGTACCCTAATAAAAAAAAAAATTCCACTTTTTATTTTACCACTTTGTCGGCGTGATTGATATACATATTAGTACCAAATTTCAGCTTTCTAGTGCTAACGGTCACTGAGATTATCCGCGGACGGACGGACGGACGGACGGACGGGCAGACATGGCGAAACTATAAGGGTTCCTAGTTGACTACGGAACCCTAAAAAAGGAAAAAAAAAATTAAAATTCAAAAAAATCTCAAAAAAATACAACGTATGATAAGATATTTTTTAATGTTACTAAGAGTGCTTCCTAATATTCTACACTATAAAACATTCCAATACCTCTTTTTGTAATTTGTGCGTACTAACTAGGCCCGAACTGACCTCGTCTCATCTATTCTACTGCATCCATTGAGTTTCAGGAGATGACATCCCTAAGTATATTTTTGTCCCAAAAGTTGTAGTGAAAATCACTACAAGTCTATATTACTCTTTAATTAAGTCATAGCTGTCAACCGCCAAACATGGCACATAAAACTTGTTCTAAATGTCACATCTAGTGGAATACATAATAAATCAATGACTGCAACTATAGGTTCAAAACGCCTTTTTTTCCGTATTGATGTCCTGTCCCTGGTTTGAATGACAAACGTCGTAAAAGGTCAATGTGTTGGACCATCCAAATCTCAAAAATGTCATATTGTTAATGGTCGTTTTTATACTTTATCATGCCGTGCCACGTCACGGTAAAACTCTATGGTTTCATTCATAAATAGACCGTAGACTATAGACTTTACACTATTTATGAATGAAACCATAGAGTTTTATTGTGCCGTTGACGCAGGCAAGGATACAGGGGGGGGGCAACAGGGGCAATTCCCCCCCCCCCTCCCCCCTGAAACGCAAACCTCGTATACTACGGGACCCATAGGTGCGGATCGCGAGATTTTTTGTGAAGGAAAGTGCCCCCCCTTAATGAAATCCTCGAAAGTGCCCCTCCCCCCCTGAACGAGATCCTGGATAGTGCCCCCCCCCCCCCCCCCCTGAACGTAATCGTGGATCCGCGCCTGCGTGGTCGTGGACGTTCAAAAGTATAAAAGCGAAGAATAATGGCATTGATATTTCACATTTGTGTAAGACTAACGGGGCAAAACATCAAGATTAACGTGACACCATGATATGTAAAATATCATTGCATGACGCATGACTTATTTATTAACCTCCTTATTCATAAACGTTTCTCAAGTCTCAATTAGTTAATTTATGTTTTGTCTGTTTCTAACAAACACAACTTTCAAAGTGATAGATAAGGAGTGTGTCTTTACACATTTGCGGCACTTTGATATTTAACGACTTTAATCTAAATTATAAAATTAAACGACAACGGCGTTAAGTTTACAAAAATATTTTGAAATTAGGTTTATGTAAATCCAATTAAATTTTAAAGTAATTGCGTAATCATATCAGATGAAGTTCGTTTTATCTTAATTATGAACGTTAAACGAACGTTATAGCTAAGAAGAGATGTTATTCATACTGCAGATTTCTTACTTTTAATTTACCTTTTTGAGACATTTTTTAAATAAAAGTATGAATTTAGTTTAAAATGTTATTAATATTACTTATAACCATCGTTTCTTCCGATACAAAATATAAGCAAGTAACGTAAAATAACACGAAAAAAAATCAATGTTTTTGAAAATACATCAAATACTTAATGTCTACGTAGTTGGATATCCATCGAACGATTCTACTGCGAGAACATTTCGGCGCTACACGGGCTCGACACGTCCTCACCAACCACACGTTCGTGGCTTTGTGCAAGCCGAGTCGTCACCGACTACACGGGCCCGACATGTCCTCACCAGCCGCACCTTCGGGGCAAGTCCGCACCGAGCGTTTATACGCTACACGTATACACTGATTGCACGGGCCCGACACGTCTACGCCTGATCGTCCTGACCTCATGTGCTCGACGAGTCCGCATCGACCGCACAGCTCTTCCACATCCAGCTTTTGTGCACGGCGAGTCCTCACCGACTATACGGGCGCGACATGTTCTCACCAGCCGCACGTTCGGGGCAAGTCCGCAGCGAGCTTTTATACGCTGCACGTATACACTGATTGCCCAGGCCCGACTCTTCCACACCTGCTCGTCCTGACCACATTGGAGTGACAAGTCCGCACCGACCGCGGTACGTCAACTCGCAGCTCATGCGCTAGGAGAGTCCTTACCGACTACACGAGCCCGACGCATCCTCAGCAACCACACGTTCGGGGCACGTCCACACCGAGCATTTATGCGGGGCACGTATACACTGACTGCACGGGCCCGACACGTCTGCGCCTGATCGTCCTGACCTCATGTGCTCGACGAGTCCGCATCGACCGCACAGCTCTTCCACATCCAGCTTTTGTGCACGGCGAGTCCTCGCCGACTACAAGGGCCCGACGCGTCCTCAGCACCCGCACGTTCGAGGCACGTCCACTCCGGGCTTTTATGCGCGGCACGTGTACACTGATTGCATAGGCTCGACACTTCCACTCCTGCTCGTTTTGACCACATTGGAGTGACGCGTCCGCACCCTGCTTTTTCCTCCCACACGTTTGGGGCACGCGTCAAAACACTCCAACTTGCTGCGTACTTGTCCGGCTCCGCGGCACGTGTACACTGACTGCACGGGCTACAAGGGCCCGAGACGTCCTGACCAGTCGCACGTTCTGCACGGGCCCGACACGTCTACGCCTGATCGTCCCGACCTCATGTGCTGTGTCCTCGACGAGTCCGCGTCGATCGCACAGCTCTTCCACATCCAGCTTTTGTGCACGGCCAGTCCTCGCCGACTACAAGTACCCGACGCGTCCTCAGCACCCGCACGTTCGAGGCACGTCCACTCCGGGCTTTTATGCGCGGCACGTGTACACTGACTGCACGGGCTACAAGGCCACGAGATGTCCTCACCAGTCGCACGTTCTGCACGGGCGCGACACGTCTACGCCTGATCGTCCCGACCTCATGTGCTCGACGAGTCCGCATCGATCGCACAGCTCTTCCACATCCAGCTTTTGTGCACGGCGAGTCCTCGCCGACTACAAGGGCCCGACGCGTCCTCAAGCACCCGCACGTTCGAGGCACGTCCGCACCGAGCTTAGGCCCGACACTTCCACGCCTGCTCGTCTTGACCACATTGGAGTGACAAGTCCGCACCGACCGCACGGGCGCGGCACGTCCCCACCCTGCTTTTTCCTCCCACACGTTTGGGGCACGCGTCAGTACACACCAATTTGCCGAGTATTTGTGTCACGGGCCCGACACGTCCCCACCAACCGCACCGTTCGGAGCATGTCCACACCGAGCACTGATGCGGGGCATGTGTACGCTGACATGCACGGGCCCGACACGTTTACGCCCGATCGTCCTGACCACATGAATGCGGCACGTCTACATCGACGTCGGATTTGGGTCCTGTCACCTACATTATATAGATCTCCGGTTGACACAGTTGTGCTTGATTCCTCACTATACATTGACAGATTTGTACATGTTTCATACATATCTTACGCGCTGGATCGTTCGGTGAATATCCAGCTGTTGAATACTCTCGCCATCGGACTGTCAAAATATTTCATAGTTAAGCCTTAAGAAAACTTAATTGATTGTTGTTCGTGATCAAACTAAGAATATACCTACTGTATAATATGATGTACCTCAAGCATTTAAAGTTTAATGTAAGTCTAGTAATCATAAACCCAACTTAATCTAAAGTTTTTGTCGTAATGTAACATCAAATCTTCACCGAAATATTGGAAATATCTGGTGGAAGTGGATTTGCCCAAACTTGGAGCAGGCGGAACAAGGCGCATATCAAAGTGGCATGGTATTGTTCCGGAAGCTGAAACTTACTTTGGGTCACTGCGCCAGCCCAATTGGTTAGAAATTGTTGAACTTATTACGGCTAATATTAGATAGTTAGCATTCAATCTCGTAATAATGGTTGCTCGGCTCTTCCGTACGTATCAGCACATTTTACCAAATCTCGTAATTATATCTTAGGCGTTGAATTATCATTTTTTTTGTAATAGAATGTGATGCTTTTTTGACGCTCTTTATGCAATTCAATGTATTGGTTGAAAAAATCGTGACGTTATGGAAACCCAGTTTCCAAAAAGTCTACCCACGGACTTGAGCTTCACAATATTTGAAGGTGAGATGAGAATTCCCGATTCTATTTTTGGAATGGAAAGTACATTTCACTGATTTTATTTGGGTTTATCGCATGTCATATTGTCACATTATTGTATTGTGTTTGCGTGTGGATAAATTTGTTTTATTGGGCACGATGACACGTTTTAATATTAGTCGTAATTATTTTTAGGGAACGCGTGTTACCTCATAATCTAGGTACTCTAAAATATTGCAATAATAAAGTTAGCCTAAACGTTTAGAGATATAAACTCAAATTTAGATTGTACCTATAAAACCAAGTAAAATGGGCTAGCGCGGGGACTTGACATAAAATCTAGTAAAATGACAGCCCTGTGTCCAGCAGTGGATGCAGGTGCACAGGCTGGGATGATGATGGAAACAGGCAATTCGTAAGATTTAATGGCATGTGTTTTAAACGAAAATTATATACGTGTCTTCCTTTTATGTGTAAGTAGCGGTCACGTTTAGATTAACTGAAAAATAATAAAAAATCCATTAATTACTGATAGAATAATAATGTACTCGTAATAATTGTCAGAATAATAATGTCGTATAAGGTGTCGTAGAGTCAGTGTTTTTAATTTATTTTTATTCAACGTTTCGAAGTCGTTAAATTCCCAATACGTAACTCTGGGAAAATCGAAAAATTCGTTAAAGTTTCATATTCTTGCTAAGGCGGTTTATAACTAAAGGCTTAATTCGAGGTAAACCAAGAATTTCGTGAATGATCTTTATGCTCTTTGTAGTTTGTATTCAGTGAATATTGTACCGAGACATTCAGTAGGTCTAATAGTGGTAATCTACGTTGACTGCATCGATGTGGCGTAGTTGTTTAATTAATCATATACGATAAACTTAGTCGTAAGAATTACTAACTAGTGTAAAAGTTTCTAGCATAATCTCTAGTATAATCTCTTAGGTACTGATTTCAGACGCAATAACTCAAATTGATTATTTACCAAATTCTTGCGAAATTTCTGCATTCCTTGTTGATAGGCGACAACAGATTCCGTTTTGTGCCTGATAGGTTAATAATACCCATAAACAATACCTTAACTCTTTAAAGTAAGTTAAAATGAAACCTCATAAGGAACGAATAATGTATAAGTCAAATTGATCGGCTGCCTAGTAGAAGTCCAGATCTATCTTAAAAATAACAATTTCAGAGCACCTGGGTTTAAAGAACACTACGACAAATGTTTTATGGATCGTTCAATTAAAATATACATCCGAATCCAAAACGGTATAAACATATTAGAGTTTTCAAACGTGTAACGTATCTTTTATTCCAATTGTAAATGAAGTTTCCTAACTTTTTAAGCGACTTTCCTTTCAATTCGTCTCCTTTAATCATGATTTGAGTATTAGTCCGATTCGAAACCAAATGCGAGGACATTTTCTGCACATGTGGCAGTAGTGGCATTTTCGATTATATGGTTCAAGGTCTCTTAAATACCCATGAATAATATAGTACAAACTACAGTCAAATTATCAAAAAAGTGTCTATGACATGAACCGTTTGAAACGTTGGATTAATGACGTTCTTCTCGATTCTTGATATATCTGACTGTCGTCTTGCTTGATGTCGATTCTGCATAGAGAGACGTTCCCGTTGTTTAAAAAAATACTTATAGCTACATGACTACCTGGAGAATACTTCTAATAGAATTATCGTCTAAATAAACCGACTGGTTTGAATCTATAATTCCCTTTAAGCTTATTTATATGGTACTAGTTTCTCGGTCAAATTGGGGTGCGAAATTGTATGACCTATTCTTAGGCGATTAAGGAACAATAATATCAACATTTATGCGAAAATTTAATGTGGACTCTCCTACGACTATGTCATACGGTACTCGTAAATGAAGTATTTAATACGATTCTAAATACGACTTTGGCTTAGAATTCCGTTTACAAAGTGAAATTAAATCACCCGGAGTGAGGCGATTGTCATACAGATAGTATTTTTATGAGAATAATATGAGAAACTTGTACCTTTAGATCATCCTTTACTTGCCCTAAATTTTTTCGATTTTTTTTTGACAATAGATGGATATATAGTCTCTCCTAGGTTAGTCGCGTGTCATGTGGTTTTAGGTTAACGTAGGGTAGTCTTAAATATATTAGGATATGTTATCGAATTCGAATATATGCGCGAATGTAGCTGTTAAGATATAGGCCGTAAAGGTCAGGATAGTTTAAGGTACAACTTGGAGTAAATAGCACCACATACTCGTACTTAGCGTAATTCAAACGGGCAATCCCCTCGGTAGAGTTCTGGTCGGGCGTACGTATAAATATTTATTAAATAATGCGTAGCTAATAATAGGTGTTTATTCGTAATGTGCACTTTTAATTGTAAAATTAAACTATGAAATAGGATAAGATTATTAAAGGGAACGTACGTAGGTAATTCGTTATTTTCCAACCAACAAGGAAGCAATATGTCAAATATCTTTACGTCTATTATTATTTTGACTAACTTAAATCAACAACATAAATGCATAAACTCGCTGGAGGAAATGCCCATTATGTCCGATGTACATTCTAATGTTACATTTGTCTTAACGTGCCTAGTGCAGCTTAATCATTCTCGCTCGCACACCTTACTCATGTAACACACATTACGCATTAAAACTCGAGTTCGCATACTCCCTAGCCTGAAAACAGTCTCATGGACGAATCATTTAAGCCTGAGAGGCGCAGTTTCGCTGCGCCTACGCCGTAACTCGTAGTAGTTACATATTCGCCGGCTCGTAGAGCTAACCGCATTGAGTGGAGATATTGTTTTCACACTGCTGCGGTTTCCTCTATAGCGCTATCACGCTTGCACACCGTCGCATTCGGTCGGGGCGTCAGTGTGATAGTCGCCTTACGAGTCTGGTAATGATACCAGAGCGGCGAGACGTCGAAACTCGACTACCATAGAAAACTTTTTTGCTTTAAGAAGGGTCAAATGCAGTCATATATACAATGGTTGAAAGATGTGCCAATGTTAGCAGAATACACTAGCGTATACAAGTGATTTCGGTAAATCCAGGACATTATTTATGAAAGAAACTCTAAACATTAAGAGGGCTAAGCAATAACGTAAGTATTCGCAATAACTAACACAGGGCTTTTTGTTCATTTAATTTGTACATTATTACATTCACCAACGAAAGACCCAACACTACATAGTGTCGTGTTCGGGTGTCATAAACTACAGTACTCGCTTATCGACAGGAATAGCCATGCCACAACTATGGTTTAGGAGTTATTTATTAAACTTTCAAGCTCTAGTCAGCCGTTCATGATTAGCTTCAAAGTTAAATTAAATACTGGATTAATTTCAATAACTAACGCACATTAATATGCGGGAAACTGATATTAACTCACAGCAAAGTATTTTTAAATAAGCTATTAATTATTAAAGCGGATATAGGTATAATAAAACTTGATTTGGAAAGCCCAACTAAAAAAAATTGTATAACTACTTGGAACATCTTGTTCGATGCTTAGTGGGTTAAGGTGTTTGGTCCACCGATTTCTTCAACTATTACATTATTGTCATTGCTTCGATTGAATACGCCTTCCTTCGTAGCTTCGACGGTAATGTTGCAATAGGCCTCTCCTATAGGCCTCTCCTATTGTCGTGATCTTTAAGTTGTAAACTATTTTAGCCTGTGACATCAGAATTAATAGATTTACTACACATACTATTGACAAGAGTCAATAAACTATTTATACCTAGATATTACTTTGATTTCCGACCCATTGTTTTATTATATAATATATAATATTATATAATATTTCTTGTAATACTTAGGTTCTGCATTTTTTTTAGGTTATTGCGTATGTTGGACTATTTGTAGTAGCTTGTTCTTAAGACTTCCTGCCTTGTATCTACCCTAGTACCTAAATATATTATTTTATGTAACTAGTCTGTAAATTGATATTTTTCTATTACCAACGATATTGTGAAGTTTTATTTAAGTAACTATACTTACAGTAAGCATTTTTATTAATGTGAAAAATATTTATCTATGAAAGCAACTTTGGTATATGTTAGCAGCCTAAGTTTATCAAGGTATGATAATGTATGATTGGCATTTTCGAAGTAAATGGTGGTGTGCTAAAGTGTGTCTGTTTTAAAACTAATTACCGTAAAGAGTTGTATTTCGTTTTGACACGACGATCAAGATATGATGCAAAACATTGGATAATATTGGTGTATGTTATTACCAAAAACATTGAATATTATTGGTGCATCAAGATGTTATCATCGAAAGCATTGAATATGATTGGTGCATCAAGATGTTATCACCGAAAACATTGGATATTTTGGTGCATCAAAATGTTATCATTATCACCGAAACATATAATATTATTGGTGCATCAAGATGTTATCACCTAAAATGTTAAATTCGAAATATTATAATGGAATTTTCTAAATTTATTCTCTATGCGATGGTTATGGACATTGAAAAAGTGGCTATTGTTTGGTTTCATCGGTTCGGAAACAATAATAATACCTTGTGTAATGAGAATTATTGTTTTCTAAGTTGTAATTGTAACTAAAGTATTAGCAGAAGAAGTCCCTGCTCAGATGGTTTTACTAACACGCAATGTCAACTTCATCAGATCAAAACTAGAAAGGAAAAATCTCCTTAATATTAAAGTAGCAATTCAGATGAAAATAAGCCAGATAACGCAAAATTTTTGTAATGTTTAATATTTACAAAATTACAGTACCTAAACGACTATAAATCTATCAAGTAGACTAAACAAAAGGACTGGACTATGCTTTAAAACTATTTTATACAAAAATAATTTCGAGTGTTGACTACTGATAGACGCGTTGACTGAAATACCGGTTGAGAAATTGACATCATTTTAAACAAAAAAGAACCGATTTCACTTAGTCTTTCAAACAAAAAATAAATTTTCCAAATTGGTCCAGCCGTCTTTAAATAATCGGTGAACATGCAAAGAAAATTTCAAAAACAAAGATCCCGATGGATTGAGAACCTCCTCCATCGAAATCTTGAAGTCGGTTGAAAAATGGTTACAACCACCGATAATTTATTCTATGAATTACACAATCAGTCCAAAAATATTGCCTCACAATACTGTTGCAAGTCCGACTCGTGCAGCAGAGTCTCTGTCAGTCTTATTACGGTAAAAGACTGGTCGGTTACAAATTTTCACGAGCCATTATCAGTAAATCTTGTTTGAGTCTGTGCCTCATTTATATTGTTGCTCGGTGATTACAACATTCTATATATTTAAAATACGAGCAGTCATTTTTTCCTTTAGTCAGCTTGTATTAAGAGAAGATAGTATACATTCATATCCAGCTATTTTTTCATATGGATCGTCACAAATGTATAACTTTTTTATAGTTTTGTTTGTGAAAGGCTATCCTAAACATATTTATTTGTCATAACGAGAGAGATACAAAATGTTTCAAATGTTCTATTGTTATTTTAGATATGTTCTAGGAACAGTACATTTTAAAGGATAGCTCTTTCACATAATGTTTTTTAAGTTAACTGAAATATTTTCTTTTCTAAAATCAAATCAAGTTTGAAGAGTTTCTTGTTAAACTGAAAACAATAAACTACAAACCTTAGAAATTGGCAGGGCAGCCTTAGAAATTGTCACAAAGTTATATATTCTATTGAATTGTTATGTACATATATACATATGTATATTGTACTTTAGGCCTTACAAGGCTAGGTCCTGGTCTCATCTCATGCCGTGTAAATTTTAGATGGACTGTATCTTTTGGGTTAATGAGGCTGATTATTTAATTTTGAATAAATGTAAATTTTGCCACGTTTTGCGATTGACGATGTACAAACAGCAACACACTTGACTGTCCATCGATAGACCTTATGCCGTTGCGATAAGGCTTACGAATGGTCAATTATCAGTGTTGGCGATGGTACCTCCAATGATGTATCCATGTGAAATTGATTTTAAAGATTTGTATTTTGGTTTGAGATATTCGAAAACATGTTTACGGTATAATAAAATATTTGTGGCAAAATCATTGCATACAATACTACACTTTAAAAACCTTAAATCTGCAAATAAGTCGCAAACGTGCGTTTTTTCTAAAAATGTCGGAAATATTTTCTCCGCCGTGGGTTATAAACAAAAACTACGATGTTTGTGGTCTCCATTGAATGAAATGCTTGTTAGTACACTACTGACTTAAACACTTATTGCTGGCTTCATATTCCTTGTAGTACTACACTTTAAAAACCTTAAATCTGCAAATAAGTCGCAAACGTGCGTTTTTTCTAAAAATGTCGGAAATATTTTCTCCCCCGTGGGTTATAAACAAAAACTACGATGTTTGTGGTCTCCATTGAATGAAATGCTTGTTAGTACACTACTGACTTAAACACTTATTGCTGGCTTCATCTTCCTTGTAGAGTACGAATACGCTAACTCCATGCAGAATTAGTGAAAAAATGTGTAACTGCTAAAAAATGAGTTAGCAATTAAATTGGACATTTATGGTGGCTCTCCACACTTTGATACTTGCAAAACTCTTGCGGTGCAGTTAGCGTGGTCGATCGATTGTGTTATTTTCCCTGGCAATGTAATAAAATTATTCAGGATAGCATCTTAAATAATCTAAATATACATTGTGATGTCTAATAAGTTGCATATCCTCCAGTAGAGAAATATACTACGGTAGGTCGCCAGAATAAAGCTCAGCTAAGAACACGTCCGCTCGCGGTCACAGTTTTGCGACTACTGACATAATTGTAACGATTTTTTTTTACATCACACTTGAGGGTATGTGACTACTTTGGCAGTAGTGTCTTTGAGTTGAATCTTTACGTTATTTATTAGAAAAACTATTTAATGTGGAATATGTGGACTTGGTTTTGTCTCTGTAGACTATAAATTTGACTGAATTCTATTGTTAATTGTAAAGTCCAGAGTATGATCTGCGGTGAGCGGGAATTTAAGTAAATGCCAGAACTGATGGCGATGAGTCTGAATTACATAACTTTTTCATCTTAGTAATAGTTCTTTCTTAAATTGGATTGATAAGTGCATAAGATACTTACATTGTAAATTTATTAAAAAGTAAAATTGTATATGGAGAATCCTAAAATATAAAATAAATAATTTAAAATGTCGATAAAACACATACGCAATAAATCTTTTGAATCAAATGGATGTTGCCCTTTTTTCGACTCATCCCCAAATACATAGCATGTGCCAATTTTATGTAGCATTTTCTCTACAAATTTAATTTGTATAATATGATAAATTGCATATAGAAACCGATTGTCAAAACACCAAATTTTTCAATCTTGGACAATTGTTACCTGATACCGTTTTTTTTACAATTAATGGAATAGGAGTTCTTTTCATTAGATCGGTGACAGCTATCTGACGTTGTTAAAATTATAAACTAAAATTCGTCTTAAATACGCCAAAGACAATCGACTTCTCTATACATCTAAAAGAAACAATGGTGATATTAAAAAAATATGAATTCTGAATTATATTAGTATAGTTACGAGTGAGCTTATTATCAGAAGTGATTTCATCCAGACATATTGTGGACTGAGCGATGGACACTTAGATATAAAAAACTATTTTTGATGAATGTATACTGATTATGTTTATAAAAAATTCTTTCGAATGTATGACTGTCTTTTAGTTATTCCCCTTATAGAGGCGTGTCCATCGCTCGCTATTGGCATAGACAAAGGAATAATAAGGGCAACGATATTAATATTAATAACAATATACAATAGGAGCACCAAAAATGTGTAAATGTGCACCAAAAACTCAATTGTGCTTCGATGATGTTTAAGCACAATCAGGCTATCAGTCACCTTTCAGCCATTAATGCGTGAACAATATGCTCCGGAAAAAAGGCGCAAAACAACTTGAAATCCATATTATTCATTAATATTGGAATGCCCTATTATCGATATACGTTAAATAAATTGTTAATATTTATATTGAAGCACTACTTGCTCGCTATATTATTTATATACAGATATTTCGAAATAAACAACACTCGACCGTCTGATGTATAGTCGCCTCTTTCCTTCGTGTTACATGTATGTCGTTATTATTTTTCACTCTATAAGTATGTAATGTATTGCATTTTATACCTTCTTATTGAGTGTTACCATAAGAAACCCTTTTAATTTCGCCATACATCTGTCAGATTATATTTTAGAATGCGTTTAGTTTGCAGTTAATATAAAGAAAAGAATTAACCAAAAAAAAAACACAACATTTTTGTAGTAAGTTTCTATACTAAAGCAAAAGCGACTCCTATACTCCCGTGTTCCAATTTGAAGTAAGAATATCAAACCATTTTCGACTTACGCGGCTACTAGTATGAATTATATTAAAATAAACCTTCTTGTAGCTATTAAAGTGTCATTTGGGTGTCTAGAGCATTAAGGTCGGTGAATAAGAGGTACAAAGTTGAATATATGGTGACGCATGACTAACACCGTAGTCCGTAGGGGACTGCAGCGGCGGATACTGTGTTACTACGTGGGTTTACCGCGGTAAACCCGTGTTACTACGTGGGTTTACCGCGGTAAACCCAGCAACCGTTTGAGCGTTGAATATATGGAACATATGCCGTAACGTTTTGACGAACAAGACGGCGTTGCACGCTCAACGTTGTCTTGACTTTGGCAGTAACTCAGTAACGTTTGACAATATATACCGAAAAAAAACTTATACACCGATTGAGCGATATCTACTGGTGGTTCAAAACTAGGCGTGCATTGTATTGCTGCCATTTAAACGACTTGTTTTTCCTTTGTCTGCGCTATATGTAAAATAACTTTTCAGTGTATTAAAATTGAGATCTAGATCTGACTTTTAAAAGTACTAGCTTTTTCTTCAAATTGTTTTCCTTACGTAAATACCCACATATATTACGTAACTACCTACGTGTACTTCTAAAGGGCAAAATTTTGTTAAAAAGCATTATTATCATATCATTAATGTGAGTTCATTAAAATTTTAACAGTTAACTGATCACGTTTATCAATAGTCATTTAACTATTTTTCAGATTTGCTTTGCGAATGTAATATTTTAGCTTGACAATATTTTAAATTATGCCAGAATTTTGCAGAAAATGTACGTATGCCTACTTAAACATTGAAAAACTTACTTGACACAATTAGGTATCCAAAAAGACTATATGACTAAAATGATTTGTGATATGGTATTTTATGTTCTGCAAAATTCAGATGTTTTTTTAGAGCATTGCGAATTATTATATATCAAAAAAATGTGATTCAAAACTTAGTTTAGGTGCAAATACTTTTGGTCGCAAAAAATAAAGTGATTTTTCGTTAACCGCTATTAGTTATTGTTTAAACGTGGACCACAACCCATTTTGTTTATTACGTTTTGATTTTATTGATGTAAAAAAAAAATATTAAATAAATCGTCACATTGACTGTTCTACGGCAGCCAAAGATGGCAATGAGGGTTTTCGCGATCGAGATTTTCACTAGATGGCAGCACCGTGGTGAGAGGACAAGCTGTCATAATCCACCAATCATGTTTTTAAGTTTAAACAAATTATTTTTGATTAGTAGATTTTGACAGCTGCTGTCAAAAACACCTCTCGCCACGTAAACCCTCATTGGTTTCGCCCTCAGTGCTATAAGCCATGTAACACTTGTCCTAGTTAGCTTCCTAAATAATTTAGTTTCTAAATTTAGTCAAGTGTAACCGCATTTACCAAGTAAATTTACTATTGAAAAAAGTTAGGATCCTATTAGGATGCTAGTTAGGACACTAAAAAAAGTAAAGTGTAACAGGGCTTTACTCGTATTTACTACGCAAGCCATCCCTTTCTTTGGAGTTATAATTAATTGTAGAGCAAGTAAATACAATTAAAATACCCTTTTTTCTACTGTGACTGTCTGTGGATCTGACGGCGAGACGCTTTGGCAAAAACCTTTTGAAACTTTTCCATAAGTTAATCAATGTTTATGGATACAACATTAAACAATTCATGTGCACCTTCGAAGAAATATTCGTTTTTCAAATGGGCATTACAACCGCTTGGTATCTTGGTTGGTACCTCCCCTTCGCCCGAGGTTATCGTAAAAGGTGACTAAGGGATTTGGTATTAAATAAAATAAAGTATTGCAGATTGTATACTATTATTTACATCTAGCAATTGTCCTTGAGCCGTGTTGAAATATGTCATTGCATTTTAACGTTGCGGATTCCGGTGACGACCATCCAAACATATCATGTAGGTAAGTACTGTAGCTTATTTTATTATGCAGTAAAAGTAACTGTTACGTAATAAGGCCTAATTACGTACAGTTGCATACACTGCTTTATCTACACACATATTATAAATCCTAAATGATGTGTTCAGAAACCATTAGAATGACCGCCATTGCACCGCCATGGCCAGCTCGATTGTGCGAAAGTTCGGGGAGGAGGATAACCGCGGTCAGTGAGGAGGGCTTGATATCATTACGTTACCGATATATCAATGTGGTTATGAATTTTCATACATTTTTACAACACTGGCACAGATAATATACTGATGTTACATTACTGGTTGCAATAAATGGTGGTAATTACATACGGTTTGCGAACGCAGAATAGAGGATTTATGATGTGGGTGTAGATAAACCAACGAAGAAATGTGCAGCTAATGAAGATTTTTTTGAAACGCATTTATCCACCATTTTTTCAGCACCCGGCAGTCCCGAACAACGTTGCTAATAATTTTTTTTTTTTTTTTTTATACCACGACGGTGGCAAACAAGCATACGGCCCGCCTGATGGTAAGCAGCTACCGTAACCTATGGACGCCTGCTACTCCAAAGGAGTCACATGCGCGTTGCCGACCCTTTACAAAAAGGAAAGGGTTATTTAGCTACGTATATGAAAACGTCATCATAGGTTCAATTGTTTTTGCTTGGAACATAGGGATTGTTATTATATACTCGTATATAAAAGAAATGCTTCATCACATTAGTGTATTGATATACCAAATCTTAGGCTTTAACGGCCTCCTAGCCCAGTCGGTAGTGACACTGCCTACGAAGCAGGAGGTCCCGGGTTCGAATCCTGGTAAGGGCATTTATTTGTGTCTTTATCACAGATATTTGTACCTGAGTTATGGATGTTTTCTATGTATTTAAGTATTTATCAATATCCATCTATTATATATATCGTCGTCTAGTACACAACACAAGCCTTATTGAGCTTATTACCGTGGGACTAGGTCGGTTTGTGTTAGATTGTCCTATAATATTTATTATTATTATTATTATTTATTAGCCAGGCGCAGATACAGGGCAAAAGGGGTAATATGTATATAATAAAATCTGTTTCAATTTAATACCACATGATCCTAATGTTGATCAGTTATTGAGTAGGAAAAAGTGCTTCTGGATCACGACCTAGACATCACACAGGTATAGAAGTGTCCCACGGTCCCTAGTGTGCGTCTGAGGGTCTGCCATCTTTTGGTCTAAATCGAAAACGGAAACTATTCCACGGCAATAGACAGTGCTGCTACCAACATTTGACTCACATACCCTTGCGCGTGGTAGGTCCTGCCATCTAGTATACTACTTTGGCAACTTTAATTTGTCATTTGCACTTCGCGTCAATAGACAGGTGCGTCCTGTGCTGCCCTCTTCAGTTTATGCACGTTACCTATAGAGTTGACTATGTGCTAGTCTCTAGGGACGTTGAATTGAAAGTAGGCTGCAAGGAAGTGCGGTTAATCTCCTTCCTTTTGGAACTTGCTTTCAAATAAATACTCTAAAAATATAGGCAAACATATAATTGATAAACTTAGGTAGGTACAAGTCTTATAAAGTAATGTTATTGATAGAAAAATCGTGCGGCCTCAGCCTCAGGTTTAAGTTGTAGGGCGTGTGCTGCAGCGGCGCTGAGTACCCCATCAGCCCGCACGAGCCGTAGCCCTCGTTGTATCCCACGTTCTGCCCCATTAGCTGCGGGTTCTGCACGTACTGTCTATTATTCTGCATCATTAAATACTCGTTTTGGTACACGGAGTTGACGATAGGCACGTTGAAAGTGGGCTGGAAGTGCAGCCAGTCTTTGTTTCTGAGCTCGGGTCGGTCGGGCTGAATGCCAAGGGGGACCGGGACGGGCTCGGGGGAGGACTGGACTGTTGACCGGCTGGAGAGAGCTGAGCGTTCGTTCCTACGGAATTTGGCGCGGCGGTTTTGGAACCATACCTGTGGGAGATAAATTGTTTGTTACAATTAGAATAGTCTGTTTTGTAGACATGTGTGTAAGATGAACGTTTCGAGGAGGAAGTTTTTGGGACCACAGGGACAATGTCGGCCTCGAAATGATGAAGGTAATTTTAATATTATTCGTGGTTAAGTCCCGTTGGTACTAATAGTAATAATAGACAAACATAATTATTGCCGTTATTTATAAAAAAACAATTGGTCACAAGCGAGAAGGTTAACGTATACTTTCCAATGGCATATATTAAACCTAGGGGCAATTTCTAAATATGAAACTATGTATAAAGTATCAAGTATATTTGAGTATCATCGCAATAGCTTAGATTCAGGGGTTCCCAAACTTTTTTTTGTCACGCCCCCCTGCTGCCTAAAATGAAATTCCCACGCCCCTCTCGCTTCGATGCAAGGAAACGGAAGTAAATGGTCTCGCTAGCCCCGTTCAAATTTCCCGAGGCACCGCGCCCCTTTTAGAATGTGGTCGCGTCCCCCAAGGGGGGGGGGGGGCCACTTTGAAAACCCGTGGACATGGCATAAGGCAGATGCCTCGGTTGTAGCCACTGTGCCAGTTTTGGCCATTTTGGACTTTTTAATAGGTTATAGTTAATGTATGTAAGAGTAAATTGAAAAGTGGCCATAACTGGCTCCTGAGCCCCTTTCAGACATTTCATTAAAGAAAAAAATATCTAATGTCAGAATCTTAACAGCGGGTATTCATATAAATATAGTAATATATTTTCAATGACTCAGTACGTAAAGGGTGTCATAATTCCTTACTGACACCAAATAACGGACGTCTGAATAGACAAATTATCCTTAAAATGACCAAAACCGGGGCATCTGCCCTACCTACGTTATGGTTTCATAACTAAGTAACTACGTGGTAACTACTATCCAAATACCCTCATGTGATGGTATGCCCAATGATGGCAATAGGCTGGATACATGCACAGATCCACCCGCCAGTTTATATCCTTCCATCAATGTATAGTGGGAATACTTGCGGAAATAAGAAAAACACAGAATAATTTCGTATAAAAAAAATATATATATATATATATATATATATTTAAATACGAAACTATTCTGTGTTTTTCTTATTCACATATATATATTACAGGACAATCTTACACAAATCGATCTAGGCCCACAGTAAGCTCAATAAGGCTTGTGTTGTGTACTAGACGATATACATAATAGATAAATATGAATAAATACTTAAATACATAGAAAACATCCATAACTCAGGAACAAATATCTGCGATAAACTCACAAGTAAATGCCCTGACCAGGATTCGAACCCAGGACCTCCTGCTTCGAAGGCAGGATCACTACCGACTAGGCTAGGAGGCCGTTAAATAAATATAATAATTAATCGAACACGGGTGAGTAAACAGGCAATGCCTTCGACCGAACGTCAACCGCCGAACAACTAGCGCCACACGGCCATCTCATGAACTAAATATAAAAACTAAAGTGCTGTCTATGACAGATTGCATTCAGCCAATATCAAAATTCTATATTGAATACAAAGTAGGTATGAATGAGATCTGAATAGTGCTTGACCTTGATGGACCTGCCCGCCGAGCATTCCCGATCCGGAGGTCACTTCTGTACATAAAAGTATGTCTAGATAATGTTGTACAGTGACTGCCAAGTCTTTAAAGGCTTTTATAAACAAGCTGTAGTGGTGATCCTCTTAAGGGCATAGTTGGTAAGGCAGTCTATTATTAAATTTATTTAGCGCGAAAAAAATTGCTTTTTTATCTCTCCTGTTCGGAAAGTTTTATTTTCCTGGGTAGATAGCCGGGTGGAAAATTGCTTTTCCATCACTAGGGTGGAAAGTAATTAGCTGTGTTAATTATGGATTGAGCCGGTGCCCACCCGGATGCTCTGCTCCCCGACCACCGGCAAAACATTGAATTGGTCTTTTTCAAATTGTTCAAATTTTACTTAATATTTTTATAGATTATTCTTTATATACCAGTTTTATAAAATGTGCGTGTGGTATTGTACTTTCCTCACAGTCGAAATGAAAAGCAAAGTGTTTAACTCGGGTGAAATTACCCATTTCACCCTCGAACTATTGGCGCTCTCACATCGTTCGAGCGCCAGAAATATCTCAGGTGAAATGGGTCACTTTCAACCCTTGGTTAACAATCTACTATTGTATGGAGTGTTGGCCGGCTAAGTGTCCCTTACAGAAAAAAAAATCGAGTCCAAAAATGTTATCTTCTACTTTTTCTTAGCCGCAATACGATACCGGTTATGCTCTTATACGGATCATCAGTATTTATGTTAAATCCTGTATTTGAAAATGCCCACAAACCTGCACCCTGGCTTCAGTGAGATTCACTCTCGCAGCCAAGTCTTCCCGCACAAACGCGTCAGGGTAGTGCGTCTTTTCAAATACCTGCAAATATAAAGTTTTTATGAATTTTTCCGGTTATATTAACACTTTGACAACCGAGAACCCGCCTGGTAGGCACTCGTAATGTTTGCTCAGATGCCGGGTTCTGTCGGTTTCTGGGGTATTGATCAAAAATTTGCCCGGTTGCGAAAGTGTTAAGAGATTCACGATTAAATACTAACGAAACCGAAATAGATGTCATGCAAAATAAAAAGTGACCAATGTCTCCGGGACCCAAAGTTGCCTTAGCCGTTTATCACACTAGCCCCGCAACCGGATGCGGCGACGGTGTGCAAGCGTGACAGCGCTATACACATGCAGAGCGCTATCTCGCTCGCGCACCGGGGCCGCAAGCGAAAACCGCAGCAGTGTGAAAGCATCCTTAAACTTCTAGGTACCCATCGCAATAGCTTGTGTATTTGCAATCTTTTGTAAATGCTTAGGTGCATTGGACCGCCTCCGCCGCCTTGGGTAAAATAGTATTATATAATGCAGGGGTTCCCAAACTTTTTTTAGGCACGCCCCCCTGCTGCCTAAAATGAAATTCCCACGCCCCCTTAGGCTTCGATGCAAGGTAGGTCTAGCTAGCCCTGTTCAAATTTCCCGAGGCCCCGCGCCCCCCTTAAAATGTAGTCGCGCCCCCCTAGGGGGGCGCGCCTCCCACTTTGAAAACCCCTGATATAATGTGTTATTAAAGATATGACAAATAAATAATAAAACTGTTTCATTTATCCTATCGTAGATGTTCCGGTTTTTACTCCTACTTACTCCTTTGGCTAAGTTTAAAATGCTAAATGCAATGATATTTACTATGGATGGGTTATAACTCTAACAAATAAGCAGCAAAAATACGTCCAAAGGTATTTCATAACATAACCTAGCAACGATTCTGTTATGTTTATCTAATTTGACAATTTATACATCTGTGTCACTCTCATTGTTAGAAAATTACAGTTTGTCTCTATCTCACGCGGGTGACGGGAGCTCATTGGCACGTCTATGGATGGTACAAGAAGGATATAAATCTCTATGTTACAAAAGTGTCCGTCAAAAGGCGATAAACTGATGGCGCCACAATGATATTAAATTTAATTAAATTAATTTTGAAATTAAAAAAAATTAAATTCAAAATAATTATTTGCGGAGATGAAAAACACTCTAAATATTATTTTATTTAGAAAGTCATATAAGTATTAAATATCGGTAATTCATTTCAAATGCTGAACTATACCTAGCGCCACCGGGAGATATTTTGAACTATTGTTTAGTGCTTACCGCTGGACACTTTTTCGACCGTTTTCCTATAAGAGAGTTCCATCCTTCCTATACCATCCATAGGCACGTCCGCATCTCTGGCTAGCCGGTGCGCGACTAGCGACAATTGTTTGAATTCACTCATTTTAAGTGCTTCACTTTTGGTGCATACATAACCCATCTGGCTAAATGACGATAAACGTTTAACATACCGACAGCTTAATGGTGATTTTCACAAGCGTTTCAACCGCCGCTTCATTTGTGTTACGATTGCTACATACAATACTACATTAAAGTTGCTGATAATTTATAAATAACACATTTCGTGTTATCCATTATAAACACTTTCGCAACCGGGCAAAATTTTTAACAATACCCCAGAAACCGACAGAACCCGCCAGGCGGGCTACGACGTGCAACGCAATGCCGCACGCCGCGTGCCTGGCATCTGAGCAAACATTACGAGTGCCTACCAGGCGGGTTCTCGGTAGTCAAAGTGTTAACACTTACATATGTTACGAATTACGAGCAGCTTATGTCATACTACCTTATGTTTAGGTACTACCTGTGAGTTCCTATAATTGGCTTCCTGTATTTGCTAAAATGTTTAATGTTTGTGTCACAGCTGTTGGATCTCCAAATAAATAAAATAAATAAATAAATAAAAGCGTAACACAAATAGACCAGCGGTCGAAACGCTTGTGAAATGATGTTTGGTAATCTCACCTTCTCAAGTGCTGCCAACTGCTGGCTCGAGAACGTAGTCCTGTTCCTCCTCGGCTTCTTCCTTTCATCCTTATCTTTCTCCTCCTCCTTCTCCTTATCATCAAACTTGCGGCGAAGCGTGTCCTCATAGGCCAGGTACTCCACGGGCTTCATGTATTGCTGCTTCGAATACCAGGGCAGCTCGTTTTGGTAGTTCTGCTCGTATGTGTTGTGCCGGCCGGCTGCTGTGAAAGGCGTATAAGTATTTGTGAGAGTAAGGTAAGAGCGGTGTACAATAAGGGTTTCCACAATCGATTCATTAACCAGGTGGCAGCACCGTGGCGGGAGGTCTAGCTGTCATCCACGAATCGTGTTTAATCCACGGACCAAGAGATAATGATAACTTCATGGTTCAATCATATTTTTTTGATTGATGGATTTTGACAGCTGCTGTCAAAAAGACCTGTCGTCACAGTGCCGCCACCTAGTCTTGTAGAAACCCTCATTGAGAGCAATTGCTATGGGTCTTGATGTACTGTAATAATCATCTTGAGAGACCTGATTTCATTGCTCTTGGCCTACACGGTCACGTGGAGTGTACCTACTGCCTCAGCGTTTAGCAGAGAGTTAGGCGGTTTTAAGGGACAGCGTGTAGTGAGGCCTCTCGCATACATTTGCATTTGTTTAATATGGACGCGGTGCCGGGCGCGCCGTTTGGGCGCTCACTCAGTTTGCACCTTTACGTTACGCTGTTGATCGCAAATTGATAAAATAAAAGTATAATTTAGTCCTCGGGCGAGACGACAAATGCTTACATTCTACATATGTGAATTCAGAGTAAATAGAAAAGTAATTAAAGGTAAACAAAGATGGCTGGCTGACAAATGCATTTAGAGGCAAATAAACCATTTGACACACACCCAATCAAGACAAAATATTATTTAAAAAAAATTGTTTCACTGAAATATAAGTAATTGACGGATAGTTTTACGTACCAAAAATGAATGTAAATAACAAGTGTATGTATAATGGACAATGAAACCACGGTTGTTCTTTAACCTTTTGAAAGCCAAGCGTTGACCAAAAATGATGTGTCACTGACGCCACGCAAGCGCTTTCTTTAAGCGAAATCGAACTTTGCGGAATTCCGCGTAGGTCCCTATTGCATTAGCAAAGCGGTCGGCTGTAGCCGTCGTTGGCGTCCATAGCACGACTTTCCGATGTCGGCCACAGCTGACTATGGCGGTTAAAAGGTTAAAGGTGCGTGATTAATGAAGATAAATAGGATTATTTAAAGTTCTATTGACCCTGAGCTTCGCTGTTTGACTATATAGACATTAAGGTTCCACTCAACCCTACCTGTCAAATGATGCAGCCGCAGGAGACTGTCCTCGTGGCACTTGATCATTTGGAATAGATTGTGGCTGTTGTCAGTGTAGTTGCCAATGTTGGGGTTCGCGTAGTTCTGGGCTGGCTTGTTTTCGTACAACTTTGCGGCATCTTGACGTGGGTTGTCTGGGAACAAGGAATCCGGCTTAGAGTACAAACTGAGTGGACGCTCGAGCGGCGGCGACCGGAGGAGCGTTTATTCAAACTATATGCAAATGTATGGGCGTGACCTCAGTAAACGCGGCTCAAATATCTTGGAAGCTCGGCGGACCGCTAATCGCTCCGCTATATGGTCGCCACTGATTAGTTCTAGCGCTAGCGGTTGTGTCATGTGTGGTAACATTTTCGTATAAAACAGACATGAAGAATTCATTTCGACTTCAAGAGTTTGAAGGAGGTTCTCGATTCGTCGGGATGTTTTTTTTAATTTTTTTTGTAGGCATCTTTTGGGCCAGGACTCAATCTTTTTTTTTATGAATGACTTGTACTCCTAGCTTATATGAGATGTCTTTGACTGATTTACTATTTTGATAGTTGACCGTGTTGAGGGGACCTAGGTCAGGTCCCATTGTAGTTTCATTTCTTGTCACATTGTGCACTGCGATCGTTCACGTTACTCCCACCATCCACTTCGCATACAGCGAATACCTTATTACACTGAAATCCGTGACAATTAATGAAATAGTAGTTTATGTAACTGTTACGTAATAAGGGTCCTTAAAACATGAGTGTGGTTTTATGAAATGAGCCGCAGGCGAATTTCATAATAAGATCACACGAGTGTTTTAAGGCCTAATTACGTACAGTTGCATACACTGCTTTATCTACACTCATATTATATATATTAAATTAATTGTTCGGAAACCATAGAATGACCGCCATTGTACCGTCATGGCCTACTCGATTGTGCCGGGCTCGCGCGGGACCAATCGAGTTGGCCATGGCGGTAACATTATGTTATCAAATTCGATGCTCCAAATTTGAAACTCATTGCTTAACAATATTTGAGCATGCATAGTTAAAATTACGTTACTGCCGCAGATAAGAAACTTATCATAGTTAAATCGTTTGTTGTAATGCTTGTCATTGTCTACGGTTTTTGAACGCATTTTAGAGTACTTACAGTATGAGTGTAGATAAAAATAATTAGATTACCTCTTTTGTTCATTGATAACCACAATATGAACACACATTCGCGGAAATTGAGTTTAAAATTGTATGACCTCCGAATACTTTTTTTATTCGTTGTTTGTATTGCACTTCACTGCACGCCTGTTGTCTGGACGAGGTACACGCAGCGTGCTATATATGCTATGCGTGTGCAATACAATGACGTGTTCAGGGTACTGCTGAGGCTGCCGGGGTACTGTAGTGCGCCGGGCATGTTCGCCGATGCGCAGGTGGACTGGTCGCATGCCACGCTGCGCAAGCGCTGCGCCGCGACGCCCCGCAGAGTGCGCGCCAGCCACAACACTCCTGACCGTCGTGGCAGAGAAATGGGATGGACCCCTTAACTCAACACTTAAGTGTAGGTACTTACATAGTTGTTTAAGTTCTATTGTACATGTAACCAATTTCAATTCAATTTATTCAATTTAATAACAATACTTGATTGGGTTTGAAATCACATACTTAACTAAAATATATAATAACACTATATGGATTCCTCCGCCCGAAATAAATAGTTATTTTTTAACTTTTACAGGAATGAGATTTTAAATTTGCAATTTCGACGTGTAATGGACGTAATATTGTGATTTATCATTTACGGGTTTTCCGAATGATATCGATGATATCAAAGATAGAGACAGCAGATATTATGAGTAGGTACAACTAGCCTACGATGATAAATTATACAGGGGCATATTCATATTATTCACCAATTTTATTTAAAGATAAATATAATCATTTAATTTGTTCTAAAACTACGATTTTAAAATATTTGACGAGCTAACGATCTTTAAATGTTTTTATTTCTTTTATCTATACTCACATTGTAAGTCCTCTAAAACGTGTTCAAAAACGGTAGTAGGCAATGCTTTTTATCTGTGGCAGTAACGTAATTTTAACTTTACATGCTCATATATTGATAGGTTATGAGTTACAAATTCCTAACATCGAATTTGATAACATAATGTAAATTCTGTCCTCCTTCCCGACCAACGGCACGCGCTCGCGCGACCGCCGGGACAATCGAGTTGGCCATGGCGGTGCAATGGCGGTCAATCTATGGTTTCCGAACAC
Organism: Pammene aurita; assembly: GCA_947086415.1. NCBI lineage: Eukaryota > Metazoa > Arthropoda > Insecta > Lepidoptera > Tortricidae > Pammene > Pammene aurita. The sequence continues at coordinate 9,332,387 of OX352289.1, read as the reverse complement.
TTATTTAGGATATATAATATGAGTGTAGATAAAGCAGTGTATGCAACTGTACGTAATTAGGCCTTATTACGTAACAGTTACATAAACTACTATAACCTACTACTCGTATTATACTAATTAACCGTTCAGTATTTTGCATTAACTGGATACAAATCTTTCTACACTATACATATTTTGGGCAAACGATACCATGTACAGTCGCCATCAAATATATAAGCCAAAGTACTCGAAAAATCTGAACATGCACTTTATGTCCTTGATAATAGAGGCGTTGATATATTCGTGACCACCTTGGCCACTCCAAAATATCTGAAGGCGACTGTACCATGGCTTCAATGCCTCAGCAGCTCGCACGGCCGCATGCGCAGTAAAGTCCTTTGTCTGTTTCACCGTCATCGTGTATTTATTGAGTTTTTCTTTTATATCCATGTAATAAAACTGAATCAAATCAAAAAGTTTAAAGAAACAAAAGAGAGAGTCGAGATTCTATATATATATATATATATAATTTTTTTTTTTCAAAATTCACCTCAACTCTTATTTCTCGTTAAGGTTCTTTTATTATTTATTGAAATTACTGGACATAATATACATATTTCAGCAGAATTCAGTTATAATAGACAAAATCTAAGCTGGCCCGGGGCATCGTTCCCAGCACGCCAGCCGCATTTCCCCGCTGGATGGCTAAACTCAGCCTTTGGGCGAAGTAGGAACCTGCCCGTAGGTCGCCAGACACATTGACTAGTTTTTTAGATATGTCTTTAATATATAAACATACAGCCTTGGCCAGAAGTGTTGAACATAGCTCTTTTTTGTTTACAATTTTGATAACATATTTTATAGGTACAGTCAAGTGTAAAAATATAGGTGTACTCATCTTACTCAAAAATATGTCCCATAGTATCTTATTCCGTTGTAATAAGTGCGTAGTACCATATTTATGACACGATTTTTTCGATACGTATTTTTGCACTTGACCGTACCTTACCTATAAAATATGAAAAGTGGAGGTCCCAAAAATGCGAATTTAGGACGGTGCGAAAAATTGCAAATATTATATGCAGTAACTTCAACAAAACTTGCCTGTTCAGTTTGAATTAATTGATAAAATAACTTAAAAAAACCGGCCAAGAGCGTGTCGGGCCACGCTCACTGTAGGGTTCCGTAGTTTTCCGTCCGTCACAGTAAGTGTCCCCACTTAAGAGTTAATAACACCGCCATGTAGGATATGATATGAGAGTTCCACGTACAGCGACATCTATCGGCAAATAAAGTAAACTATTGCGCGCGAGCATAAAGTATGGAAGATGATTTTTATGGGATAATTCTTTATTGCGTGAACCGATTTTCACCGTTTTTACTTTATTTGAAAGCACGTCATTTCATTGTAATTTTGTAGAAATTACAGGTACAATAAACACCTGCTTATACGGTTAAATTACAAACTTAGTTCAGAAATTATTTTGTATTTCTTTTTCAAAAACTATTCATCCTATCAAGTTCAAAATAATTTTCCTAGAAAGTTTTTATAAAGTTCTACTTTTGAGATTTTTTTCATATTTTTAAAACTTATGGTTCAAAAGTTAGAGGGGGGGACGCATATTTTTTTACTTCTGGAGCGATTATTTCCGAAAATATTTACATTATCGAAAAATGATTTCAGGAAACACCTATTCATTTTTAAATACCTATCCAATAATATATCACACGTTAGGGTTGAAATGAAAAAAAAAATCACTCCCCACTTTACGTATAGGGGAGGTACCCTAATAAAAAAAAAAATTCCACTTTTTATTTTACCACTTTGTCGCCGTGATTGATATACATATTAGTACCAAATTTCAGCTCTCTAGTGCTAACGGTCACTGAGATTATCCGCGGACGGACGGACGGACGGACGGGCAGACATGGCGAAACTATAAGGGTTCCTAGTTGACTACGGAACCCTAAAAAAGATAGAAACGCCGGTCTAAACTTTCGAGTTTTGTATGAGAATCGCAAGGGTGCTCAACACTTTTGGCCAAGGCTGTATATTGGTGCGAATTGAATTATTACTTAAAAACTTCAGGGAATTAATTCACTTCGTTTAACAATCGTGTAAAATTAATAGAAATTATTCATGTGAAATGCGGATTGTAATAATTAAATAAACTATATAGGTAAACATAAACGTAGTTGACCAAATACCTCTACGTAGATGGGAAGATGACTTCAAAGCTATTTCTGATGGTGGCGGAGGAAAGCCCATGACCGGAAACTTTGGAGAAACTTAAGAACTAATCAATTGTGATATGTGAAACTGAAGAAACTTAACTTGGGGGCGGCCTATGCTGGAAAGCAAGACTTGACTCTGATGTCTGAAAGCGTAAAATAAATTTTAAGCGATAAGTTAGAATTAGAATATAAGATGGTTTAAGATATTTTTTTGTAAAACTAGTTTATATTGTAAGATTGGTTTATAAAGGCTTATTGAATTAAATAAACATAAACGTTAGGTACTAGTGCAGTGTAGACGCAACTAAAAAGAAAAAAAAAACAAATGTAATCAAAAATAAAATCATGTATTTTTTGTAGTTTAGGATTTTATTTATTTTTATTTATCCTACTTAATTTTATCTATTTTACCCTTCTTAACTAAATTCGTGCAAAGTTACACTAGAAAAAAATATCATCACATTCTATATCGTAAAAGGGAAATTCTAAGTACTCATCACATGTTTAAAACTGGCCCAGCCCTCACGTGTGCAGCCAGCCTTATCCCAATCGCCAGATCTAGATGCGCATTCAGCTTTCCGAAATATAATACCAATATGACCGTAAAGGATACAGACCGAAAAGAAGATGGCGGGACGACTTGCACCTTTAACGCAATATGGTAAGCAAACAAAAACGACAGGACCAGGTGGAGCAATAGAGGGGAAGCCTTCGTACAGCAGTGGGATACCAAAATATGCTAATAAAAAATATTTCAATATCAGGCCAAATCGTTAGCATAAAGAAAACCAACCGGTCTGCGCTCGATAGCTTTCGGCAAGACCCCATAAACGTCTTTGGGATGGAAAACTGTCACTATAACCGCGAACCACATCGTACATTCGATAGTGTATTTGTATCACTGTCTTTCGAATATGCTAGAGCGATAGAGACGGAGATAACGAAATTTCGAATTTTGACGTTCTCGGTAGGCCCTCAGGACTCGATTCGACATGGCATAACTGACAGTAGCTTGCGAGACAACTATGTGGAATCACTCAAGAGTGATATCTAAAATGGTGGCCATAGCCATAGACAAACCCCCTCTAGCGAGACCTACTGACACCTTGACAGTTAGGTGTGGACACGTATGGACAGATGGATATCACTCTGTCCATTAGCGATACAAGTGTGACATCCACGTCGGACAGGTTGTGCATGTCGAATTGAGGCCCAGGTAGTCCCTCTCGCACGAATATAAGTGAGAGCAGCGGTGCGCAATTCGACCAAAAACTGACAGTCGCTAGTGATCACTTTGAATCACTTAGGGCCGATTGCACCAAAGCGTCTGTTAACGTCAACGCGTTCGTTAAGAAAATCTTGTATGAAAAGTTTGACAGCTTTCTATGGGATCACAGTTCCGTCGCCATATTTAACGTTGATCAGTTCGTTAGTTATACGTGGTGCACCCTTAGTCATGTATCAAACAATTAGTGATATCGGATAAATAAATATCCACGTGTCACAGTTTGGCATGTCGAATAAGAGTCCTGAGATATCATGTTGCTATTGTTAAAATGCAGAAACACTTTATTAGATATTAGATAAATATTAGGTATCTTTAACAAAAACGAGACTTAGTCGCGTACACTTGCTTTAATAAAGCATATTCATTCGGGCAAAATAACCAAACATGACTAAAGGCCACAGCGCAGGTTTCGTCAAAAAGGATACAAAACTACATCCGCAACAAAATTCGTCCAATCTACAATTATGTCTTACTTTAATTATTTTCCTGACGTTACGTCAGTGTACGCGTGATTAATCGTGTGAGTTTGAATCAATTATTAGGTAGGTATATATTAAAAAATGTAAATGAGACGTAGCTTGGGAACACAACGCATCATGACGGCAGATCTTCATCTGTCCTATCAGTCAGACGAAACCATATTTAAGGTAGAATTCTTAATTGAGTAGAGTAATTTGACAGCACTTTACACATACATTTACAAACCACTTTGTATGCCAGTAGCTGTCAGATTACTCCAATCAATTAAAAATTAGGGTTTAGACTCGTTCAGGCCAGTTTGGAGTCTGCAGAAGTTTGTATAATGTATTGATTTAAACTCACACAATTTTCACTCATTATTTTGGTAAAAGCGGGACTTAATCGCGTACACTTACTTTTATTATTTTCCTGGCGTTTCGAGCGTGTCGTAACGCTCGTGGTCGCAGGCAGACTGGCGAGGAGTTGTATCAGCATTAAGTCCCGTTAAGTACGCGATTAAGTCCCGTTTTTATCCAAATAATGTGTTTGTATAATATTTTAAAAATCTAAATACGCTCCCGCGCGGGCGTTCAGTCGCCGTAAAAGCGATACCACGTGTGTAATCGATACGTCAGAGCAGCACCGACCTACACACGAACACTACCCTGTCTGTTTGCTCGATCTGTATATTTTTTCAAATACAAGAGTTTATCCGGAAAGTGAAATCTAGTGGTTTATATGGGAACGCATACATTCTACGGGACTTTTTTTTCCGGACTCTATGCGATTACTCAGGATATCTCACTGAAAAAATATGTAGTTAATATTAGTTGTAGGCAGCGATAGCTACATATAATCGTGACGACGTCAGATATGACACAATAATGAGAGCAACGAAACCCCCCTAGTAAGTTTGCTATACTATGCTTATTTCTGGACTTGAACATCTGGCAGCTGCTAAGTGGTGGGGGTCCAAGAATGCAAATCACTTCAAGAAAACATATCCTTGATGGAGTTCTGGGTTTGATGCAATATTATGAGAAATTATATAAATAATTAGATTATATAAAGCATTGTCAAAAGTTTCTGTTGGAGGAAAGTAGTACCAAACGATGTATAATGTAATTCATAGTTTACGCCTACTTTTTTTGTTTCCATAAATATACGCAACGTGTTTTATTCTAATGTTAAAATACAGCTCTTGTCCTCTATAACTGACACAATTTCGGCAGTTTTTACTTATTTTGGTATTAAATACTATTTTCCAATTCTAAAATGTTGCTAGTCTGTCACTCTGACCACCCATTAAAAGCTGCCAGATGCCTAGATCAGTAGATAAATAAATTGTTAGTAAATAAGGATAGTATAGCAATCGAACCAGGCGGGTTTTGTTGCTCTCATTATTGTGTTATATTATATCCGTAGACTAATTAACCCAATACCCCGCATAGCCGGGCGACACTAATTATTGGAAGTGACAGTAAACTTAGTCCGTCTCCATGGCAACCATTAATGTCTGACTCTCTCTTACGCCCCACGGGACAACCGCGCGTTCCCTGTCTACCATTGCGTGTTCCTCTCCCGCACCCCTTCTTTTTGGCAGCTAAGGTTTCAAAGAAATAACGCACTAATATAGAGATAGCTTGTATATGATTAATTGATTATATCTGACGTGGCCAGCTCTTAGTCCAATCGTGTAAGCATGTGTATTCGTGGGACACAGTTCAGATCTGTTAAATAATTCTTCGGCCTCAACGACGGGGCAGCTCTACCCGACATCGCCTCACTCCTAAAACAGCTATTAGACATGGAAATTTGTAGGGCCCAACCTGTTGTGTACCTTGCCTCTCCCTCACCCTCCTTCAGCTCCCTACGGGCCCAACCTCCTATTACACCTCCCAACACAACAGGTTGGGCCCTACAAATTGCCATGTCTAATAGCCGTTAAACCTAACCTCTCCCTCTATACTATCCATTCGTTTCTATGCCTGTTTGTAAATATTGGTGTCCTTTCTGAAAAAAAAATGTTGTTCCTTGAATCTTTAAGCAAATCAAATTATTTAGTTAAATATTTTTATGATTTGCATTTTTAGGGTTCCGTAGTCAACTAGGAACCCTTATAGTTTCGCCATGTCTGCCCGTCCGTCCGTCCGTCCGTCCGTCCGCGGATAATCTCAGTGACCGTTAGCACTAGAAAGCTGAAATTTGGTACTAATATGTATATCAATCACGCCGACAAAGTGGTAAAATAAAAAGTGGAAAAAATGTTTTATTAGGGTACCTCCCCTATACATAAAGTGGGGAGTGAATTTTTTTTTCATTTCAACCCTAACGTGTGATATATTGTTGGATAGGTATTTAAAAATCAATAGGGGTTTACTAAAATCATTTTTCGATAATGTAAATATTTTCGGAAATAATCGCTCCAGAAGTAAAAAAAAATGTGTCCCCCCCCCCCCCCTGTAACTTTTGAACCATAAGTTTTAAAAATATGAAAAAATCTCAAAAGTAGAACTTTATAAAAACTTTCTAGGAAAATTATTTTGAACTTGAAAGATTGAATAGTTTTTGGGAAAAAAATACAAAATAATTTCTGAACTAAGTTTGTAATTTAACCGTATAAGCAGGAGTTTATTGTACCTGTAATTTCTACAAAATCACAATGAAATGACGTGCTTTCAAATAAAGTAAAAACGGTGAAAATCGTTTCACGCAATAAATAATCTTCCATACTTTAAGCTCGCGCGCAATAGTTTACTTAATTTGCCGATAGATGTCGCTGTACGTGGAATTCTCATCTCATATCTTACATGGCGGTGTTATTTTAACTCTTGTGGGGATTCTTACTGTGACGGACGGAAAACTACGAAACCCTACACTGAGCGTGGCCCGACACGCTCTTGGCCGGTTTTTTTTAAGTAGTAACACTATAAACTAAAATAAATGTCATATACTGACCAAAAGACACCGTGGAGGACACCGGAGGACCTGGTCACTTTTTCTGTAGTATATGACATCTATTTCAGTTGTTCCTTGGTTTAAAAAAAAATTGTATACCTACCAAAGGTTGGTCCATATGTTATCAAAGTTACAATTTTTTACGGGCTTTGAAGGAATCATTGTTTTATGCGCCATCATAAAACTAAGAATTATATTTTTAATATCAAAAAGATGAGAATAAATCTTTCTAAAAATATGACTGATGATTTTATTTCATTACACTTACGTAGCAAAGATACATCCTGATATGATTAGGGATATAAATCGAACAATATGTATAAACTGACAAATTGTATTACAAGGGAGCGACCCTTAATTTTATATTTAAAAAAATAGGTAGATATATACTATAATGTTAAGGTATGTACAATAACGGGTGCCCCGCAAAATATAAGAAATTAGAAAATTGAGGAAAAGCCTAATATACCTATTATAGTGTAGCTGTTATAAGTTCTATAGTACTAGGCTAGAATTATAAGTATATTCGAAATAAGAGTACCTATGCAACCAATTAGATTCAAGACTGTTGGTTAATTGGTTTGTAGTTGTAGTTAGAAACCCGTCAATATTAATATTTTGTAAGAATAAAGATTGACAAACTAATATAAACCTAGAAATCTTTATTGTCGAAGTTCGAAGGTAAGTATATTTTTATAACGAAACTTTATAACTTTTGAACAAGTTACAACTTTATGAAATTGTTGAAAAGTTTCTTGATTTGTTTGATATTGTGCTAAAATTAGGGATCTGATGATGCAATCGGAAGGTGGCCTAAGGCTTGAGGAAAGAACGGAACGTGACCGGTCACGTTAATATTAGTTAATGAGTTGGGGATCAATGTTACTCTGCGTCCGTAGGAAACACCTTAGACAACCCTATACGTGATCCCTGGGTGGTGCTAAAAGAGTAACAAACTTGGCAGCTGCACTGTCCCATATGGACCTCGCAGCACTCACTGGATTTTCATTATCATCTGCTTTCCCATTACTACTACCCTAGGGAAGAAATACCTATCTATATCCAGTGACATGTAGCCATAAGATAAAAAAAAATTAGTAATTGTAAAGGAAAAATATTGAATCTCCCCTACAAAAGAACACATGCGCCTCAAAAAAATCCAAATGCACAATCAAAGCAATGTTTTGATGTTTGTTTTGGGTTTTTTCTAATGCGTAATCATGCACTATTTCAGTTAGGTTAGGTTATTTTTTTTTTTAAATCAAAGAAGTGTTCCACTTATTCAGTTAAAAAAAGAAACTATCTTACACACTAATAAGCTATAATAAAATATAATAATAATAATAATAAATAATAATACATAAGCTATAATAATAATAAAATAGACATCATAAACTCAACGCCGTTCCTAGGCATCGAACTGAATGAAAATTGTCATTGGAAAAACCACGTTGACACTGTATGTAAAAAAGTCAACAGGTTTGTACGCGCCTTAAATCTTATAAGGAAAATTGCCTCAGAAGTAGTAAGTCTGTAGACCGCCCTCAGCGCATATCATGGTTATGTCGGATCTGTCCTGCGTTACGGCATTATTATATGGGGCAACTCTGTTGAAGCAGACAGAGTTTTCAAAGCCCAAAAAAAATGTATCAGAGCTTTAGCTAACAAAAGTGGCAGAGCCTCTTGTCAGACCTTATTTCCAGAGCTAAAAATTCTTCCCCTGCCTTGCATCTACATCTTGGAGATATGCTTGTTTGTAGTGAAACACAGTAGCTATTTTACCAAGATTTCACAACTTAAGCCAAACGCAAGACCAATCTATAGGAACAGAATCTTCATCCCTAAAAATGACCTAAAATTTTTCCAATATAATGTAGGCGGGATGGCACCTAAAATTTATAATAACCTTCCTGTAGCATTGTTAGATTTACCAACAAAGAAATTTAAAACGGAACTCGTCAAATGGTTAAGTGGAAAAAACTTTTACTCAATAAATGAGTTTTTTAGTGTCAGGCACTAATTGCATGTTAAGCTAAGATTATATTGTAAGATTAGTTTTAAGGTAAATATTTGCATGCCTACTTCTATAAGGTAACAAACATTATTGGAACTTATTTGTAACGCTACAACCACTTGTACCTAATGTTTAGCAAATAAATGATTCTTATTCTTATTCTAATAAAACTTATATATACACACTACTTAATAGCAGTCTTATTAGTTACTGTAAAATAGTATCGAAAAGTTGAGCGAAATAGAAAAATAACTTTACCGGACTCTGAACAAAGCTGTGCTCACGAGTGTGACGAAGCCTCAAGGCGGAAGCTTGTTCAAGTTGATATAAATTATGTCAACGTTTCCCTCTATGTATATACGTTGTTGTATCTACTGGAAACTAGCTAGCGTTTGTCATCCCTTCCCTTCTCAATAAAAGAACGTAAGTCGGAGATACACCCGGTTGCTAGTGTATCTTCGACTTACGTCCTTTTATTAAGAACGGAACCCTCCGATTATTCATGATAATCATGATACACACATACGTCCAGAAGTCTAAGCGGGTGAGACACTTAAGTGTCCGGTAACGATTTGAAAACGAAAATCGATAATAATGAAATAACACACATGAATTGCATTCGATACGATAGTTTGAAGTCTTGTTATTGCAAAAAAAGCTTTTGGTCCATATTATATTACATTATACCCGAGAACTCAATTCTTACAAAGCTTGTTTAGTGAGGACGTTGATTCGTGCAAAGTTGTCGCTTGATTTTTTGTTATTAATATGCCCTCTAATATGTTTTATATTATCCGAGTCTCATGAAGTCAAGTTTATTTTAACGTTTTTATTTTTATTTGTTTTTATTATTTATTTAATTATTAAATATGGTACAAACATAACATAAATCATCGCTCCACAAAACTACATATATTTTATAGTTTGACGAAATAATACATTCCCAAAATATCTTCGGTAAAAACTATTGCACTTAATCCTAATACGACTCATGTTTCAGCGTATTTGCATATTTTACGTACTAGTGTAACATATGTATCCAATAAGAATCTTACTTTTTTCACCTCTCCAAGCAAAAATCGTGAAAAAGCTGTTAGATTACGGTGAATGATTTTTAAATAAAAAATAAAATCGAAAAAGTGTTTCACTTACGCAGTGTAAAAATAAACAATCTTTAAAAATATGTATAAAAACGAATAGAAACTAATAGTCATTATTATTGACAGTGTCTGCGGGCCTTATTATTTCTACATTATTGACAGTGTCTACGTGGGGCGTTAAGCCTTAAGGATTATTTAAGTAAGATCACAAAAATGCGCGAATAACTAATTTAAGATAGTTTAGTTAATACTTAAAAAAAGCGCGAATTCTGTGAATGTCGTCAGACCGTAAAATTAAATAAAAGTTAATTAATATCGTCAAAATAGAAGTTAGTTGTAAAGATACAGGGCCCCAATCCGACATGCGAAACTGTGAGACGTGGATGTCACACTTGTATCGCTAGTGGATAGAGTGATATCTATCCTGTCCACACGTGTCCACACCTAACTGTCCAGCTGACAGTAGGTCTCGCTAGAGCGTTTTGTCTATGGCTATGGCCACCATTTTAGATATCACTCTTGAGTGATTCCGCCCCGATTTCAACTGTCACAAAAGTGTGATATCATAGTTGTCGCGCAAGCGACTGTCAGTTATGCCATGTCGAACCGAGGCCCTGATCTAGCGCATCTTATCTAATACATATATCTTCAAAAAATATTATGACTACAACTAGACGTGCCTCAAATTGTACTTTGTTTCACTTCATAAATATTAAAAAGTGGGGAGGGGTCAATAAGTGGCGAAAATAGTCTTACGTAATAAATGAATGTCTCCCAATTTGTAATGGTACCTATATTAATAGAAACAGGAAGGAAGTGCTCATCACAGGTATTCCCTGTGTTCACTCCTTATTATTATTTCCTGTATTATCTGGTTTGTTTTTATCTATATTACGAGTATACCTATAAGGCAGAGGTTCTCAAGATTTTTTGGTGACGGAACCCTTTTGGAAAGCGAAAAAAAAAGTGTCTTTCCACCCTGTATAAGTGCTAGCTAGGCAGATACAAGAGCTGGGTTTTTTTTTCAATATTACATGTAGTCTCACGGAGCCCCCACAGAGACTTTGCGGACCCCTAGGGCACCGCGGAGCACACTTTGAGGATGGCTGTTATAAGGAATAAATATTTTTTTTATCATAAAAACTAGGTAAAATCTGGCATTTTTTCCTTTCCAATGTAGCTTTGCCCACCTCGACAAACCCAATACAGTTGAAATAGAAAAAACTGGTCACAGCTACATTTTATATCGATAGTAAAATTATATCATAATAAATAATTAGCCGGAAGACGGTTATCCATTCTAAAATTGTCTGTGGTTCCATACAAAAATTCGAATACAATATCCGACTTTTTTCTATGATGTCTATGATAGCTGAATCCTGCTCAAATGTGTGATGCGCCTAAGGACACACTTGATAGGGTTGATAGGAAGCGACCAACTTAACCGCAAAAATTGGGCAATGTTGAAAGCTGGTATTATAGGAATTCACTCAAATTGTGCTCCGCGGAGAACATTTATTTTAATTTTTTTATTTTACCACTATGTCGGCGTGACTCGCGTATTTAACACAAAATTTCAGCTATCTGGTACAAACGGTCACTGAGCTAAGCTGCGGCCAGACGGACGGGCGGACAGACGGACATGGCGAAACTATAAGATTTCCTAATTGACTACGGAACCCTAAAAAATCAACGGTTTAATGTATGTGCATTATTTTGCCTACTTAGTTTGAATTAGATTTGGTGAGACTAGTAGGATTGTATAATATAATCTTTTGGTTTAGAGCTTTCCGATGCTAAGCACAACTAAATTGTAGAATAGGATTTAAAAAAACATATAAGGGTTCTTTTTTTGCGCTCAGATAAAAAAGTACTAACTCTTTTAAAGCAAGTAATTTTTTGTTATTATTTATAATAATTTTGCTACTCATATTGGATGAAACATTAATTCTTCTATATAACGAATTCGCAAAGCGGCGATGCAAATTTGTAGAACACAAAATGGTACGCAAAAAATACAACGATATCAAGATCACTTTAATCAAAAACAAAGAAGAGAAAAAAATTAACTGTCCATTCTAATATATAATATATTTTTGTTTCATTATAGCAGTAAGTAAATAGCTGGTAAAATATTGTATTTAAGTAACGATTCAAGACAAGAAGACAATACATAGATGTGGTAACTTACAGTGTAAGACAGAACTGAAAAATCTGCGTTATTTTATCATAATTCACAATAAAACAAAATAAAAAGTGAATGGTAATTAAAACAATAAAATATTTAAATATAAAATCCCTTAATTTTAAAACTCACCTTTGCTCTGGTCCATTTCAATTACGTCGAAAACCACAAATTTATATCAACAAAATCTAGCCAAGAAGTATCAACACGCACTGTCAACTCTACTTAAAATTAGACTGCCAAATGCAAATAATTGTTATTAATCCACTAGGTTATCGAATTACTTTAAATAATTTAATTATTCTAACTTTCTTACTAATGTGCGAACTAATTGAGTCCTTGCCCGGTTCTGGCTGTTGGAGTTGGACGCCCAAGCCAAAACATGTGCGAGAGAAAAAATACCCAGCAAACGTCAAACTGAACACTCCCACTAATATCATTCGAAAACAACTTAGACCTTAAGCCAGAGCAATAAGGCCTATTATTTAAAACATCTACAATTTCTTTAAGTAATTGGAAAACCAACCGTATTTACTTCTAGAATTAAATTGGTTGTAGAATAACGCTTGCTTATTTCAAAATTGGTTTAAATTCCAAGGCGTGGCTTGAAATAGACCCGCCCTTGTTTTTTTTTAATTTTGAACGGAAAGCGATTTGGAGTAATAATTGACGCGTCAACGTCTATTATTTATGGACGCTGAACAGTTAATTTAAATTAAGTTGTTATGTGATTGGTTCTGAAAAGTTTATGTTTTTCTAGCGCGGATGTGGAAATTGATTTTTACGAGTGTCTAAATTAGAAGCAAGTCAATGTTGCGTAAAAACTTAGATACGGGGTCTGGTTTCCGTCGTTTACGTTTGTTTTTTTGTTCAGTCGTAAATGAAGAGCTTTTCAGTCGAGTACCTACCGTGTTTTAGGCTACGAGCTTGCTGAAAGGCCTAATTAAAGTACGAGATTTTAAAGCTTAAATAATTATGTCACTATTGTGAACAATAATTTTTCTATGAGTGCTCAAAATAGGCAAGTCGGTAAAAATTAACTCCAGCTGATGCCTTACAACCTGCTCCCTCTATACAATTTAGTAACTTCGATCTCCCGGTGGATCATGCCTATATTATTGTATGAAAATCCATTTCAGCATCGTCAACGATGCTAAAATATGCGACCATAAAAGCTCCATCGAAAAGTATGTGCTAGTAGTTCGGTCTACAAAGTCTCAATTAAAGCATTATAGTCAACGAGTAGAATATAGTAGTTTATGTAACTGTTACGTTTTAAGGCCTAATTACGTACAGTTGCATACACTGCTTTATCTACACTCATATTATTTATTCTAAATGCCTTATTTGGAAACCATAGAATGGCCGCCATCGCACCGCCACCATGGCCAACTCTCGTGTGCCGGCTGTCGCGCGGGCGCGTGTCGGGCTGTCGGCGGATCCCCGGGAGGGTGCAGGTGTACATTATGTTATCAAAACTCATAGCACTTCAATAATTGAGCATGAAAAGTTAAAATTACGTTACTGCTACGGATAAAAAGCTTATCATAGTAAAATCGGTCGTGGTAATGCTAGCCATTGTCTACCGTTTTCGAACACGTTTTAGAGAACTTACAATATGTATGAGTGTAGATAAAAACTATTATCATTATAAAAGTGCTTGTTTTCTACGCTCTGGTGATATAGGTACTGAGAGTCAAGGAAAACTCACTTTTTTGACATAAATGGGAAAAATTTAGGGATCAGGATTATTTATTAAAAAATCATCTTGCGTTTTTGAAACATCATAAATTCTTTTCGTTATTAATTTTATTAGATGCACTGCCTACAATCTTTTCTGTATTGAGACTGGTAGAGAATGCTTATGGCATTAAGTCCGCCTTTTGTACTTTAAGTTTCCTTATGTGCAATAAAGATTAAAAAATGAATAAATAATATTTGTACTAAATGGACGGATTGAAGTTAAAAAAACATCGACACTTCGTACTAATGAAAATTGCTAAAATACATATAGGGTTATTGTTGTGCTAGTTTCCCGTTCAGGTCCAGTTTACCGTCTACCTGATTAAACTGCTACAAATATAAGGGAAAAAATTATAAGTTCAACAAATTTGATAAGTATTTGTAGTTTTTATTTACCAGATTTTTTAATATTAAGATTTTATTTTAGGAAAAACTTCAATAGACATATAAAAATAAGTTTGGACCGAAAACTGACATATGTGGACGAAAACTAACACAATCACCCTATATGAAATTTCTCTTATAAAAAAAAACAACGAGGTGCACTCCGGGAGTGCCGGCAGAAGTGAGAACTTGAATATTAACATTGTGCATTTTTGATATTTTGGAATGGTTAAGGAATAATTTTGCACGAATTGCTTTAATTATCAGTATAAAAGTACTATCATTTATGTGGTAAAATATAAAATTCATTTATTGCGCTATCCTACACAAACATGACAATTTATATTACATTAAAAATTTAACACTTCAGAACTATTACAGTTATTTATTCGATCAGGTCACGTGTCCGTCTTACGAATTTTCAATCTGACGAATCTGTCGGTCACGTGACCTGTCGCGAGTTTAACATTTTTCCCTCATCACAAAAAGTGCACAGCGCCGCTAAAGAAGTTTTCACTTCAAAAATCGTATTAAAAATAGACGTGTAATCGATATTTAAATAAATAACGATGGCGCAAATTAGAAATAACCTATAGTTTCTTTAGTGCACTGTTTTCATTATTGCCGTGGACAGAAATAGTAACCATTTTTTTCATATAACGTTTTTGACTTAGCGAGGAAAGCGTCCTGAGAAGAGGAACCACCCGTTTTTTAAATTTCAATAATATAATAAAATGTATCCTCTGGTAAATAGGACACCGTTGTTAAAAGCTCGCTTCAGAAAGCAGAACCGACATTTGAAGTTTACAGATTTCTTTAGAAATCACTTGCAACGTATCTTGTTCGAGTTAAATATATGTACAACTCAGTCTGCCTGTGATAGATGTCAAAACAAGATCAAATCCTAAAGTTACAGATTTTGTAACTATCTGTGGTAAATAGTGTGTATCTTGCTCCTCGGTTGTATTTTCTTAATTTATCCATTTTTATTTTTATTTATATACACCGTGGGCACCTATAACTAGAAAGATTTTAACAGTTTATTCCTGATCAAATTTAGATACTAAAATGTCCTGTAAAATTTTCTGGAATATTAGTTTCAGAGTTAACACCAATTTCAAAAAATGCACTTTTTATCGCACAAAACACCTTTCTGGTGGCGTTGTTGCCACTATTGGGCATAGTTTACACGTCCTTATTGACAGATATCAAAGTGACAAAGAAAACTATGCATAAACTATTTATTTCAAAAAAAATGTTCTAATTTGTTTGAGGTGATAATTTTATTAATAACATTTACTTTTCATGTGCAATGGCAATAAACTTTTAAAAAGTAGGAAAAAAAGGTAAAAAAATTTTTTTTTTGGCGAAATTGACCTACAGTCACATAATATTTTTTCCTTCTTTTGGTCTCAGAAATTCATGGTTTAAGATCTGTCGGGTTATACGTGCCCACGGTGTATGTATGGCTCATGTAAGTTAATTTTTTTATTGTATTTTATTATAGTTTAGTTGATTTGCATTTGCAACACCTACGTATTTCTGATTATTTTTAATGGTTTCCGCTTCAAAGGTTGTCTGGAAGAGATCGCTTTTTAGCGATAAGACCGCTAATTGTTTTACCTCTGCTTTTACTGTTTGTAACTTGTATTGTATGTGTTTCTTTATTTTGAGGTGTGCAATAAAGAGTATTTATGTTATGTTATGATATGTTATGTTACTGATTATTGGGTAATATATAGGCCAAATGTAGGCATACAATCGCCATTAAATATATAGAAGCTGCCAAAGTGGTCACAAATACCTAATTGATAAGGCGATACAGTGCGTGTTGAAGTATTTTTGAGTACCTTGACCGCTCTGATATATTTGATGGCGACTTAACCTAGCCCACCGCGTAACCTGCGTAGCATCAATTCGTAGAGCCCATGCCAACATGTTGTCGACGTGTCCCGTCACTCGCTACTGGTACTGACTGCAATGCACCGTACATCGCCAAACTTTATTGAATTAGAAGTGATGAATAGAATTAATTATCAGCTATGTACTGAGTTGATAGTATTTGTGTATATTAGTATCCCACCAAAAACATTCTGTAAAAAACTAGCCAAGTCTCGATGGAGCTGCTTGTTTATCTCTAAAAAGTAATGAAATCTAGACAAAGTCGTGCCAAGTCTAAGGTTCCTTACTGCGATTTCTTTATTATTATAGTTAATGTTGTGTGACTTGGCCGTTGAAGGGTACAAAACCAGGTGCTCCATCCATGACACCATTGCACCAATCTGTCGCCAGAACCGCTACCCATTGACGATGGAAAATTGCCACTTGGGAAACGTTGATTCAATAACTGGTTATTGAATCTGGTGTCTGCTGGAGCACCTGGTTTTGTACCCTTGTGTACCCTTCAATCGAGACTTGGCTAGTTTTTTACAGAATGTTTTTGGTGGGATTTCACTTCTTTTTGTAGAAACGTGGGCTTATTGATTTATTTAGACGACAGCGACAGTCAGCGCCATCTAGCGACGTGTGCGGGTATCACCGCCACTCTTAGTCCAAATTTTGTTTTCTAATCAGGGTCACCAGGTACTCCAGATCTTCGATTATCCTAGTTTTTAAAGTTTTCCCTTTATGTGGCCATTAAACCCTAACTCTGTACCAAATTTCAGCTCTCTGAGTTTATGGGAAGTACTAGTTCTATTTTGATGATCATGAGTGAGTGAGTGTCATAAATGCGAAACTTTGCTTTCGCTTAACTTCGGAACTAAATGACCCACAGACTTGAAATTTTGGATTTTAAGTATGTGATTATAGCTTACTGGATGACGAAAATTTCTGCGTTCTGGTCTTATCCAGAGGTTCTCAAATAGGGGCCTGAAAATGCGGCGAAATTGTTCCAGTAAAGGATGGTACGGCAGTGTTTGCTTCGCGCTCGACTTGGCGGGGGCACTGCCGTGCCCCCAGATATCTAATAAACTAAACCTAGAATACTAGAAAAGTACTTATAACTAACTATATTACCTATCTAGCACTAATTGTTATAATAACAACCTGCTAATTTACCTTATAGGCCAAGAAAATTAGATTTTTTCGAAGAATTAATTTCCAGCAGGCTGGAAATCGCTTTATTACCTTTATGTGGTCCTAAATGCATGTAATCCGAGTTTGCCCAATCCCAAGAGGTGTGCATAACTTTTTAGCGAAATTTTTGCTCTTTGTCAGGTTTTTGCTTGTAGCTCGAAAACAGTAAGTCCGACGGAAAATGTTATCTATAGCAATATTAAAGAGGGTTAAATTCTGCGTCGAGTGAGTAACTTAACTTCTAATTCGGTTCAGCGGTACAGCCGAAATCAAAAGTTATAAACCGGGAAAATGTCTCATTTAATTGAAAAACTCGTATTTTGACTTCCATACCACATATCTTTGAAACAGATGACTCCTGTTGAAAAATCTATAGAATAAAAGTTGTAGAAAATACAATATCACGTTATATCAACATCTCAATTTTCAAGTAGAGTAATTTTAAAAGACTAAATTTGGCATGAATT
The DNA here is from genome assembly GCA_947086415.1 of Pammene aurita. NCBI lineage: Eukaryota > Metazoa > Arthropoda > Insecta > Lepidoptera > Tortricidae > Pammene > Pammene aurita. Next base: position 9,314,497 of record OX352289.1, on the reverse strand, counting down.
CAAAATCAGTTTTTTCTAAATCCTTCTGAGTTGCATATTTTCCATAAAATATGAGGTGTGAGGCGTACATTTAATGCATCGTTACAACTAAAAACATTGAATTGCAAATTTATAAAACGTACCCAATCAGAAAACTATTTATACACCGTGTTTTATTTTATTTTCGGTAATTTCAAGGCTATATTCCTGAGCTTAACTTAGGTTTATTTCTCGAAGACGCCAGTGTCCTACTTAGCTCCATTTCTGAGGTAATCGATATTTTATTAATGCCTTCTAATTGTGTAAACCTACATTTAATTATTTTTTTACTATGAGAACCCACTACAAAATGATGCACCGGTGTGTTAAGTCATATAGGTTCAGTAGTTATTGATTGATTTCCCAATCTGTATATTAACTCAACCAAACAATTGAACATTATGACATGTCAATTAAATTTCATAATGTATTGAAAATTTTATAATTAAAAGAAAAATGGAAAAATTCACCGCGACCGGCAAGGTTCGAACTTGCGACCTTTCGGAACACCGGTCCGAATTTTTCAATTTTTTCTTTCAATTATTAAATTGAAATTTTGATTGCAGACGTTTCTGCTTAGTACAAAATTAATATTGTATTGACTTAACACACAGTTACATGACTTTATAGCGGGTTCTCAGACTAAAATAAAAATATACACAATCAGAAAGACGAAAAAGAACTATCGATTACCTCAGATTTGGAGCAAATTAGGACACTAGCGTCTTTAAGAAATATACTTAATTTAAGCTCATTGGCATTACCGGAAATGAAAATAAAACACGGTGTCTACACACATCTCATATTTTATGGAAATGATGCAACTCAGAAGGATTTAGAATCCATGCCAAATTTAGTCTTTCAAAATGACTCTACTTGAAAATTGAGATGTCGATATAACGTGAAAATGTATTCTCTTCAACTTTTATTCTATAGGTTTTTCAACAGGAGTCGTCTGTTTCAAAGATATGTGGTATGGAAGTCAAAATACGAGTTTTTCAATTAAATGAGACATTTTCCCGGTTTATAACTTTTGATTTCGGCTGTACCGCTTAACCGAATTAGAATTTAAGTTACTCATTCGACGCATAATTTAACCCTCTTTAATATTGATATAAATAACATTTTCCGTCGGACGTACTGTCTTCGAGCTGCAAGCAAAAACTTGACGAAGAGCAAAAATGTCGCTTAAAAGTTATGCACACCTCTTGGGATTGGGCAAACTCGGATTACATGTATTTAGGGATCACATGAAGGTATTAAAGCGATTTCCAGCCTGCTGGGAATTAATTCTTCAAAACACTTTTTATAGATCTTATTTGCTTGGCCTATTAGCAAACCTCACGAAATAATAAGCGTAATCAACGAAATGAAAATAATCCCTCCTAATCCCTTTATTCCTTTTCCCTTTATACACGGTGGGGCCTGTAACTAAAGCAAAAAATTAAAATGTACATTCTTCTCCTCAAACTACGCAACGTTTGTTTGACGACTTTGAAAAAAAACTTGCGGTTTGAATTTTATTACATTTTAAAGTTAATTCGAACACGCAATGTACTATGAAATTGATTGTGTCTGTAGAGTGACTAGACTGACAGGCGATGTCAATTAGACGGAGTTTTAAGTACATTGAAAATACTATTTACTTCGTTCGAAAAAATAACAATCTAAAAACTTTATGATTTTAAAAAGTTGCTACACAAAAGTTGTCTAGTTTGAGGACTATTAGAATCTACGTTTTAATTTTTTGCTTTAGTTACAGGCCCCACCCTATATAAATAAAGTTAATCGTTCGACTACATACATACAACAACATTACCTTACAACAACTCGTAATCCTACTTAGGGATTCTACATTGAACTACCGTTAGCGCCTTCTAACTCTATGCACAACGCCATCTAGAGGTGAATCAAGTCACTAGTGTAGTCACTACTCGCTTCTAGATGGGGTTAGTAGTGGTCACTTCTTGGTGTTACATATGCGTATTAAAAGCAGAAGGGGAGGCATTCGCCCAGCAGTGGGACGCTATAGGCTAGATTAAATTTCAATTAGAAGATGCGTCCCACTACGCTGGATTTTTGCAATGACAATCGATTTTTTTTTGTACCAATAGTAGAAGGGGGCATTACCATATCTCTAATACAGCTGAGACCAGCTGAGGGTTCTTCATCAGATACTTCAGACCTTCGATTTTTGACATCAAATGAAGCGGCCCACCAAGTTGAATATTTTTTGTAAAGGCGGTATAGATATACCTCTAATAGTTTGGTTGGGCTCTTGTGTTTTCTAATCAGGGTCACCAGGTACTCCAGATCTTCGATTATACTAGTTTTTATAGTTTTCCTTTTATGTGGCCATTAAACCCTAACTCTGTACCAAATTTCAGCTCTCTGAGTTTATGGGAAGTACTAGTTCTATTTTCAACCGACTTCAAGATTTCGAAGGAGGAGGTTATCAATTCGTCGGGACCTTTGTTTTTGCTTGTTTTTTTTTTTTTTTTTTTATGTATGTTCACCGATTATTCTAAGACGGCTGGACCGATTTGGAAAATTCTTTTTTTATTTGAAAAAGTATACTTCACAGTTGGTCCCATTGTAACCAGGTCAGGATCTGATGATGGGATCCTGGAGAAATCGAGGGAACTCTTCAACTATTATAGGCACACCTATGGTGATTTGAGTATTTTTTACAGCAGCTCGAGCATTTGCTTTTGGAAAGGTGGAGGCTAAGTGAAGTCGGTTCTTTTTTGTTTAAAATTATTATGATCATGAGTGAGTGAGTGTCATAAATGCGAAACTTTGCTTTCGCTTAACTTCGGAACTAAATGACCTACAGACTTGAAATTTTGGATTTTAAGTATGTGATTATAGCTTACTGGATGACGAAAATTTCTGCGTTCTGGTCTTATCCAGAGGTTCTTAAATAGGAGCCTGAAAATGCGGCGAAATGGTTCCAGTAAAAGATGGTACGGCAGTGTTTGCTTCGCGCTCGACTTGGCGGGGGCACTGCCGTGCCCCCAGATCTTGTGAGCACATGTTTGTTTTGACCTTGCAGTAATTAAATTTGTAAGTTTATAACGAACATTGATGGATTGAATTACTTATTAATAAATAATGAGTTTGAAGTAGTCGTAAAACTACTTCAAATATACACAGTAGCGACCAAAAGTATTATGACAATAGCAAAAACTTTCATGTTATATACGAAATATTAGTTATCTCAACTTAATTCTTGCTAAGGTAATTAATGGGTTAAAATATTCTTAAAACACGTAAAAAAAATAGTTTCGTTCAATTAAAATATAAACCTTATCACAAAAAAATAAACTATTTATTAGTACAAAAATATTTTGACACGGTTTCTTTTACAATTATATTGAATTTAAATATTTTGTAAGTAATTACAGCTGGAGACATCTCTTCACATGCTAAAACTTAAAGAATATTCGAACGATTTCAAGCAAGCCGTAGATGGCTGCACTTAAGCCTAAAAATAACTACTAGAGTAGTAAGACTAGACTACTACTAGTAATTTTTAGTTACATTATTGACGTGACAACGTCTTATAATTCGATGGAGCCGGCTGCATGCACGAAAAAAAAAACATGACTCATGCAGCGTTACCTCGCTCTGAGGCGTTCCATTTAAGGCTTGAAGTGCAATCGAGAGCGCGGAACGAGCGACAAAGAGGCACAATCGGCCTTCGCGTTCGGCAGCGTTCGACATCTGTCTCTCTCTCCTACTTGAGTGAGCGATGCGTCCGCGTGGACAGCTGCTATACAATAATACATTTACATGTTTTCGTCAAGTATGAAGTGCAGTGAAATTAAAATTTTCTTTTAAAAAATTAAAATACGCCGCCACTTTTTTGCATTGTAGCATCGGAATTACGTATTCCCCCATTAAAAACGTGACTAATTATATATATCTCATCTAGGAGACTTATCGAACTAGGTTCAGTGTCTTATACTATAAAGGCTTATTAACTAAACATACTGTCGCAATGTTAAATTGAAGCCCGAAAACTATGAATTGTAGCAGCGACTAGCTAATGGTGGCCACGTCAGATACTTATGATATGATACAATAATGAGAGCAACAAAACCCGTCTGGTTAGATTGCTATACTATCCTTATTGCTAGATCCGGGCATCTGGCAGCTTTTAATGCGTGGAAGTCAGAATGACAGACTAACAAAAATTTTAAATTGGAAAATAGTAATACCTACGGAAATGGCTGACTTTTATGAAAGTCCTTAGGCCAGCGCAGCAGTACAGGAATTTTGATCTACTGCCCTACCGGGTATCACATATATTATGGTTATTTGAATACGATTATGTCGCCTTGAAGCCTAAAATAAAAAATGCTAATAATAACCCGGATAAAGGATGGTTCACACTCAAAGAATATAATACTCACTAGGAGTTCACACTGTAACGTGAAATGAATTGACGGGTGCAAAAGTGCACCAGTGCTAGTGATTAATTAAAAATCGACAAAATTTATCGACATCGTTAAAACAATTTTATCCATCATTATCAAAAGGGCTAATGGCTAAGTTTGAATACATTTAATTGTGTGCAAACCTGTTCCATTTATACTTATCACAAGTATAAACAACCGATTTCTGACATTGACGGTGTCGATTCACTTGTGACAAGTATTGAAATTATTGAATAATTAGTTGAGTACAACAATTATTTAGCATTCCGATTAATTACGCCTACCTTTTTGTTTTTTTAAGTCGGTTAAAAATGCCTCGCAAGAAAAAAGATGGTTAATTTTCATGGAAAACTGACTATTCAGATATGGTATTCATTAGAAGATAGAGATATGACTTACTTTTGCAAGAAATGTAAATAATGACTTAATTGCTCATAAAGTTTATTTATGTGCATGTCGTTTTCTTCTTAATTCACGTACGTCATTTTTATCGATATCAAGTAATAAAATTAATTTAATTTGTCCTCGCACTATTGAACGTCAGTTCAGATTTGCCTCCGTCAATCCGGTGTTTGGTCGGGAGTATCGTGTAGGACGCGGAACGTTACAGCGTGAACCATGCTTAACCTGGAAACCCGAAATTGTAGTGGGTAATCGAACGAGCGGAGCGTAAGCGAAGTGACGTTCTTACAGACAACTTCGCGGACACAACGGATCTGTCAGCTGGCTATCTAGATTTTGAATAGTTGTTTCGCGATAACTTTAGTATCGTTTTACTGATTTTATGAAATTTGGTGAGTTTGCAGAAATAAGTACAATTTGAGAGTTCGTATATGAGCAGGATCGATCAAGGGGTTATGGAGCTAGAAGGCACGAAGCGATCTTCATAAGGGTCTTGTTATATTGGTCAACTCTTTTGCAAGTAAATCGCGAGTTCTCAGTTCGAGACGGTCTACTAGTCTAATTTACCCAGGCAGGGTAGGGGGAATATAATTAAGATAGGAATGATGTTTTCGTTGCAATAGGGAAAGCGTTAATATTTAGGGGAACAATAATTACGAAAACCTTCAATAGTTACATTTAATGATTATCATTAGTTATAAATATTTATTTTGTACAACCTAAGATTTTTTTTATAACTAATCATTCATAATATATTTATCAAAAGATTATAAACAAAAGATACAAATTAATTAACTATAAACCCGTTCGTTCTGCGTCATGCCCGGTCCAAAAGTGCCCATCACACTCGCGGCGTTCCCGCGTTGTATTGCGATGGAGAACTGTTGGACGAGCCAGGACCCAGAACGGGGGTCGCTGCCTCTCTCCCTCAGCCGCCTTCCAAGTTCGTGGAACAAGTCACGCGCCTCGTGGCCCCAGGGCCCGGCTGTTTCTACAGCCACGGGAACAAAGTCGTATTTTGCGTGCTTGTTTTTGGCGGCAGCTTCTGCCGCTGACCCTGCTGTCTTCAGTGTGTGTCTTAAGTGGGATGCAGCAAATGTGCTGACTCATGTTGCATCCCAAATAAGACAGCGCCCTCTCAGCCAGGGGATTAGGGTGAGCCCGTCTGGTCTTTTGCCGTCGGATCGGGAAAGGCCCGGCGGTTCGAGTAAGCATGGGACGTTTACTGAAACCATTGCCCGCCGAATAATCTCGTTAAGGGGTGTCTCGGGAACCGACCGGCGCATCTCTGGCAACTAAGCCCGTGATGGCCGTTCTCTTCTACCATACCAAATGCATCGGTGCGCGTTGCAAACCTTGCTCCCCAGCCTTAGGGCCATTTCGATTCTAAGAGAGTTATTGTCGAGCAGCGTCCCAAGTTGTGGGGACGGCAAGGCATGCAACCACGCACCCGATTCAGGGTTTGATATTGCCTATTATCATTAGTTATATTATGTTCCATTTAGTCTCACGCGCGGAGGCAGTTGTAGTGGCAGTTCCTACGGAGCCAGCATACATAAGTGACGCGACAGTATCTCGCGCGCGAGATAGACTACGAGTCTTTTTTTAATTGATTAAGTCAGTAAAGGACGGGTAGACTCACACGCGCGCGAGATACTGTCGCGTCAGCTCAGCTGTTGGTGACGTCACATTCAATTATTAAAATTAAACTTTCGTGAGACATACTATCACTATAAAATATATCATTATTATATATCAGTCGGCAACGCGTCGTGCAACTGCGCGCAACGGGCCGGTTCGAAAAGATGGAGACCTAAGCTCTCCGAAACATGTCGCGCGAAGTGACTAAAGTGACGTGAGTGTAACCGTTATGTTTTATAGTCACATTTAATTTTGAACATTAGTACCGACTAGGTACCTACCTTCGTTAGTGAGAGGAACCAACAAGAATCAAACAAAAGAGTATATGAAATAATTTAATAGTAATATCTAATGATTGGCATATCTTTAGTCCCATGCGCCGAGGCAGTTGTAGTGGCGGTTGATGCGGAGCCAGTCCTTGTCGGTGATGTACTCTCGTTGGCCCATCACGCCCTCATGCTCCTGCGCAAGGAAAAAATGATTTACTTATAGAACGAGCGTAGCGTAAGCGAAGTGAGTTCTTACAGACAACTTCGGACACAACAGAACTGTCAGCTGGCTACCTAGCTGGCTACATTTCGATGGATTTTTGATTTCGAATAGTTGTTCCGCGATAACTTTAGTAACGTTTTACTGATCTTTATGAAAGTTAGAGTTGTAGCAGAGATCTATACAATATGAGAGTTCGTATATGAGCAGGATTGATCAAGGGGTTATGGAGCTAGAAGGCGCGAAACAATCATCAGAAGGGTCTTGTTATACTGGTCAACTCGTTTGCAAGGAAGTCGCGAGTTCTAAGTTCGAGACAGACTACTAGTTTAACAGTAGGTAACAAGCTTATGTGTCCCGGCAGAGGGACTTTGTCACTGGCAGGATATTAGTGTTAGTGTAAAGGTTTTTTTTTGCTATTGTACAGGTATTATTTGGTCCATAAAATAGTGTTGGTATTTACCTGAAGAGCCACGATGGTCGGGAGGCCGTTGATGGAGAATCCATAGGGTCCGTAGTGCAGGCAGCTCACATAGTCGTACTCCACGTTTTGGTTGGAGACCAGGTCGGAGGTGTAGATGTCGAAATTGTGCTCAGTGCCTATGAAAATATTCACATTTTAGGCCAGACCAGACAAATATTTTACAGAAGCCTCTGATATCTAGGTTCAACTTCACTTAAACATCATCGCTGATGTATAAGACCGCAACTAAATAGGGCAATCCGTTTTAGAGACAAAAGATGGGTTAGGTAACAAAACAACCTTATCCTTAATTGAAAGGGATTTTCAAGGGACATACGACAAGGAAAGTGTATATTACGAGTAACTTGAAATATTTCAGCTAGCATTAATGGTACATGCGGGATTATGACAATAGCCACGCTGCAGGTTCTCATAGGCAATCCTGATATAATAATCCCTATTGTAGGTGGACTGCATCTGGAGGAAACTCAGGATGTGCATCCACTGGTTGCGTGATTGAGTTAATGCCAGAGTACTTAAAGACTAGGTTGTAGGGCTTGTAGGTGTAAACAAGGGTGACGTACCTATATTTAACATAATATATATTGTATATGAGGGATTATGATACTAACCAGGCTGCAGGTTCTCAGTGGCGATCCTGACATAATTATCCCTGTTGTAGGTAGACTGCATGTGCAAGAAGCCCAAGATGTGCATCCACTCATGAACGATGGTAGCGTGACGGAAGCATCCGACACCAGGGGTGTTGCGCGCCAAGTTCAGGGTGTGGGCGCCGCGAGTTTCCCAGTAGCCGACGTGAGCATAACACCCGCCAGATCCACCCTGGGAAAATCAAATAAACGAATGAACTACTGAACTGTGGCAGGCACTGCTTAGCTTCTTTCTGTGTGTAAAAAGATAATAAATATAAACGTTTAAAAAATATGTGGCATTCAAATGTCGATATAATGCCAAAAATGTGGAAAACATTGGCCACTCACGGTCAAACGGACGAAGACATTGTCGCTGGGCTCACGGTAGCGGAACTTAATGCAGGTGTGACGCTCGATGTCGGCGATTCCCTCCTCGATGGCGGCTGACTGCAGGGGACCTGGAGGAGATAGCTTATATTATTGTGATGTCAGTTTACAAGAAAGTTTGGAATCTGGAGTACGAGGAGTCTCATGGTCTGATTGTGAATACGGAATCCATAATTCCATATATATTTTAAAATTGAGCGCCCCTGACTAGGCCTTAGAGTAAATACGCCCCTGACAGAATCCTTTCAATATACTAGTTGATAATGATAATACCTTCTTTAATATATGTAGGTATTTGTTTCAATAAATATGGTGGTTTTATTTTATTATCCTCCCAGCTTTCGAACTTTGTTGTCATGTTAATTGTAGAGGTATATAAAATTGTACAGTTCAGTTGTACCTATTATGATTTGTAAATAGTCACAAATATTACGTTTTTTGTTGCATATTGTTTTTGCATCCTGTCCTACTCCAAATCATTATCTGATAAGATAAGGTCATATTATGCATCGTCATTAATACTTATGTCTATAATATCAGTTGACAAATTATTAATTATACCATTTAAAATCAATGATCACGCACCTAGATTACGGTTTTATCAAAAAATGTTCAGATTTATCACAATTAAATAATAATACAACCGGTACTTATAGATAACTTTGTAAAATAGCTTGTCTATTTATCTTGATTAATGAGGATATATGTACGTCATACTTTGTTATGATATTTAGTTAGCATTATATACTAGTTCAGTGACCTAGATATGTTTGTTTTAATGTTAGGTTTATTTATTGTAGGTCTCGTTTTATGAGTGTCAGTCATATACCTACCTAAGAGCACCACATATGTAAGCGGAATTCAGTTTTTCATAGACAATTGTCTATGGAAGCGGAAATTTATGCCCCTCATAAAAAAATTCGCTACCATAGACAATTGTCTATGAAAAGTAGAATTCCGTTCAAATCTGTGGTGCCACTAAACATGGCAGCTTTATAGTCTAGCCTCTCAATACATAAAACCCACTAAAAATGGTGTTCTTCTATTTAACATGTCATAATACTCATTAATACACAGTCAATATGCCAAATACTGCCACGTAAGGCTGTGGTCTACGGTTGACGGTGACGACTCACACAGCGCGTAGAGTCACATTGTATTAGAATGGAAGTACCTAGTTATTATTTATTGAAGGTGAGGTCGTGCTGTGCGCTTCGTCCGGTGTCAACCTGAGACTGCGGTCTAATGATCTTCTCTCATTTTTTGTTTTTTTTAAAGCCCCTTGAATAAAGGGGCTTTAAAAAAAAAACAAAAAATGTCATCTAAAAAAAATGTGGTAGGGCACGGCTTAACAAAACGTCATCTCGCTCAAATCTGGAGCAGAGCCCAACTAGGGTTGTACCTCTACCTTTGAGAAAACCACAGACAAATAGCGCTAGTCTCTACTCATAGTGTTGTGTTCCTGCCGGTGAGTAAGCTCAAAGAGGATGCAGTGCATTGAAGACGAGGGCTTGTCCCGTTAGCCGTCAACACAGTAAATCCTCCTTAATATGACACCTCTGGAGTTGCAGACGTCCATAGGCTACGGTGCTTACCATCAAGACGCGTGGTTGTTTACCACCGTCGTGGTATAAAAAAACCAGAAGAACTCACCGAACTCTCCCTGTCCGAACTCCCACACAACCGTGTTATTGGGCCACTTGGTGTTGGGCCAGGTGTACGCGTTGCGTCCCATGGCGTACTCCTTCACCATGTCGTCAATCTGCCACTCGTCGAGCACGATGTCGCCCTGGTACTTGCCACTGGTCTCCTCGGCATTGGCAAGGGGAGAGCTCAAGCGGGCGATGCCGTCGGGCTGCTCTGGAGATTAAGTGTGAGATCGATTAAATTTCTATACTATAGAATCTGTAGTATAAATAAAGACTTAAGAACCCATATTAATATTATAAATACGAAAGTTACTCTGTCAGTCTGTCTGTTGCCTTTTCACGCGTAAGCAAGTAAATGTAATTTGGTCTAGATATAGTTAGATATTCCCAGAGAAGACCATAGGAGAAATTTTATTATGGAAAGGATCCCTTAAGGGGATGAGAAGAATTATAATGTGCTCGAATTGAATTACTCCTCGATTTTTATAATATTTTAAAATTCATAATTATCATAGTGTCTTAACTTATTTTCTTTAAAATACTAAATAATAAGTCAATTGATGTTGCAGTCATAAAAAATTAATGAGGCCGATTATGCATGCTTATGCATTTATCATATTAGGGTGGGTTGCACCACACATAATTAACGAACTGGTCAACGTTAAATATATATGGCGACGGAGCTGTCATCCCATAGAAAACTGTCAATCTTTTCATACAAGATTTTTTTAACGATGACGTTGACGTTAACAGATGGTTTGGTGCAACCGGCCCTTAGTGTTTGATTTAAAAACTTGTCCAAAATCAAAGTGCCGTTTTTATAGCACTAAAGGTTAAAAAAATATGTGGATTGTGGTCTATCATGGAAAATGAAAAAGAAAACAGCTTATCAATACGAGAACATGGGTTACAAATTTTTGTAAGACAAATATCAACGGTCGCAAAAAAAATCGCTTATCGCAACATTGCGTCACGCTTATCGCCAGTAGTGGGACACCTGCCTTAGAACGGCATATAGCATAATAAAATAAGTATGAAACATATTGCAAAAAACGTATGAATATATATTTAATAGGTAAAGGAGGTTGCCCTTTATTAGATGACCACTTTCATACCATGAACTACATACTTATTTTGTCGTAAGAAGAATATCATACCAATTATGCCCTTAAACCATTTCTTCCAAGCCTTAAACGGACCACAAGCATTTTTATTACACCTTGCATTAGTTAATTGTCGCCTGCGCTAAATAAATCAATTATTTCTCTGCGTTTATTATTTTATCTACACTCATATTGTAAGTTCTCTAAAACGTGTTCGAAAACGGTAGGCAATGGCTAGCATTACCACGACCGATTTTACTATGATAAGCTTTTTATCCGTAGCAGTAACGTAATTTTAACTTTTCATGCTCAATTATTGATGTGCTATGAGTTTTGATAACATAATGTACACCTGCACCCTCCCGCGCATCCGCCGACAGCCCGACACGCGCCTCCCCGACCGCCGGCACAATCGAGTTGGCCATGACGGTACAATGGCGGTCATTCTATGGTTTCCGAACACTTAATTTAATATATATAATATGAGTGTAGATAAAGCAGTGTATGCAACTGTACGTAATTAGGCCTTAAAACACTCGTGTGATCTTATTATGAAATTCGCCTGCGGCTCATTTCATAAAACCACACTCATGTTTTAAGGACCCTTATTACGTAACAGTTACATAAACTACTATAGAAAACTAATAAAATGCGAAATCCAATAAGAGTATCAAATGCTTAGTCCAATCTCCATCTGATATGAACGGCCTAGGTTCTTAAAAATATCTAAACATAAATCTATTTTCATATTTCGTATTGACCGCTCTTATATACGTATATATGTATATGAGTAAGTATCAAATTGTGATTGTAGCCCAAAACTAGACGCGTCTGAAAGCATACCTAAGGGTCCTAAGGCGCGTCAAAGTTCGCAAGGGCTCATGACGTCACGCCGTGCGAAAAATATAGCACGACGCGACGTGACGTTACGCGTAACTTAACGGGCGATATCTCCATAATTTTTTGTTAAATTTTCAAAAGTAAAAATACGTGCCCATTAATTTGATTATGTGAGCAAGCCTATCCAATCTTACCCGCCTGAGTGTTCTCCAGGAAACTCCTGAACGCCTGGATCTCCTCCCTGGACTTGGCCAGAGGGGGGCTGGTCAGGACCAGCCCAAGACAGCAGAGTACGATGGTTGCGCGCAACATTTTGTGTACGTACCATTGAGTGCTGATTCTTACTTATATATAGATACTTCCTTATCATTATCAAAGATTATGGCGATTAATTAGTTGGGTACCTTGGTTTTTCCTTAGATATGGAGTGGAGAAGTAAATAATACTGCGTACTGTTTTTTGTCAGATATTACCTAGTGATTTGAACGTGTTCTGAAAATATTTTATTACAAAGTATACAAGTAAGTAGGTACTCGTAAAGTGTGCTCCGAAGAATTGTAATGGGTTTTTTGTAATACTTAATCAGCTCGGTTAGCACAAGAGTGACGCAACAGTATTTCGCACGCGAGATAGTCTACCCGTCTCGTTTTAATTAATACAGCAGACCGAGTGTTCCACGACACTCACGTATTTAAAAAAAATATTTAAATATCAACATGTGAAGTGAGTTCAGAGTAAGGGTAGGAAGTAAATTACAATTTAATTTTTCTAAAACTGCAAAAACTAAGATATTAGATAACTCAGCTCTAATTTTGTAATTTATGGCCAAAAATAACCTAATAATTGAAAATGTGTTTGTAATTGTAATTTAATTTAATTGTTATGTAAATAGGATTTCATTTATTACGACCTTGGTTGTGGCGAACGTTTGGCTATAGCGGCGTTAAATCTAATTCCCTTGAATTTAAAGCATATTTCAGTACAAAATTCATGTGGCTATAGCGTCTTCGGATGTTACGACGCGTTCGAATGTAGCGACTGTTTTTGATTCATCATTTGTTACAAATTCCTAGAAATCTCATGCCAGGCGCGGATACAGGGGGGAGGGGCAACAGGGGCAATTGCACCCCCCTGAAACGCAAAGCTCGTACACTACGGGACCCATAGGTGGGGACCGCGAGATTTTTTGTGAAGGAAAGTGCCCCCCACTGAACAAAATCCTGGATCCGCGCCTGTCTCATGCAAATATTGCGACCGGAGGAGTTGGCCACCAAAGGAACAAAAAGCCTCCTTGTCTTTTGTTTACATTCACAGAGGGTCAGCGACATTGGTGACTTTTTGTTTATTAATTTAACTACGTAAACGTGAACGTTTCGAAGGTAATTCATGGTTCAGTTATAGAATGATATTTTGACTGTGTTTTGTAAAGTTTTGAATAAGTATGGCTCATAAATGAGTCGTCACGGTTAAAGAAAAGATATATGTATAAAAAAGCGGCTGTATTCAATAAATATTATGGGACATGGTTACACGAATCGACCTAGTCCCACAGTAAGCTCAATAAGGCTTGTGTTGTGGGTACTAGACGACGATATATATAATAGATATATATGATTAAATACTCATATACATAGAAAACATTCATAACTCAGGAACAAATATCTGTGATAAACACACAAATAAATGCCCTGACCAGGATTCGAATTGCTTCGTAGGCAGGTACACTACCGACTGGGCTAGGAGGCCGTCAGAATTGCTGTTGGACGTGTATTGGCTGACAACTGACAAGACAATTACTCGTACTATAAAAAAAAAAAAAAATGTCTTAAACCATAAACCATACTATTGGATTCTTTCTTTCTTGTTGAAATTATAGTAGCCCCTTCATCGTCGTTGTAACAGAAATCACTGTATGTTAGTTTTAGTATGGACAACTGTCTGAATAAAGAAATTAATTTATTATTATTTTCTTATAATTTATTCGAAATCACCCTTGCCAGAGCCAGACTACTCAAACCTCAGCAAAATCTGTTCCAATTTTCATCAAATATTCTCAACACTTAATAAATCTAATCAAATCAGCTTAACTGTAAACTTGATGATTCTCAGCGTTCGAAATTTGTCCCGACAATATTTACTGTCCGACTGTTTCAAATCGCTGCATGTTTTCACGACGTGTCATGCTAACTTTTACTTTGTGACTTGTGTAATTAGGTTGAAAATTGTGTAAAGGATGGGAAGCACATGTGCTTCTTTTGATTGAACACCAACCGGGACTAGTTGTCATAAAGAGCATATTAGTTTGAACATTATCACATACCGTATAGAGTTGAAAACTGTATGCGGTATGATAAAAACATATGATCTTTTCGATTTGAGGCACAGATTTACGAGTAGTAGAGATCAAAGCGTCGCGCGCGCATGTGCGGGTCGCATCCCTGGGGAGTCTTTTAAAAAAATGTTTGTTTTGCAAACGATACTTTATTGCTATATTGGGGTTATTGGGTGTATTTACTGCTACTTAGTTTTTGCCCTTGTTGAACTTTTCGGTAGCTTTGAGGTTTGGCTACCTGCTTCAGGGGGACTTGTGTGGTTACTCGTGTAGGTTTTAAAAGTTGCACGTAGATTTCATCTCCTGTTGATATTTTTTTTTTCAGAACTTACTGAAATGAAATCTCGATCCGCCCCAATCTGCCTAATCCAACTGTCTTTAGATACAATTAAATACCTTATCTTACTAATTCACTCGTATTTTAATACAAAACCTGATAAAATGGGTTGAATAAAACAAGAAAGGTTACCTACAGGCTACTGAAGCAGTCAGTCTCAAAGCAAGAATTTAACTACAGACCGCACACGCGTACTACCGTAAGGGATAAACATAGATGACGATACAATATAAATAAATAAATATTATAGGACAGTCTTACACAAACCGACCTAGTCCCACAGTAAGCTCAATAAGGCTTGTGTTGTGTACTAGACGACGATATATATAATAGATAGATATTGATAAATACTTAAATACATAGAAAACATCCATAACTCAGGTACAAATATCTGTGATAAAGACACAAATAAATGCCCTTACCAGGATTCGAACCCGGGACCTCCTGCTTCGTAGGCAGTGTCACTACCAACTGGGCTAGGAGGCCGTTATATAAAATCACGTCTACAGCACAAAACACAATTTACCGTTGTTTTCCTTAGCCGACACAACTTTCTAAGAAAATTATCAGGTTTTCTCGTAGTAAACAGAGAACTTCATTAAGAAATCGCGAATAATATCTGTTTGTGACCCTCCACTACTTATAGCAATAAGTAACGGCGTGGAGGCACAGAATAACTAATAGTACTACCGTAGTGGAGGGTAATAAAAAAATGTGAGTCTATGACAAGGACCAAGGATAACAGCACCTTCTCTGTCGTACCTATTAAATTGTAATAAGACCATCCCGTTCGATCTTGGAATTGTTATTACCATGACAGGTCTATGGCTAGTATGTCTATGCAGTTAGTTTTAGGTTAGGCTCTGTTACATTACATCTCATGAAAACTAGGCTAATGAGATGTCACCACCCATCAAACCACAATATCGAAATACGCCCTCTGGAACTCCCTTTATGAATACAGAAGCCGTTCTGTTCGAAAAGTCGTGGGCGGCAGAAAAAAACAGTATTAAGTTGTACTGTACCCTTTTAGTCTCTAGTCAGATGTCACCCTTATTCCCTAGGTAATAGAGTTCAATAAAGTTAATAGTGTTGCTGGTGTAGTTACCCACCACGTCTGACAGCTCACGATGCACGATGACAAGCGGAACGTTCTGAAACCGATACCGTTGGATATGCCGTTCAGGGAACTGCCATCCTATTCTTACAATTTCGGGACTTAAACTCGTATGGGGATGTGTTCAGCACATTTTGTGTTCTTTTAACTGACTTTAAATTCAAATTCAAATGATTAATTCCAGATCATTTGTCTATAGTGTTAGTAAACATTCCCTTAAAACTATGTTAGTTAAACGGTTTAACTTTAACCTATATTATACATTACACCTCTGGATGACATGTGTACAGAGTCCTAATGTTTCCAGAAACGATAAGATACTACTTACTTTTTAAGATACGATACTTGATTACAACTCATAATGCATTAATTATGCAATACCCTAAACGTCAGAATCAGAATTTGCTTGAAAATTATTCCAATGCAACTCCAATATTGGTTCATTATTTGTTGTGTTAGAGATAGACTGTGTCTTTAATGCATTGAGTAACAGGAGATGACATCCCTAAGAATTTATTTGTCCCAAAGTTGTAGTGAAAATCACTACAAGTTTAAACTACTCTTTGCTTCAGTCACAGCTGTCAACCGCCAAACATGGCGCACTAAATTAGTTCTAGATATGACATCTAGTAGAATACATAATAAATCAATGCTTTAATGTATTGTTTATGTATTTTTAACCGACTTCAAGATTTCAAAAGAGGAGGTTTTCAATACCTTATAAAAGAAATCCTACCAAGTCGCTTTGGAATTTCGTCTTTATTTTGGAAGATCAAGTAGGTAACTTTAGTTGTCGCAGATAGCTTAAAATTACTGTTGTTTTTGTGTAACTAGATCTAAGATAATCATTTTCTCGATTTATACCCATTTGTTTATTTTTGTAATTTAATAAAGTGTATAAAATTGTGTTCTTAAGTACTGATCTATGTCTAATTTTACTAATGTTATGTCGTAACACCCGAAATGTATAGATTATAAGCCTTTTGTACTAATTTATGAAGAAATGTCCCATATAAATATCAATTTTAACCCTCCTACAAACATGTAATACTGTAAGCTTATTCGTGAATAAATATATAACTCACGCGGCACATACCAGCCACTAGTACGAGCACGCTAGAAATCCTATAAAATAGACGAGCACTCGTACTCGTCGCTCCTTCGCCACCTGCCGCTAAACACCTTAGCGGCGGTGGCACGCCTGTTCAACGGAATAATGCGTTCGGGTCACTTCCCGACCGCCTGGAAGACTGGACGAGTCATCGTCCTACCCAAACCTGGGAAGGACAGAAGAAAAGCCGAGAACTATCGGCCCATCACACTGCTCAGCAACCTCTCGAAAGTATTCGAGAGGTTGCTGCTCCGGCATCTCACACCGCACATCGCTCCTAGGCCGGAGCAACACGGGTTCAGAGCCCAGCACTCGACCACAACGCGAGTGCTACATCACATGGGACAAGCCACCAACATAAAGGAACACACCGTGGCCGTGTTTCTAGACATGGAGAAAGCTTTCGACAGAGTCTGGCACGACGGTCTAATCTACAAACTTTCTCTGTCCACAGCTCCCCGACGCATCGTGAGAACATTGGCATCCTTCCTGGTAGACCGACGCTTCCACGTCCAAGTGGAGGGCGCCCACTCCCTTGAACGCCCCATCAGAGCGGGCGTTCCACAAGGGAGCTGCCTGTCACCGGCCTGCTACGCTCGCTACACCGACGACATACCAGTCGTTGGCGACGCCAAGCTCGCCCTCTTCGCGGACGATGCCGCCTACTACACGTCGTCATTCAAGATTGCACACGCAGTCCAGAAGATCCAACCGACGCTCGACGCCCTCCCTGACTGGCTCTCCAAATGGAGACGATAGTCTCCAACCAACGTGGGCAAGACGCAAGCCATTATTATTACTAATGCCATTAAACTGCCTCCTCCTCCTTCTCTCTTAGGTCAGCCTCTTGTATGGTCGCCCACAGTGAAATATCTGGGGGTCACCATCGACAAAAGGCTCACGATGACGCAGCACGCCGCGGAAACACGCCGCCGAGCCCTGACCGCCCGCACGAAATTATACCCCGTGTTCAACAGTAAGCTCCCTGTACGGACCAAACTCGGACTGTACAAAGCTTACGTTCGAACACGACTTACCTACGCCGCACCTGCCTGGTATTCTTTCTGTTGCAGGACAAACAAGGAGAAGCTAAGACGGCAAGAGACGATGGCGCTACGCATCCTCACCAAGGCACCGAGACGCAAGAGGAACGCCACCATCGCCGAAGAACTACAGTGGGAGGGCCTGGAGCAGTTCGTAGTCAGACTCGCGCGGGTCATGTTTGACCGCGCGGACAACTCTGGCTACGAACACCTCCAGAACATCGCGCCCCACTACATCAGGCCTCCCGAGCGCAGGGCCCGGGCTCTACCACGGGCCCTGCTACACCTCGGATAGCAGCAGACGCCAGCACCGCGGCTGGGCCATCGGGCCCGCCGCGGACACCGCTGCCGCGGCCGGGCCATCGGGCCCGCCGCGGCTCGCCGGGACTAGAAGCAGATGACGTCACCGCGGACACCGCCGCCGCGGCTGGGCCACCGGGCCCGCCGCGGCACGCCAGGGTTAAGGCACGAAGCAGATGACATCACCGCGGCTGGGCCATCGGGCCCGCCGCGGACAGCACCTGACACCATCGCTGCGGCAGGGCCATCGGGCCCGCCGCAGCCACACCAGACGTCAAGTCGTCCACAAAAAGACGACGAGAGACCATCCCACCGCAGTGGGATGCGACATGACACAGGAGTCATAGCAGCAATGCGGGCACTCCAACCCCTGCCCCCATCATAAGAGGAGCAGCGGACGACACCACACACACATACTCGTCGCTCACTTCTACAACAACTGCCAGCGGGGAAACACCTGCAACTACACTGCTCAAATGTCTTAAAGCTAAATAGTGTTAATCTTGAAGCAAATCAAATTATTTTGTTCAATTTTTTTTTTTTTTTTGATTTGCAATTTTTTTTAAGTAGTTACACTACTATATATAAACTGAAAATAGATGTCATATACTTCAGAAAAAGTGACCAAACCCTCCGATCTGGCCTCGGACACCGGAGGGTTTGGTCACTTTTTCTGAAGTATATGACATCTATTTTCACTAAATAGTTCACTAAATTTTATTCATCTCCCTACATGACCTGGTAAATGGTACAGCGGGTCAGCGCTGCTTGGTTCGACGTGGTAATCCGGTCTGCACACAACATTAGTCAAAACTAGAGTTGCAGCCGTTTTAAGAATCAGTTTGCCAAGCGGCTTGGATACCGGCTGGTCTTACCATCTTAATAGTTTTTAATAAATGCATTCAAGAAACCAGTAAGATAAGGAATCCAGTTAGGCCTAATGAGTAATAAAATGGTAAATACATATTTTACGAAAAATAATCACACCCAATAATAATATTAGTCGGCTTAAACTTTGGAAACACTTATATATTTTTTGTTCACTATCTATGACCCACTTAAGAAGCCAAAATATAGACCGTTAAAGACCAATACAACCCATTATAATCTGTAAAAAAATACGCGCAAGCTGCCGGCATAAATGCTTTTGAAAAAATGGGCCTAAAACTAAAATTCTAGCTGCAAAGTATAAGTTATTTAGAGGAAAGTGGCAGTTACGTCCTTATATCAAGAAATTTAACGTTTTGGCATTAATAGCTACAATAGCTACTACTAATAGCATGACCACACCATTTTAGGTCATACGATTTTAATAATTAGCATCATAATCGCGTGGAAAGGCAAATAGTTTTGTCATTCTGGATCTAGAGGAGAGATATGCCAATCACGTCGGGCTCCATTAACGCGGTACTTATTAGATAAGTGAGAAAAAAGTTAAAACGCAGAGATCACGGTCATGTCAGGATCCTTGACGTCCCTCGGGAGACGGTTGGTAGATTTGTAAGATTCGTGAGTGCCCCAAATGGGTTCTGCGTCTACTATAGAGGTTTATTATAAAGAGAAATACATGCTTAAGGCATTTTTGAACTAGTCATACATATACAATAAAATTGTTGGTCAAAAATAAAGAAGCAAGCTATATGGATGACACTCATAAGGTTAACAAAGAAAGAAGCACAAATGAAACACAAAATTAACTGTTCAAATAATTAATAATTTTATTTTAAGTACTGTAGTTTCTTTATTTTATTTGGCATTAAAATTTAATTATAAGTACTTAATTTAATTTATAATGTTTTAATTTTTAGCGATTTAGATTTATTGATTTTTTTGCAATTTACGTGTTTAAATTTGTATAAACCTATTAACATTAATTAATATAAGTCTGTACTTTACTAACAAAATATGGGCAATGGCCTGAAATGCACGTTTATTTAATTTATACGGGATATTACAAAAAGGCACAAAATTAAGTGTTCAAATATTTACTCGATTGCATCTCAATTTTACTTAGAATCGGGTAGACATGAAGTTAAACAGCTATTAATTAAATTATGAAATAATTACATTCTGTGCATATTCTTCGACTATTTGTATTTATAGTATTTTTAATGCTATCCTATCGGGACAAAAACACCATGTTATGTTATAAAAAAGTTACATGAAGAAAAATACTAAAACGTAAAATGAAATAATACATGATCCAACAGACTCTGTGACAACGCAACCCCAAAATGGCTAACATACTCACCGCATGAAGATCTCCAAAGATAAGAGATATTTAAAAAAGTGTCAAAGTCATAAAAAGTGAAAGTTCAAAGCGACGGCCGACTGTTTTCAATTACAACACAAATTGTTAGTTTCCTCAGGATATTTGTATTTTATCGCTATCTCGCTTATTTGTATATATTATTTATGTTTTTTAATTATTATTTTTCAGTGAAGCGGTGAAAGATTTGTCACGTGTAGTTTGTGTGAACAAGATTCGGTTTTTGTACCTTTTGAAAATGCTACCACCGTAATTAAATAACTATAGGTATTGTATTGTAGTACGGGCAGGTTCCCGCAACTCGACGGCTAGCGCCTATTTTGCGTGATATAATAATTACGTAACTTCCAAAAATATTTATCAGTAATACCCATGTAATACCTAGTACATACCATTGTCCATTGAATTATTATGTATTCTACTGACTTCTAGAACAAATTTTGTGCGCCATGTTTGGCTGTTGACAGCGCTGACTGAATCAAAGAGTAATATAGACTTGTAGACCTTGTAGTGATATTCACTACAACTTTTGGAACAAAAAAAATCTTAGGGATGTCATCTCCTGTTACTCAATGCTATTGTCGTGTAAATTACGGAAGTATACCAAAATCCAGCTCATATTAGACACCGGATAGTATTTGAATAAATAAAAAGAATTGAAGCACATAACATAAATATCCGTATATTTAAATGAAACTAAATAAAACGATGTGCTAAAATATCCATCAGTTTTTAATCGCAAGTTACGCTATTCCATTGACTTCATTTTCGTTATACTCGTATACATGCTTCGAGCAACAATGTAAAGAGGTACAGACTCAGACAAGATTTACTGAAAATTATGACTCGTGAAAATTTGTAACCGGCCAGTCTTATACCGTAATAAGAAAGAAAGTACCGCCCGAGTAGTACCGGGTACTATTGTGGGGCCATTTTTTTGGGTTGATTGTGTATCCCTAGATTATTTGATCGGAGTTTACATGTTTTAGATAAAGTGTAGCAGAGGCGTAACGAGGGGGCAAGGGGGGCCATGGCATGGAAGTATAAAATTGGGAAATCAAACTTGTCCATTATCCAATCGTTGCTTATGAATGGGGCGGCAAACTGATTGACCTCGGGCCGCTAATACATAAGCTGACCAGACACTGTCAGTAATACTGACATTATTTCTGTACCCGTCTTTTTATGTAAGTACTAGCTTTTGCCCGCTGCTTCGCTCGCGTTAAATTCGGGGTAACAAACCATACAAAGTTCCACCCCCCATTTTAGGGAAGTGGGGGGTTAGAAAGAGACAAAAAGTAGCCTTTGTCACTATCCATCCCTTCTACTATCTCCACTTAAAAAATCACGTCAATTCGTCGCCCCGTTTTGCCGTGAAAAACGGACAAACAAACAAACAAACAAACACACACACGATACGATACGATACCATACGATACGAGTGGTAGTCCCAGCCAGAAGTACTTCTGCAAGGACTCGGAAGAGGAGACTACGAGAGGGAGGAGGTGTTAGGACAAAGCGGCATTAGGAGCTCGGATTACCCTCCTGGTTCAGCATAAGCGATAGAGAGCCGGCCGAGTGCGTTAGTATCATACGACCCCGACTAAACCACAAATGCTAAATAGGACCGGGTACTCGGAGCCCCCAGCCAGTTAAGCACCAACTTCTGCCGCCCTGCCGCATGCACCAACAACCTGCCCAAGACACCGGGATACCGAGTAGATAGGTCTGGAGTGTAGGTTTGCAGTCGGGATAATAGGAGAGACAGGAGGTTGGAGCCGACCCGAATACAAGCATCGTGAAGCCAGCGTGGGGTAGATAGATACTATACTATCAGGGCAGCTACGTTTAGCCCGTATGACATGGCGGGGGAGATGACCATTTTATACATTAGCCTTGCTATTTTCCAATCTATTTTCTTGTCCTGTATAAATCTAACAAGTATCTTAGAATTTCTTACGGCTTGGTCGCAACGGGACTTTACCGTAGCGCGCCTATCGTGTGCTGAAGTGATAAACGTACCTAGATATTTTATATCTTTTATTGGTTGTATAGGTGCGCCGCCTAGATGTAGTCTGTTGGTCTTCTTCGATGTCTCCTATTGGGTTCCTTATTATGAGTTTGGTCTTAGTCGCGTTTATTGTGAGTCCTACAGTGTTTAAAAGAAATCTAAGCTTTGTTACTATACGGTCGATTACGTTTATACATGGCCCTAATACAATTAAATCGTCCGCAAAGGACAGTATCAGAGGCAGCTGGATTCCGTTATCCTGATCTAGTTTGACTACTTCATCTTCTTCCTCTAGTGTACGTAGTACATCGTCCATTAGAATTGTGAACAGCCGGGGAGACAACGGACATCCCTGTTTCACTCCCTTTCCTTTTTGGACCGTTTCCGAGCTTTGACCGCACCAGGATATGAATGTTTTCTCATTCATGCAGGCTTCTACTATTCTATTAGTTAACGGGGCATTCGTACGAGAATATATTATGTCTCTAAGGGCGTTTAGATCAACGTTGTCGAACGCCTTCTCTATGTCGAGGGCAGCGATAAACAGCCGGTTACCTTCCCTCCAGTTTTTGTCTAGGACCCGGCGCAGTGTAAAAATATGGTCATCTGTAGATCTATTGGCTAAAAAGGCTGCCTGGTAATTACCAAGTGGTTTAGTAGCGGCATCTAATTTTTCTAATAGGAAGTTTGCATATATTCTATAGCCTACGTTACATATTGAGATTTTCCTAAAGTCACCTATACTCTTAGGATATGTTTTTTTTGGAATAGGGACCTGTTTTGTTTGCGCCCATTCGGCCGGTACCTTGTTGGTGGCCCAGGCTTCCTTCATGATGTTAGTTACATGCGCGATAAATTCGGGAGGGGCCGCTTTGTAGAGTTCCGGTGCTATTTGGTCTGTACCAGGTACGGTCCCATTTCTCATACGGCTAATTATGCGGGTTATGGTTTCAGAGTCGAGGCCGTCCGAGTCCGGCAACACGTCATGCTGGCATTCAATAGCTGCCACGGCCGGTCCCGCACATCCCAACAAACAAACAAACACACACACATACACTTTCCCATTTATAATATTAATATGTATATGAAGAATGAGTAGAGAAATATCAATGTCAGAAAAATTACATTATTACTGACAGTGTCTGGTCAGCTATACGCTACGCCGCTGAAGTCATATTACTATTAGCGTAAAGTCTAAATTCACTCCTATTCAGAACATCTTGTTTACATTATATTCTTTAAATAATCATTTGTGCTCATGTTAAGGAAACTTAACTGAGTTTTGTTTAAGTACTTAAGTAGTTTGTTACTAGCTCATAAGATATATATATAGTTACGTATAAGATAATGATGAAGAGTGCTCTTTTTCACCAACAAACTGTTACACGGTTTGGCGAAACTATAAAATATTGTAGTGATTAAAAAATATTTTTGGTAATAAATAAATAATAATAAGCGTAGTAAGAGGTAGCTACACGAATCTACACCACATCTACACTGTTAACTAATGATTATTGCCTATCATTAAAATCTAAAGATATATTTTAGCAGAAACGTCAACACATTTTTTAGGGCGAAAAAAGAAGAATTCATCCGAGAACTTTTTTCGCTGTCACCGTGTGGTCTTGTAGTGTAGGATGCTCCCAATAATGCGTGAACAAGGACATTTGTCACCACTTCCGACTGTAGGGTGATATAGAATATTTAAAGGATAAAATATTTATCTTTTATATATCCTTGATCAGTCTGAAATTCGCTTCCTACTTTAAAAACAGTCCTACCGAAGATTGTATGTAGACCAAGAAGCGTCGATTTATTTAATTAAATTATATTTACGACGATGCTGATATAGAACGTGAACGCTATCGATCAGAGCTAATATGATTGCACTCAGATTTGCTAGGTGCTAAAGAGCGAGTAAAGTTACTCTATTTAGAGCTTTTTGCACAATATTTTACAGCTGCCGCCTATGGAGAAAGTTCACTTTGATATCGTATATTTATGTACTTATAGTTTTAAAGATGTTATTTTTTATGAAGTAAATTATCTAAGATATTTATACAACTATAGATATATTAGTATATATATGACATTAGAGTTCTAACTGGATATTATTGTATTACAAAATATTTCTCAGTGAATTTGCTTATTACCTAACCATGGTTCTATAGTAGTAACCGAATAATAAATAGCTGAAATACAAGGTTTTTTTTAATGACCGAATTGCTACTACTGGGATGCTGCGCTGCAAGTAGCCTGAAGCCCGAATAACCCCAGCTCACCCTACTAGGAACTCTCGCGTCAAGCGTGGCGCCTGTTCACAATTACCCCCACTTCACTCTCCCATCCATCACCAGACGCGCCGCTCGATTTACATTCGAATTTAGAACCACGATTAACCGTTACGCGAAATGATGGATCGATCTCTAACGTCTTTATTACGATTTTAAAATAGTATGCTGTTATTAATGATTGTTTTAACACGGTAAATAATTATAAGAATAAGAATAAGAATAAGAATAAGAATAATTTTATTCAGGACGCTTGGTAATACAAAATAAAAAAAAATAAACATCAAATTGTTACAGGAGCATTTTAAATAAAGCGTCACTGAAAGGGTTTCCACTCAGCTTGGTGTTAAGGTATCCTAAGGATATCTTAACGCTGATCTTCCGTGGAAACCTTTTCAAAAGAGCGCAACTGAAAATTATATAAAAAGAAAATCTTATTTCTAACTTATTTATAGTTACTTAATTTTGTAAAATCTGAGATCAGCTACGAAAGTAGGTTACATAATATTTAAATAATCATAACTAGACACATTATCATATTAAGAATATGCATTATATTAATTGAAACTCTAAAACCACTAATAGTCCATCATTACACAGCCATATTTTATTAAGCTAACAATAAATTTCTAAGTAACATTGGTACTTAATATTCAGGTTATTTGTAAATTTAGGAGATGGTTTTTATATTTGAGTTTAAAAGAAGGTACAGATAATGAGTTCCGTATAGGTGGCGGAATATTGTTCCAGCACTTTGTGGCGGAATACCTGAAACTGCCACGGAATGCAGATGTGTTGTGTTGTGGACAAGTAAGACGAGTAGCACCCCTGACTTGACGTTGAGAGAATTTTAATTTTGCACTTAGATAATGGGGTGTTAAAGTCTTAACTATACCAAAGAGCATACAAGCGAAATGCAGTGAACGTCGTGACTCCATTTTCAATAATCTACTACTATTTAGATAAGGGGTTACATGAGTTCTC
This sequence comes from Pammene aurita, assembly GCA_947086415.1. Classification (NCBI taxonomy): domain Eukaryota; kingdom Metazoa; phylum Arthropoda; class Insecta; order Lepidoptera; family Tortricidae; genus Pammene; species Pammene aurita. The sequence goes on along the minus strand of OX352289.1, from coordinate 9,288,615 downwards.
GGCGGTATGTGGAAACAAAATCGAGCACAAGCATTCTGTACGCGCTGCATTAGCTTTTTGGTGTGGGACAATAGACAACCACCTATGACTGTATCGGCATAATTGAGTCTAGAGAGGATTAAAGATTCACACAAGTAAATTCTAACATCAGTATTTAAATATTTACGAACACGGTACAATATCTTAAGTCGGTAAAAACAAATTCGGGAAGTTTCTAAAACATGATTATGAAATCTCAATTTGCCATCCATAATAACACCCAAGTTCCGAGCTTCTTCGACTTGTTCGATGCAATCAGCACCTATTTTGATAGTGGGGTTATAATTGATAATCTGACGCCTTTGCTTTTCAGAGCCTAATATAAGGAATTTGGATTTTGAAGGGTTCAAAAATAAACTATTTTTATAGGACCATTGAAGTATTCGAGACAAGTCATCATTAATTTTATCTATTGCACAGGAAATTTCTTTAGAATTAATCGGAAAATATAACTGGAGATCGTCGGCATAAATGTGATATCGGCAGTTTTGTATAGATTCTATTATATCTGCGCTGTATAAAATGTATAGTATTGGGCCTAATATCGATCCCTGTGGAACTCCACGAGATACAGAAGAAGCTTCAGAGATCGTACAAATACCACTTTCGTGATTTAATTTTATCGTTTGCAGGCGACCGTTAAGATAACTAGAGAACCATTTTAGTGCAAGTGTATTGAAACCGTAGTAAGCAAGTTTAGAAAGTAATAAATTATGGTCAATTGTGTCAAAGGCGCGGGAATTAGGTAATAATGCTACTTTCGGACGGAAACAGGAAGTAAATTCAGAACAAGTACAATAAAATTGTGTTGAGAAATTTACCAAATCTACTTTCGCGAACGGTATCGAATTAAATCAGCGAGGGTATGATGGACGGAGTTGTTGACGTGACATAGCAACTGTCGCATTTTAATACCACGCGATTAAAAGAGAAATACGCTGTCACGTCACGACGATGAGACCGACTATCATTTAAATCATTTTCATGCTAATGTATTGCATATTCCTAAATCAGACCGAACAGTTCTTTAAAAAATTGATAGCGGACACAATCGGTGATATCTAATCCAAATTTAATTTTGTAATCTTCACCAGGACCCCTATTCTACACTCCAAACTGTCACATGTGGATATAGGATGGTTCACGTTGCGCGTCCTTCCGACACGACACTTCCGATCTGACACTTCATTTTGTATGGAGAACATCACGTGACCTCCGAGGATCACGTGACGCTTTCTATACAAGATGAAGGGTTGGAAGTAGGGTTGCCATGTGTCCGGCTTTAGCCGGACATGTTTGGCTTTTTACGGGTGTGTCCGGCTAAATAATTCCTCGTCCGGCCTGTCCGGCTTTTGTTAGGCTTTTGTCTGACTTACCCTACGCGCCAGTCACGCCAGTGGCGGGCCTATGAATCATGCCCGCGCGAGCGAGTTGTATACCTACGTTTTGCGCCTCCGCCGTGGGAGCTAAAGTCAGTGGGTTACCAACGCGCTCACTGAACGCACGTCGTACCGCGCGCGACGCTACTCGGAACTCGGAACAATGTTATCACGAAAAATTTTTATTTATTGCGACGTGGATGGATGTAAAAAATAGCAAAGCTAATAAAAATAAGCTAAGCTTAAAATAAGTTTATCGTATCTTAGACTATTAACGAAATACAAATATCTCAAATAACTATGATGATATTGCTAAAAGGCGATTAGAATAAGATTGAGATAGCTGTCAATCCATATAAATTTTGCTCTCATCGCGGCAACAAAATATCAATCAATATTACTCATGTAACTATAATTGTTATGTTATTTAATCAAATACAAACACTGAAAACATTGAAAAAATAATCAACCCAGCCGGACTTGAACCTGGCATCGATACGCCTTACTGGTAGTTAGCACCTAGATGTCGCTTACGGCTGCTATAAAGTCGATGTAAAAATAAATGCAAAAAGATGATTGAAGGCATTGAGAATTTCGTCAACTCAGTAACTGAACCCATAGCTTAATTGGTAAAGCGATCGAGCCCCGGTAAGGCGTATCGATGCCAGGTTCAAGTCCGGCTGGGTTGATTATTTTTTCAATGTTTTCAGTGTTTGTATTTGATTAAATAACATACTATTGTATGAGTGGAGTGCCCCACTTTAAAAATCATGTAAAAATAATTATAATTGTTATGCCCCATGCGAACCACTTAAACATTGAATCAATGCAAAATACCTATTTCCTTAACTATATAATAAAACATATCCAAGCATATGCAACCCTAGCGAATGTGCGCGAGAGGTGCGAGGTGCCGCGCGTTGAAGGCCGCTCCATTGTATTATTGCGTAGGTACGTAAATCGTAGGTATTTGCTTTTTCTATGAGTGATTCATATCTGTTCGTAAGAACTATTATATAATCTGTGCCAGTGGCACGATTCGAAAGACAGCAAAAAAGGCATGTCCGGCTTTTGGGATCAAATGTCCGGCTAAATTAAGCGCGGAGTCCGGCTTTTTCATTTTTGGGCCTGGTAACCCTAAAGTTGGAAGTGTCGTGTGGGACGCGAAACGCTACAGCGTGCTTGCTGATACATGTAATTTGACTTTGAGCCTGGGGTACGATCGGCAACCTTATCCCGGGAATTGGCGTCGGCACTAGTTTTTCCGAAAGCGACTGCCAGCTGACTTTCCAATCAAGCGGGGAAACTAGGGCTTATAGGGATTAGATCCAGTTTCCTCACGATGTTTTCCTTCACCGAAAAGCGATATCTTTCATAAGTACACGTTAACATTTTTTCTTCCTGCTACCTTGGTGGCGCCTAACAATCCGGACACATCCGGATGCGCGAGCGCACATTAATAACGGCCGTCAACGCGCGCGCGATGAGGCGGAACGCGCCATGACAAATATTTAAATTAGGAATGTTACCCTCGACTTGTCGTGCAGATTTTTGGGATTCTGGAACATTGCTTATTTTGCAAGGTAAACTGGTAGCCAAACCGTTGAGTAATAATTAATACTCGTACATTACAGCAAAGTCTGGGAACATTGGGATTTCCGGCCAAGTAGGTAGGGGTAGTAGTAGGGGGGGCCGATAAATAAGACCTTACACAAAATACTTAGAGCGCTTTCACATTATCCAATCCGATATCTGATATAGGATAGTCCTACAGGGAAGTAAATATATGTAAACTTGTATTTTTTCATTAATTTAACAAAACTTTATTACTAAAACAATACATGCACGCAAAAATTGCGTGCGCCCTGTGGACCAGATATACGCAGAAATCTTACAGCGCTCTCCGCATCCAATACAACAATTCTTTCAGGGTGCTGATGGGGTTGAGGAGACATTGCAGTGCATCAGGGATGTTTGCGGAGGCTCGAGCGGATTGTTTTTACACAATAATTCGTAAACGAGTCGCATCTCTGATGCACAGGGTGTGGGACAGCCCCAACAGCTTCCTGAAAGCCATTGCTGAAAGATGGGACAACCCTATATCACAGAATAACTAATAGTACTAACGTACAGAAAATTCACTCCTTCACAAAAGTCAGATTTAGGTATAAAATTATACCTATACTCGCCGCCTGCAAGCAAAATTGAAACTTATAACCGCGCACGAACCGTGAATCTTCTTTGCGCGCCGCAGTTTTATGACGGAGCTGTGAGCACGGGGTTGACGCTCGATAAGTTTTTGTACCTATACATACTGATTTATTATTTTTAAGATAAATATGTTGGGATTACAAACGTTGATTGTGTAATAAATTTTTTTAGGGAGATAGTAAGTATGTCTGATTCTCACGGAAGTAGGTATGCCACAGCCGTATTCCTTTGAAAATATGTCGGTCAGTTCCTAATATTTTTTTCTGGGCAACCAATATTATATCTTTTATACGGATTAGATCGAGGTTTAGGTTTCGAAGCCATTGTGTATTTTTCAATTTTGCGCGAGCGCCACGACGTGACACGACTATCGTGCGAGCCGAGCGGCAGCCCGCTGCCATACGCCTGCCCGGGAGGCGCGCCGGCCAAATGTACCTAAACTGCGTAGTGACACCCCCCTGCCTATATTATTTTTCTGGGTGAAAATGCACTCGATATCCCCAAGTGCATCCCCCCAAAGATTTTATTATAATATGTAGATAGTGTTTAGAATAGTTTTACTAACCAATAGGAAATAATGATATATGTATGTCGTGTCAATGTCGTGTCCAGTGCGCCAAGCGACCTAGACGCATTGATGAGTAATTAAATAAATATTAATTGCGAAGTTAGCGCGGCCCGGCCGCTACTAGCGACTCGACACGATGAGTGCCCTCAATCAGAGTCAACCCGTCGTGAACGATTTCCTCGCCTTTCTGCAGCAGAAGGAGAAGATGCTGCTGGAAGAAAAGATGAATGCGGCAACCGCTGTCCAGTTCAGTTCGTGGGCATCGAGTTTCACCGTCGAAGACATCTGTGAAGCGAAGCAGGTGTTGTGCCAGACCCTTGGGATCGTCGGCACATATGTACCTCACCGGAAGGGGGACGAAACCGGGAAGAAGACCCTTGCGGATATTAAGAAAATCCTGAAGGAGTATCAAGAGCGGATTCCGGTGTTTGTGGCGACGGATGCCTCTATCCTGCCGACCCATGTTCCGGATAATATCGACGTTCGCTGCTTGTTTAAGGACATCGTGGCCCTTAAAACGAGTTTAGCAGAAATTATTTTGAAATTTGAAGCGGCCCAAGTCACTATTGCCGAGTTACGCAACGAAGTCAATAGTTTGCGAAATGCTCCAACTCGGTCGGCGGAATCAAATTTCAAGAGCGATGACCGACCCGCTACTATAAACGCGGAGTCTGTCAGTTTGCGTGTTGCTGACGCTGTAAAATGTGCCGCACCCGCCGCTGCACCGCCCGCGCGCCCCTCGCGTGTGCGGCCGCGTACTGTTTCTAAATCACGTCAGCGTGCTTATGCTGACGTTGCCGGTCAGCCAGTCGCAGCTTACCGGGCCTCCTCGCCTTCTAAGGCGTGGGTAGTACGGGTTCCCGATAAGGAAAACTCCTCCCGCACCAATGTGGATAAGGAGGGATTCACACTGGTGGAACGGAAGCGCAAGGCGTGCAGGGCGCCCCGCAAGACTCTGTGTGGCACTGCCGAGCCGGCTAATTCTGGACTTCGGATTGCGACACCGAGTAAGGCGCTCTACGTGTCGCGCTTGCATTACTCCGCCGTGGCCGACGATGTGGTGGAGTACGTCCGCCGGAAGACTGGCTACTCGTTGAGGGTGCACCAGCTGCGGTCCCGCCATTACGTGCACTTCAGCTCGTTTGTGGTGCGCGTACCGCGACCGTTGCAGGACACGATAGCGAATGCTGACTTCTGGCCGAAGGGTGTTGTGTTTCGGCAGTTCCGGGGCACTCTACCGAATCCTACACCAGATCAGACGGCGCAACGGAGCCACGCAGTTACGTCGCCTAAATAAACTAGTTATAAATATTTTTCTGTATATTTTTGTAGTTCGCAGTGCATTGGTTTTATTACTGTAATACTGTGTAACTTATTTGAATAAATAAAATAAAAAATAAAAAAAAATAAAATGTAATTACTAACAAAAATATCGATCTTTTATAATGCGAAATAAATATTATTCATTCATTCAAAAAGGCAGATTTGGCGCCACAGGCACTCTCTTGCTTTCTACTAGGGGCCCTCCCGATATCGGCGATGCACTTCCGATATCGTTGGGCATGTCGGTAAAAGTTTATTGCACTCGGGATGTCTTGGTACTTACAATGCAGGCCATGCAGGGCCGCGATTCGAAAAATAAACACACACTGGACAGACACAGCTCCAACCCAACTGAACCCAACTCAACTCAACGCTATAACGACATTGACATATTTTGCTATTCGAACAGATTTTCATTCAACATTGGTCTCACATTGGTCTCACATTGGTCACACATTGTACCAATGTTGTACCAATGTTGTACCAATGTGAGATCAATGTGTGACCAATGTGAGACCAATGTTGAATGAAAATCTGTTCGAATAGCAAATGTCAATGTCGTTATAGCGTTGAGTTGAGTTGGGTTGAGTTGGGTTGGAGCTATGTCTGTCCAGTGTGTGTGTTTATTTTTCGAATCGCGCCCCAGGCCGGCGCCCGCACGGCCCGCTCGCGGAGACGACCACAAGGCGAGTGCCGGCTACTTTACAGCCCTGCAAAGTTGTATGAAAACCCTTTTCATATCAAGTGTCGCTGAGGCTACCGAAACGTGATGCTTCCGAGCAGTGTTGGCCGAACGTTAGTGTAATTGAAAATTAAAAATTGAAGATTGAAACACGTTAGTTAAAATTGAACACTAATAGTTTAGTGCAAATTGATTTCAATTAGAATTGAAATTAATTGTAACTAACGTGTTAATCCTTTGCGAATAACTATTTGATATTAATATATCAAATCTGATATTTAATTTTTAGTCTTTCTCAAAAATTGAAACATTAATTTAATTTTTAGTGTAGATTGAATTGGTAATTGACATTAATAATTTACCTAACTAAACGCGAATTTAGGTTAAGCTATGAGGTTTTGATTTTTGTTTCGATTTTGACTCTGGACTCGGGGGCTTGTATTAATAAGCAATGGGACCGGTATCCTAAGATGGAAGTCACGCTGGACCCTGGGGATCCCTACTGGATCTCGGGTTTGGTGCATCATAGACTCATGCTGTTTGGGCTCATTCGAATCGTACTGATGAGCAGATGGTACCGGGATCAAAATCTGGAGGTCATGCTGGACCCTGGGGATCCCTACTGGATCTCGGGTTTGGCGCATCATAGACTCATGCTGTTTGGGCTCATTCGACTTGTACTGATGAGCAGATGGTACCGGGATCAAAATCTGGAGGTCATGCTGGACCCTGGGGATCCCTACTAGTAGGTGATATAGCTCCTTTTTACTTTTACTTTTACTTTCACTTTCACTTCGACTTTGCTATTTGGGCTCATTCGACCTGTACTGATGAGCAGATGGTACCGGTATAGCTCCTTTTTACTTTTACTTTTACTTTCACTTTCACTTTCGCTTTCGCTTTCGCTATCGCTTTCGCTATCAATATCGCTATCGCCATCGATATCGCTATCGCTATCGATATCGCTATCGCTTTTGCTATCGCTATCGCTATCACTTTCACTTTGACTTCGACTTTGCTATTTGGGCTCATTCGACCTGTACTGATGAGCAGATGGTACCGGTATAGCTCCTTTTCACTTTCACTTTGACTTTGACTTTGACTTTCACTTTTACTAAGAAAGTAAAAGGAGCTCCAGATTTTGATATCGGTACTATCTGCTCATCAGTACATGTCGAATGAGCCCAAACAGCATGAGTCTATGATGCGCCAAACCCGAGATCCAGTAGGGATCCCCAGGGTCCAGCATGAGCTCCAGATTTTGATACCGGTAACATCTGCTCATCAGTACAAGTCGAATGAGCCCAAACAGCATGAGTCTATGATGCGCCAAACCCGAGATCCAGTAGGGATCCCCAGGGTCCAGCATGAGCTCCAGATTTTGATACCGGTACCATCTGCTCATCAGTACAAGTCGAATGAGCCCAAACAGCATGAGTCTATGATGCGCCAAACCCGAGATCCAGTAGGGATCCCCAGGGTCCAGCATGAGCTCCAGTACCTGGTACCATCTGCTCATCAGTACAAGTCGAATGAGCTCAAACAGCATGAGTCTATGATGCGCCAAACCCGAGATCCAGTAGGGATCTCCAAGGTCCAGCATGAGCTCCAGATTTTGATACTGGTACCATCTGCTCATCAGTACAAGTCGAATGAGCCCAAACAGCATGAGTCTATGATGCGCCAAACCCGAGATCCAGTAGGTAGCCCTAGGGTCCAGCATGAGCTCCATCTTGTGATATTGGTCCCGACTTCCAAACCCGAGATGCAGTTTTAAAATTAATTATTAGTGTAAGACAGGATTAATTTAGTTACACTAACGTTAATCTAATTAACTGTAATTCTTATTAAATTTTCGAGACGTTAGTGTAAGTAATAGGTTAATTCTAATTGACGGTTAGTGTAATTGACGACGTCACAAAATCAATGCGAACTAACGTTAGTAAAAATTGATGTTAGTGTAATTGATTAGTTACGGAATTAATCTTCAATCTTATTGATCAATTTTCAATTCTAATTGAAATTAACGGCCAACACTGCTTCCGAGTCTATTTTCACGAACGTAATAATGAGAATATTTCCGCGCATGTTTGAGAAATAGTACATTACCATAGGCCGGGAAAACACGGATTTCCGGCCAAGTTGATATAGACAGATAGATACGAGGCCGGGAATCCGTTTTCACGCCGAGGCATATATAGTGCTTTTCTCAAACATGCAATGAAATAAAATAAAATAAAAAACCAAAAGGACAATGTTTTATTCAATCTAAAAAACGACCATAAAGTAAAAATTAAAAAGTTAAAATCAGCTGTTCGTAAAACCTGCCGCCATCTTTGACGCTGTCTGAATGAGGTTGGACGTTGAAACAAAAAAAAAGTTACTTTGCAGGCTTTGCAAACTGAAAAGTTGTATGAAATCCCATTTCAGGCCGCCTCGAGATGCTGCGCCCAAAAAGGGTTCTTCCGAGTCTATTATAAGAAACGTAAAGAGAATATTTCATTGCATGTTTGAGAAAAAGTACATTATCTACAGCTGAGGCCGGGACAACAGGTAGGGCAGATGCCTCGGTTTTGGCCCTTAAGGAGAGTTTGTCTGTTTTGACGTCCGTCATTTTGTGTCAATAAGAAATTATGACTGAGTCATTGAAAATAGACATATTACTATGTTTATATGAATCTCCGCTCTTATGATTCTGACATTAGATATTTTTTTACCTTAATGAAATGTCAGAAAAGAGCCAAGGAGCCACGTTCAGCCACATTTATCCGTGGGTCCTGACAACTGAATAACAAATGATACATTACAGATGAGTGTCATATATGCCGCTTTAACCCTTTAACGGGCAAGATTGAAAAAAATCCTCAAATCAAGCCTCATCGCCAATCTATAGTCCTAAAAATTCAGAACAAGAAAAAAATACAAAAAGATAATGCTGCAGATGATCTTTTTTGAGACCGTTGCATTATCCCTATAAAGGGCCGGCCAAGTAGGTATAGGTAGACGGATAGGAATTCGAAACCGGATATCCGTTTACAAGGATGAGGTACGTGTATCTAGTGCTTTTCTCAAATATGCAATAAAATAAAAACAAGGGAAACTTATTGACCTGCAGTTATTACTAAGTCATCTTATTAAAGTTATTGGTTAACCACGTACCACGTACGTACGTGGTATTGGTTATTGTTTACGTACGTTGTTTACGTACGTAACAAGTAAAACAAAACCTGAAATCCTCAAACTTCGTCAACCAACTTTACAGAACGTCTTAATTTCACATTCACAACCGCCTTTGAACATTAAAGCCAAACAAAAAACCGGAAAAAAACGGAGTTCTATATTCAAATCGGAGAGCAAGCGCGCAAAAGTGTCATGGCGGTGAGGGCGGCCATAATTGAGGTTGACAGTCGACGGCGTGGCAGCTCGTTTGCGGCTGCGCGTGCGACACAAGGGGTGTCGTTCAGAAAGCTTGTAGAGCAAAGGCGAAATTTTTTTAAACTACTATCTTTTTAGTCTTTCAATACAGAGACTCATGTAATTACAACATTCGCTTCGCTCCTTTCGGCGGCGTTGGGCGCGCCATCAGATATATCAGAGCGGCCAAGGTGATCACTAATATCTGAAAAACGCCTCTATTGTCGAGGCGATAATGTGCATGTTCGGATATTTATGAGTACCTTGGCCGCTCCCGTATATTTGATGTCGACTGTACAACTGAACACTGAGTGTAATTCTCTAAGGTATTACTGATATAAGTTCATTGGAAACTAAACTAGCTATGGTAAGACAGAATACCTATAGAATAAAACCTATCCGATCAAAACAAACTGTGGCAGAAAATTTAAAAAGAATTAGCTCGTTAGTGAGCGTTTTCATAAATCGTTGCAAATTGTACTGATTGTTATTCGACTTCTTCGGATTCCGATAAATTTTTCATTATTTATTTGCCGAATTGTGACAGAAAAGTATTGTCCAAGAAATATTAGTCAGTAATAATGACATTATTCCTGTACTCATCCTTCTCATTCTTCATATACAGAGAAAAGGACGGGTATAGAAATAATGACATTATTATTATTACTGACAGTGTCTGGTCAGCTATTAGGGACCACTGGTGCCTGGCGGTAAGTTGTCAGACTTTAAAACCGGAAGGTCTCGGGTTCAAACCCCGGCCAGTACCACTGAGTTTTTCGGAACTTATGCACGCAATATCATTTGATATTTACGTCGCTTTTCGGTGAAGGAAAACATCGTGAGAAAACCGGATCTAATCCCAACAAGGCCTAGTCCCCTATGGGTTGGAAGGTCAGATGGCAGTCGCTTTCGTAAAAATGCCTACACCAATTCCTGGGATTAGGTTGCCGAGCGGACCTCAGGCTTAAAAGAGCAAAAAGCTGGGACAAAAGGAGGAAGAAGAAGTCTGGTCAGCTATTATGTGTGAGGGTCAATATAGGGTGTTTTTTACCCCAGGAGTTGTGTCCACAGGCCTGCCGGCTGTAAGCTTTTTTCCCATTGCACCGACGTGGTCAAAAATGCAGCACACTTTTTTGAGCTGCCAACGTTTGTTAAGCATTTGCAATAACACTCAGGGCAAATGCTTGAAGAAACAACATGCGATTACCAACTCTATGTCCAACCGATAAGGCCACACGCATCAGATCATTTTGTAAATCTCGTCGTTTAATAATAGGTAATGCGAATAGACGTCGTAACTTAATTTAAAGCTTGTAATGCAGATAGAATTAGAGGGACTAGGATGTACCGGCGTGATTTATAGTGACTTTTACATGTAGGTCTAGGCCGATTTTAGGGTACTGTAGAAGGTCTATGTATGTATGCATGTCCGTTCTTATGTATAATGCGAATATTACACTAGCACCGCAACCGCGGCGACGGTGTGCAAGCGTGACAGCGCTATACACATGCAGAGAGCTGTCTCGCTCGCGCATCGGCGCAGCATGCGGAAATCGCAGCAGTGTGAAAGCCGCCTTAGTCCAAGAAAGCTTGCAATTTATAACTGGAAATGGAAACCTTCTTTAATCTCGTTCTATCAGACTTATTTTTGGGTCATACATATTTTTGTCGGCCAAGAGAGGGAGTCCTTTGCCCAACAGTGGGACACTACAGGCTAATAAAAATAAAAAAAACGGCTCAAATAATACCTGGACCTACGATGTGTGAAAGTAAATAAAATAAAATAAACAACTTGTTTACCTAATTAACTTAAATTGGTGTCATGTACGAAAGCAAAAGTGCCCAATGTTGGTTTGCGAACCAGCGTCTTCTGCATTCGCAAATGCAATGTTTGTAAAGTGTATTTTTAATATGTTATGTATTTCAAAGTTAAAATTCACCATAAGGTTCATGTACAGTCGACTACAAAGAGATGACTAGCAGCCTCATGTCTCATAACGAACGGCATAGTCTAGCCATTTGGTTCGCAGCAGTGGGGATATTTTAGAAATAAGAAATAATTCTGGCGAAGCTAATGTCAAAAATAAAAATACGAACACATACGAGAACATGTTTTTTATTACTCAGCCCTTAGTTGATGAACATTATGTATAAAGCCCGGGCAATTTAATTATTTGAATAGTTATTATCAAATTGCCTACTCATATTGGTCATTATTCACTATGCCCGGGCATTATGTATGGTGACTTATTTATCACTTGGTCCATAACATATCCACTTTTTCACCTTATTGCGTTGTAATAAGATCCAAAAGTGGATATATCTCTTTGTAGTCGACTGTACCTATGCACCGCGTACAATTCTAAGCGGGATAAAATGTACCACGGATTTTAATAGAAGTTGTTTATTTTTCGTGATTTTTATATCTTTGTTTACTTTGGGCCTTGTTTAGAACGTAATTGACAAAGGTTTGTAATACACACTGCACCGAGTTGTAGAGCGTGCGCTTCATTTTCACGACGCGCGTAATTCGCTACGACAGCACGGCTATTTTCGGCGCGCGCGCATGTTTTAGTAGGTACATCTTTTGATACAAGAGAGGAAAGTATGTTATTACTGTACGAGTTACCCACGAGTTGCAGGTAATTGATATGACTCGAGGATATTGACATTGGTGCGCGTGCATCAAATGACGTTTTTTTATTCACTTTTTTTTTTTTTTTTTTTTTTTATACTACGACGGTGGCAAACAAGCATACGGCCCGCCTGATGGTAAGCAGCTACCTAGCACTTGCGTGAAATATAGTAAAAATGGCAAGAAACATTTAATAATAATATTATAATTATGTTTTCAACACACCTGCTCGTAACGAGGTTCTTATTCCACCGCTTTTATGCTCATAATCCTAGATATTAAACACACGTGCATTTCACAATAATTATCCAACTAGTGGAATAATTTAATAATCCGATCAAGTGATGTTTGTACTCTAGTACCAAGTTGTACGTACGCAGACGAATCGTTGTAATTTAGTCGGGTATTACCTTTACTTTTGTTAACTCTTTATGAGTTTACATTCTAAAAAAGTAAGAAAAAAGTAAATATATTAAAAATATACACATTTACGATAGAATACAAATTATACAATCCTGATTGTGAATAAGAATCATTTTAACTTATTATATTACTCGTAATACACAATAAATTACGTTTTAAACACGAATTGTCTGTTTTAATATTGGCTGTTTGGCATTATACGTCCGCGCCTTTGCCTCAAGCTGCACGCACATCCAAAAGAAAATTGCGCGCCATTTATAAGTTAACCTCAAATCATTGTTTATTTGTTAGATTTTTCTTATCGTGTTTTATTAATTTAAACAAATTATATTTTCAATGAATAAGAAGACAACTTTAGCGTTAATTTAACCTCTGGATATATTTCAAAATTGTGATACATACCAGTAAAATATCATCATAAAAATCTAGTGAGCAATACGTAAGAAAAAAATACTATAATTTATTGCACAATAAATGTGAAGTCTTTAATTTTATGAAATGATTTGAAAAAGAGTTCCAGATACTCAATAACATCACAAAAAAGGTTAGTTAAATTTAATTATCTTAGGTTCGCAAGTACTATCCTGTAAACATTCTGACAATGAATGTATTTATCAAAAGTTATTAATTACACTATTCTGTAATTTCCTCGCAAGTGTGTTGAAAAACGTCGTATGAAACGCGTGTGCTTGATCATTACATAAGCTCAGCTTCCTTATGCGCACTCACATGCGTTCGTGCGCACAATATCGCTTCGTATGTAATGATCAACTTAGCACACTTGTATCATAATGTACTATTTCCTAAACCTGAAGTTACGTTTTTTTCATGAAATTCACCAATTTACATTTTAATATAGGGACACACATAGAATATGATTTATAAGTAAAAAGTGAAAAATGTCACCCTAGTACGTACCCTAATAAGTAGTAGGTACCTACTTACCGTTTTGGCATACATCCCACAATCTTTTGATGCTGTTGCCACCGACAAGGCCACGCAGCACCGGCAAGGCCGGGGGCTTGCAGCACCGCATTATCGTGTAGCCCTAACCCTCCCCTGCTTCGAGGAACAAAGGAAATCTAGGAGACTTATCATACTAGAAACCGGATATTTATTAAAAATAAAAAAAATACGCCGCCACTTTTTTGCATTGCAGCATTGGCATTTCGTGTTCCCCCATTAAAGACGTGACTAATTGACAGTGTCGTGGGCTCTAGTTCTAATAAGAATAGGCCCAACACGTAGCAAGAATGTATTTTTATAAAATAAAACAAACACTTTTTTTTAAATATTACATTATATTTACATGAAATCCAATCGTTAGCATCCAATACTTCTTCCAAATTCCTTACAGTTAATATCTGTTCCGTATTCATTTAAGCCTCCTGCGCCAAAGGCTCCTCAGCCAAAGGTTCCTCAGCCAAGAGCTGGGCTGGTCCAGACTCCGCCACATCAGCGCTCCAGGCTCCTGGGCAGTTATAGTGGCGGTTGACACGGAGATAGTCCCAGCCCGAGACGAACTGGGTCTGGCCCATCAGTCCAGCCGAGTCCTGAAAGGGTTCGACACAGATTAGGTTACCAAACAACTGGTGTGCACCGCGCCGGTCGCTGGCCGTCAGTCGGTAAAGTGCCGCCACACCACGCGCGTCGGTGACCGGTTCCCTAGAACTCTATGTGCTTGAAGAAACACTAGCGTCTTCGGTCTCCAACCTATCGCGAGTGCACGTACCCTTAAAAGCCATTATTAAAATGCCATATTCTCTTCAAGCCAAATAAGACGTTTTGTGATTTTCTTAAGATGTCATGTTAGTTAAAAAAATACTGAATGAAAAAGTCCTTAAAGTGCTTTAAAAAATAAGAAATTTAACGGTAGAAGAGGAGATATACATGGTTATGCTTATAGTTGTTTCTAAAAAATATATTAGTGTGCAACACGTTTCGTTGCGTTGGGCTTCTAAGCGATTTGATCAGCGTCCACTGAGGACAGACCCATACATTTTCATTCGTTTATAATGAACGCGTCGCGTCGCGCGGAAGTTCGCTGCCTACTATCTGCAAAAGGTGCAAATTGCAGTAATACTCGTATACAGCTCGGAAACTGCTGTTATGAGACGGGAGTACTAACCCATAGAGCGACCATAGTGGGACGTCCATTGATGCTGAATCCGTAGCCACCGTAGTGCATGCAGCTGGCGTATTCGTAGGGCAATCCAAGGTTGCTGACCAGGTTCGATCCGTACTTGTCAAAATTATGCTCCATGCCTGAATGTGAACGAATATTAATAATCAGGTATAACACACATTATGTATACACATTACACTGGTACTAACAAGAGCATAGACATCGAAACGAGACGGCGTAGCGTAAAATTGAGAAGATCGTGAGTGAATATTTATGCTTGCTAAGATGGAGGAAGGACGAAAAACGAATACTTTTCAGAACTGTGCCAAGCCCATGAGCAGTCAAAAGCCAAGTACCAGGAGGGCCAAAATATCAGGAGTTTGATGACTAGTTAGTAGTCAGTACAAGACCTTTCATGCACTCCACCGTGGCTTCCTCTTTGATACAGCCTAATTACCTATTCGCTCCTTGGAGCATGTGATAATTCAGGAAAATTCATGGAATGAAACCTAGCAATTTGAGTTCATTATATTCTAGTTAAACCAGGCCAGATGTTGTCCCACATTATTCTAACGTAGTCATCTTTGTTGTAGGTGGACTGCATGTGGAGGAAGCCCAGGACGTGGAGCCAATCTTGGTGAGAAGCCACAGTGGGGTCAGCCCAGAGTCAAGGTGTGACTCACCAGGCCAGATATTCTCCCACATCATTGTGACGTAGTCATCCTGTTGTAGGGGGAGTGCATGTGTAGGAGGCCCAGGATGTGAAGCCACTCTTGGTGAGGACCCACAGTGGGGCCAGCCCCGGGTCAAGGCGTGACTCACCAGGCCAAATGTTCTCCCACATGATTCTGACGTAGTCATCTCTGTTGTAGGTGGACTGCATGTGGAGGAAGCCCAGGATGTGGAGCCACTCGTGCACGATGGTGGTGTGAAGGGAGCAGCCGGGCCACGCCAGGTTCAGGGTGTGAATGCCACGGGTTGACCAGTAGCCAACGTTCGCGTAGCAGCCATCAGTGAAGGCCTGAAGATTTCGAAATACAATATATGTGCAACAATTGGAAAGCAATCTGCCGCACTTAATGTAGTATTATGACAAGGTGCTCACCGTGACGCGGACGTAGTTTCTGTCGTTGTTATTCCTGAGCCTGAAGCGGATGCAAGTTTGCTGCTCGATGACGTGCATGCCGTTCAAGATGGCGTTCTGGGCGGCCTGAGCTGCAATAAGGATATTTACTAATTGTTGTTCTTCAGTCCCTCTCAAAGTCGACAGTCATTGCACGGAAAAAGGACCCACTTAGTCGATGTGGTGTTAAAAAAACTACACAATATACACTATCTTTGTATTATTGAAACAATTAAGTGTCCTCGTAAAGTGAGAAAGTGGACCATTTCACTAAAATCGTCCACATGTAGATAATGGATGGAGGACAGATATATCGTAGGCAGACAGATACTCACTGAAGTGCCCCTGTGCGAACTCATAGACCACAACATTGTTAGGCCACTTGGTGTTTGGCCAGATGTACGCATTGCGGCCGCTCGCGAACTCCTGCACCATACTCTGGACCTGCTCCTCGTCCAGAAGTATGTCACCCTGGTACTTGCCGCTGTTCTCCCAGGCCGAAGCTTGGGGGTTCGCGGCTTGGCGATCTTCGATGCGGATGCCGGTGTCTGTGGGTTGAGTGATATATTAATAGCTAGGAATACACGCATCTAGATCTGTCTGGCGGACATACTCGGCGGACAGATTCGTCAATATATGGCGCTATACGGAAAAATTCAGTTGACCGTCCGAAAAGCGCCTTGCAAAGAAATAGTCGACTAAGCAGCTGGCCACGTCAGACATGACACAATAATGAGAGCAACAAAATCCGTCTGGTTATATTGCTATACTATCCTTATTGCTAGATCCGGGCATCTGGCAGCTTTTAATGGGCGGACGTCAGAGTGACAGACGAGCAAAGTTATGGAATTGGAAAATAGTAATACCAAAATAGGTAAAAACTGCCGAAATTGTCTCGGTTATAATTATATTATTACGGAAACAAAAACAGTAGCCGACAAACTATGACGTTTGGCACTACTTTTCCCTGCAGAAACTTTTGGCAATGATATAATCTAATTATTCATATAATTTCTCATAATATTGCATTAAACCCTGAACTCTAGGATTTGTTTTCTTGAAGTGGTTTGCATTCTTTGACCTCCGCCACTTTACTGCTGCCAGATGTCCAGATCTAGAAATAAGCATAGCATAGCAAACTCACTACGGGGGTTTCATTGCTCTCATTATTGTGTCATATCTGACGTGCTATTTCTTGACAAGCAAGTTTTCTGTAGCAAATTTCTCATCGGCAGTATGATTCAGCTTTTAACAATTAAATAGAACAACCTACCAGTCCTCCCGCTTTCCAAATAGCTCCTGAAGGCCTCGATCTCATCGCGAGACTTGCTGACCGGAGGGCCCGCAGCCACCGCCGCCACCAACAATACCACACCGAAACGCAACATTGTACCGGAATAACAAATACGCATACGCCACTGCTTTTATATAAGCTATCATGATGGGAGAAGTGATTAAATGATAATGTTATTGATTAGGTCCGTTGTTTCAGTCTTGCGACGAATAAATATTCTATATAGATATGTTTTTGCCTGTAAACGATTGAGTGCGGTTTTTAACCAAAAGTCTAGTTCGTCTGAAAGTTAAGTCACTAAATGTAGTTAAAGCAATGGCGCGTAGTTTCAGAGTCTGTGGGGCAACCGGATGACTCGCGGTATGGTATTTAAGCTCCCTACGTGTTGTGGAACCAACCTGTGCAACTCGACTGACCCACGTTGGACTTGGTTTTTCACCCTCCCCCTCAATGTCCAGTATTTTTATGTGATGAAGAACGAGCACGCGAATTGCCATTCACACTGGCTGGTCCGTTATCGATCCGTCAGAGTTGGAAGCCGGAAAAAAATGAGAGGGAGATGAAAAGTCAGAGGTGTAGGGTTAGAACCGGTGTAGTTTGATTTTTTTTTTCTCACTTTTACTTTGACGTGTAAAAGTGCCCTTGTGGCCTACTTACTGAATAAATGTTTGAGTTTGAGTTTGAGTTTGAAAAACAAAGTCCAACGTGGGTCAGTTCGGGGTGCACAGGGTGGTTCCACAACACGTAGGCAGCTTAATAAATACCGCGTGCTATCCGGTTGCACGACACGTAGGCAGCTTAATAAATAACAAATACCGCGTGCTATCCGGTTGCACGACACGTAGGCAGCTTAATAAATACCGCGTGCTATCCGGTTGCACGACACGTAGGCAGCTTAATAAATACCGCGTGCTATCCGGTTGCCTCGCGGACACTGAAACTACGCGCCATTGCTTTAACTACATACATGTAGTGACTTAACTTTCGGCCGAACTAGAGTTTTGGTTAAAAACCGCACTAAATCGTTTGGAAGCTATACGTTATATACAGACACACAGATACATATAATAATCCTTATTTAACCTTTATTCTACCGGGGATTAAGAAAGACAACACTCTACCCTAGAATGCTTTAGCTATGACTGGTACATTTACGACTTTTCCCACTTAAGAGTGACGCTTTGTATACAAAATGAAGTGTCGAAAGTGTCGTAGGACGCGGAACGTTACAGCGTGAACCATCATTAAACCGCATTTTGTATACAAAATGAAGTGTCGAAAGTATCGTAGGACGCGGAACGTTACAGCGTGAACCATCCTTAAACCGTTTTGGAGTTACATGGGTAATTACTGGCAATAGACAAAACCTCAAACCCCGAGTTAGAAATACCTGCTCTGTTAACCACCCTACCTAATTCTTGTCTCTAAGTTTCATAGCTTTCGTGGTAGCAACATTATGGAAGACCTTACAGTCTCTAATTGTACATAACATCACCCGTTTAGGAAGTTGGAGACTTGGGACTTAGAAGCACATTCGTTTGTATACACTTGTGTAATTTGTACGAGTATACATTAACCCTTTGAGCGAGGCGCGGATCCAGGATTTCGTTCCGGCGGGGGGGGGGGGGGGGGGGGGCACTTTCCTTCACAAAAAATCTCGCGGTCCCCACCTATGGGCCCCATAGTATACGAGGCTTGCGTTTCAGGGATGGGGGGGGCAATAGGGGCAATTAAATATTAGGAATTACCATAAGGTGTGTTATCAGGTAAAGATTACTAAAGATATAGAAAAATGGCATACTCATAATAATAAAACACACGCATAATAAGAGAAATAATATATCTAAGTAAACTTGCAGGAGTAACAGACAAGCCAAGAATATATCTAAGGTAATACTTTACGGTTTGTGAGCATTCCTGCATCTTATAGGGACGGGGAGGGGGGCAGCTGCCCCCCTGCCCGGACCTCGCTACGCCTTTATATACATAGAAATATCTTGAATTGTTAACCTTGATTTGATGAAAAGGTCGCTACATTCAATAATACAAATACAGTTGAATTACTAAAAGGATTAACTCATTAATCAAGATAAAACAGTAATTTGATTTTTTTATATTAAAAGCTATTCTGATAAAATTTCAAATTTACAAGGAATTATCTAATCGAAATATCAATCATTGCTAACATTGCACCAGCCCTGATTACAGCGATAACAATGCAAAGCTATGCTAAATAATACTATTAGACGGAGAGCTAGCCACGTTAAATATGATCCCATCAAAAACATAAATGTGAAAGGCTGCCAAGTTCGATACTATGGGAATGCTTCGCCTATAAAAGAAGTGAGATCTGGATAAGTACCAAGTTCCATAAAAATACCTCAAATCATAAATAGTTATAGGAATACACACTTGATTTCCAGCAGTTTTTAAGGTACATTTTGAATAAGTATCACGTTACACAGAAATACCTAAAATTATAATAGTCAGAGAAACGCACACCGGTTTTTTTAGCAGTTTCCTGATAACATTTATTATTTTCAGTACTTTTTAATGATGTTACTTGGCAAGTTTTCACACACCACACACCTTTTCAATGCAATGAATCGACACCTTTGGACTGCAATGTGTCAAGTA
This sequence comes from Pammene aurita, assembly GCA_947086415.1. NCBI lineage: Eukaryota > Metazoa > Arthropoda > Insecta > Lepidoptera > Tortricidae > Pammene > Pammene aurita. The sequence continues at coordinate 9,268,762 of OX352289.1, read as the reverse complement.
TATAATTTTCTATTAAAACTTGCCAAGTTACATCATTAAAAAGTACTGAAAATAATAAATGTTTTCAGGAAACTGCTAAAAAAACCGGTGTGCGTTTCTCTGACTATTATAATTTTAGGTATTTCTATGTAACGTGATACTTATTCAAAATGTACCTTAAAAACTGCTGGAAATCAAGTGTGCATTCCTATAACTATTTATGATTTGAGGTATTTTTATGGAACTTGGTACTTATTCAGATCTCACTTCTTTTATAGGCGAAGCATTCCTATAGTATCGAACTTGGCAGCCTTTCACATTTATGTTTTTGATGGGATTTCATTTATTTTTGTTAGGTGTAGGTTCTTTATTATATTTTTATCACGGACGGCGCGAGCGCTGCGGACGAGTGTAGGCAGCGACGGAGGGTGCGCGAGGCGGGGAACGGAATTTTTATCTAGTATCACTATACATACATATTATTACATATATCGGGATTTCGGGATCGGTCGGGCAGCGCGAGTACCTATAATCTATGATAAATCCTATTTTACTATTTATTTATAGGTGATTTTTACAAATAAACTGGCTCCCTACACCTATAAAATGTACCTACTTACATATAATTACATACATAAATAACGTACTTTATTCTGTTTGTAAGTACGCTACCTACATAGATAATTAATAACTTGGTAATACCTACCTACCAGTAGGTATTATAATTGGTGGCCTATTATGTAGCCCTAGAAGTGCACCATCCCATCTCATCCCGTGGCGTATCGGAGGGTGAGATGGCAGTAGTATATATAATTCCATCTTAGAGTATATATGATTTCCATGTTCTTGAATCTGCGATTTTATTAGTTGTAAAATTAGAAATTATTTAGACTATGCGAGAAAAAATAGTCTTTTCATTTTTGTTTGACTGATTTAGCGCACCTAGTGTACCTAGTGACCTGCTTTGCACTTCGTAAATCGTGGGTTCGGTTCCCGCAACAGACACACACAGAGTGGTGAACAATTTTATTGTTCTTGTCTTTAAGACAAACATGTATTGTCTTAAATTGGTATGTATCTAAATTTAAATAAGTCTTATCTCATTTCCACTCCATACCTACTTATAGTAGAACAAAATTACACATTCGTTGTTTTCGAAACTGACTCACACTTGGCCGTTTTCAGATTTTTACTTTATTTCGACCTAAAGACAAACCTTCGAGCCAAATTTCAGGTCGGTACGACCATTGGAAGATAGACCCATTTAGTTCATTATGACTTCATAGTAGAACAAAGTTACACCTTCGCTATTTTAAAATTGACTCACACTTGGCCGTTTTCAGATTTTTCCCTTTACTTTGACCTTAAGACCTATCTCCATGCCAAATTTCAAGTCAGTACGACCATTGGAAGTGGTCTAGGTTTTTGATGAGTCAGTGAGTCAGTGAGTCAGTGAGTGTATAGTAAAAATAGCGATTTTCTGACGTCAATATCTCAAGAACTGCTATAGGTAGAATAATGAAATTTTGTATTCTAGACAATTAAGGGGATGTCAACAGACACTCGAAATTTCATATGCGTAGATAAAATATGTTTTGAGTTATAGGGTGGTCGAAATTGGCCCGAAATGGTTCGTGTAATATAACCCACGGCCGGTGTGTCGCTTTTTTTTGCTCGAACTTGGCGGATACACTGCCGTGTGTCTAGATACAATAATGAGAGCGACGAAACCCATCTCGTTAGTTTGATATACTATGCTTATTTCTAGATCCGTGCATCTGGCAGCTGTACAGTGGTGGAGATCAACAAATGCACACCACTTGAAGAATACAAATCCTTGAGGGTTTTGAATTTATATAAATAATTAGATTATATCAAGGAAGGCCCCTGGTGTGTGAGCGAGTCCCACATTCAGGGTACTCCAAGTCCAACTACTAAAGCGCCGTAAATACTCATCTTTACTGAAAGGTTATGAGTTTGCGGTGCTTGCAGTGGAGACAATGGGTCCGTGGTCGGCTGATATGAAAACTTTTATGGGGGCCCTGTCGAAACCGCTGGTCGGCGCTTCAGGGGGCCCTAGAGCTGGCACTTACCTCTGCCAGCGCATCTCCTTGGCAATACAGAGAGGTAACTCGGCCAGCGTCATGGGTTCCCTGCGGTAGGGGGACCTCTTAGAGGGAGTTTTCTTTTTATAACTGGGATTTTAGGTAAGATTTTAGGTAGTTTTTATATTTTATAGTTGATTAATTTAGTTTTATAATTAACTTTCATTTCGTGTTCATAAAAGCACTTTTCACCCCGATTATATCATTGCTCAAAGTTTCTGATGGAGCAAAGTAGTAAAAAACGACGACGTATAATGGAATTGATAGTTTGTCGCCTACTGTTTCTGTTTCTGAAATACGCAATGTTAAAATCTAATGTTAAAATATAGGCCCAATCCTCTATAAATTAGACAACTTCGGCTGTTTTTACCTATTTTGGTATTACTTTTTTCCAATTCCAAAACATTGCTAATCTGCCACTCTGACCTACACCTATTAAAAACTGCCAGATGCCCGGATCTAGTAATACGGATAGTATTGCAGTCTTACTAGATGGGTTTCATTGCTCTTATTATTGTGTCATACATATCTGACGTGGCCAGCTCTTAGTCCATATCTTCCTTTGATAATTAAACCAACCGGATGCGAGACGCGCGCTAATTTCTATCAGAAAAAGTCTGCCAATTTCGGCGCGGGGGACGAGGAAACGCACACAAATAGGGTAGACCGGGGACAATAGAAACACGTCATGATTGAAACAAGTCAAATTTCTCGATAACTATAATACCTACGCGTCTGACGCAACACTCGGAACACGTGGTTGGCCATGTTTGAATCTTCGGCCAGGAGCGCTCGAGCGCCGGTGCAAGACGGGATTGTCCACGAGCCAAACCAGTTGTTCACGGTAAAAAGTAAGTATTTGTGCTCTCGTATATTTTCTTATAACTTCGTTTACTCTTGTATTTTGACTAATCAAATTATTTTGGTGTTATAGTTAGGAAATAAACGAATGTTTTTAATGGCCGTTGATCAGCGTTCGAGCCTTTTTTATATATAATATTTGACCTTGAAGTGAAAAACGTGGTGTGGGGACGATAGAAACAACTTGCTTGTGGACGAATGAAACGTTTCAATCGTCTTCGCGTTTTAATCGACCCCAAAAGTAACCGACTTCAAAATATAAGGTTCTGTATTCGATGCACATGTTTGGTCTATTAATGTTCACATTTATTTGTGTAGTTTTTGACCCAGTTGATAAATTATGGATAAACAAAGTTTTTTTTTAATCTCCAGTTTTTTTATTCGAGTTTATGTGAACATTTGTTTTTAAACGACTTCATAAAAAAGGAGGTTCTCAGTTTGACCCGTATGTTGATTTGATATGTTTGATATATAATAATAATACTTTTTAGCAACAACCGACTGCTGCCTACCGGCTGATTAAAGAGGTCGGCCTCTGCTAAAATGTGTATCAGAGAAAGTTTAACAATTTTTGTTTTTAATTGGCATATCGCTATGTTTTTGTTTACATAATAAAACAATTTAAACTGATTATTTTATTGCGCCTATTATTTCATTTTACATTCCGACGTCTGCAACACTCGTCACAGGGTGTACGGGAAAGGTTATGATTGGAACATTGTTATAGTTGAAACAAGCACTTTTGTATGAAACATAATAATGCTTGTTTTTTGCGATTCTTTATCATTATATCTTAGAATTGCATTAAAACTATTTTGGTTAAGGTAAATGTATAAAGTAGCAGCGACAAAGAAAACTAATGCCGGTTTCACACGAGGGCAGGACAGTGAGGCAGAACAGTGGGCAGAGCAGTGGGTGATTCAAGACAGTACTGTTCTGTGCGTTTAAACAGTAGCAGTACTGTGCTGCCCACTGTTCTGCCTCACTGTCCTGCCCTCGTGTGAAACCGGCATAAAAGTCGTATACTCTTTCTTTTTACCAAGTTTTTTTATCGAGATGTTCAGATACTCATAAATTGAGAAATGTTTATGTTATGCTTGCAAACTTTTGATGAGCTCATTGTATGCCGAGGTAGGGATGAAAAAGATTGAAACAGATATAAGTACTTGTATTGTGCCGAAGATATTTGAGTGTTTCAATTGACCTCACATAGTGTTTCAATTGACACTCATGTGAGTGACCTCACATCATTGAACCATACTGCCCCATGATCTTTATTACATTATTGTCAAAAAACTATGGACTATAGACCATCCAAATACATTTTATTTAGGAACCAGATAACTAACCTTGAAATATTTTGAGCGTACATCTTTCTACTCATAAAAATATGATGGTTACAGGAGGTCAAAGGCAAATTGTTTCAATTGTCCCCGGACTCCCCTACTGTTAACACTAATGCATTTTCCATTAACGTCGCTACACACGCACACGATCAAATTATCAAACACTCGCATACAATATATTCACACAAGTAAGTACAAACACAGCCACAGACAACCTGTCCGTGAACAAGATAATGTCATCTTTAAGTAAACGTAGACAGTGCGAGAAACGCGTCGATAATAATATACGTAAGTATCGATATTTGTGACGTTTTCAAGTCAAAGCTACATCATTGTCGGTTGTTGATAAAGTTAATTTCTAAATGTTTTTTTTATGGTAACGCCTTATTGACAACCGATGTTTATATCGACATTTATTATTGTGCTGTCCCATCACTAAAACTTACCTGTTAGGTACACCAGAGTCAGAAATTAAAAGTGCCTATTTAAGGGGATAAGAGTGCATAACGTACCTTATAATAAATAAAGTAAACAAAATTAAAATGCTACATAAAATGTATGGTGAAAATAAAGGAACAAATTAATTTCTAAACAGGAATATCGTTATTTCAAGCATCTACAAGTATATTTCACTTAAGGGGCGCCACACATTAGAGCGGAATTCATCACACTAGCTGAAATTTGTCTATTAAAACGGAAATTTGTTTATGGTGGCTGTATTTTTGAGACCATAGACAAATTTCAGCTATTGTGCCGTACTACAAGCACACATACGCTGAGTTGCTTACGCTGGTTCTTCTCAGTTCCTTTCCGAACCAGTAGTAGTTTATTGCCCTTCCCATAATACGGTTTTAAAAATATTTGAATTCAATACAGTTGTTAAACCAGTGTTTATGTTTTATTTCATTATCGTGCGGACGGGCGTAATGTGCTAGGCTAGGTTATCCTGATAGTGTCAGATTTTGAGTTCCAAACCACCTTACTGCCCTGCCCTCGGCGGGGCTCGACGACATATATAATTTAAAAAGCTATGCGTGTGAATGAGTTTTACCTTTGAAGTACTGACGTTAATCTTTTCATTTTTGTTTATGATTAAAAAATAATATGTAATTTGAATAATTTTAAAGTAGAAAATATCTTTAGAAACAATTTAATAACAACACACACTCAGAGACACACTGCTTTTTTAACAGAGCCATGCTTTGCATTTATGACATGACTGTATGTCGAATGGGTCTCTGCCTAACCCACGGAGTATCTTTAAGTGTATTGCCTAACCTGCCATAACAATGACATAATGGCGGACGTATTTCAGCCGCACTGGAGTCGATTACTCTTGTTTGCAATATTTCACTTACCTCCCTCGATGTAATCGTGTTCATAATTGCATACCCAATTGATGAATGAATTCATTGATAAATTGGGTATGCAATTATGAACCCGATGGTACAATGTACTATGAAGAGTCAAGTTTAAAAATTACCCTAAAGCAGATGTAGTACCATTAAGTGGCAACACTTTTTGATTGACAATATTTTTTAGTTTTTTGCTAATTTGGTGCACTATTTGATGATATTTAGACGTTATTATACTTACAGATGAAAAGAAACGTTATCCTTCTGTAAACTCGATAGTTCAGATCTTTTCTTACATGAAAACACGCAGCAATTCGGCATTTTTACCTCAGATCGTTCCGCGCCGACCGCCGACTGACATTTATTGAATGGCGTTTGACGCGCGACAACTAGTTTTATATAACCGCTATGACCAGTGGTCTTGTACTTCTGTCCGTGACGTTATTCCTGCGTATAATTGCTTGTACTTTCCATTGGATAAAATTAATTGTTTCGTACCAAATATCAACATGTGGCACATCAATCGATAGGTCTTTAAAAATAACGTTGACCTTTGAACGTTTTGTGATTAAGTGAATATTTTTAGAAATAATCGCTTTGAAAGTCGGAAAAATAGCGTCCTTCGTCGCAGCTGTAACTTTTGAACCGTAAGTCCAAAAAATATGAAAAAATTTGAGAAGATGCGTGTTGTCATATAATTTCAACGAAAATTGTTCTGAACATTATTGCTCCTGCCATTTTTGAGTTATTTCCAAAAAAACTTCTTCCATAGGCATCAGATACGATCATTTGGCATTAGTTTGGTTCTTATACCATTGAAGCTACGGAACCCTCCATTATGCGTGGTCCGACACGCACTTGGCCGGTTTTTTTACTAAATAGGCCATCATCTACCCACCATGTTTGTTTAAAAGAACTTTACAATAGTAATGTCCCCTGGCTAACAGGACCTAATCATTAAAAGGGAAATCCCATTACAACCGGAACAGGGAGGGTAGGTCCTTACAAATGCAATAAAAATCAAAATATAATCCAAAAATTGTAATTACGTTTTTTCTCTATATATAAAAAAATATTTCCATAACTAAACGTTACAAAATAATAGAATATCATTACAAAGCTATGTTTAAGAATAACATTTTAAGATAAAAAATAATTGGACGTTACCATTCTTTCTTTCCTTTAAATTTTTAATATAAAAATCTTAGGAGTCAATCATCCCATGCTAATTCTACTTACCTATATTAAAGAATACAAAAATATTATTATAACCTAAAATTACGTCTAACTTAACTTATCAGTTCATAAGTCTTTACACCTAAATGTCTTATTGTTTCTTGAAACACATAAAATCTCATCGACAAAAGCCTTAATTATAAGAGACAAAATGTCATGCATCTCTCTTTGCCATTAGCAGTTCTATACAGCTATAACTAGATTTGCCTCGGCAGAGGCATGAAGTGGCACATTTAGACTTAACTCTAAACTTACATGAGCTTTTCTAAACTGAAGTACTTGTGCCCTTAAGGTGCGTCCAGATTAGGCAAATGTGCCACGAATGCGCCTGCTAAAGCATGCATAACTACGATGTACAGAGTAAGTGCACTCGCGGATAATTTTCCACATCTGGACGAACCTTTACGTTACATAGCCTACACTATCACTTTGTTGCAATTGGAAATTTTCAAATGCAAGCGCTTACACAAAAGTTACATCTAATACATAACACTATTATTGTATGAGAATATTATTTTTAAATAAGTATTGCAACGGTTTGCTCATAGCAATTCTAAATAGTCGGCAGTGTTGACTGGTTTACAATGTTATTACATTCTTAAAATACTTAATACTAATAAATAATACAAGCACTATAAACAAGCGGCTGGCAAAATAAGGGTTCCGTAGCTTAATACGAAAATAAACTAAAAACCGAATAAAATGTACTTCGACGGGGTAAATGTACTTATTTGTCTTGTACGAGGCCCCCGTTTTTTTATTGTGTATTATAGCGATATATTATTAGTAGCTTTTACATATTATTTGTGTCTACACACAAATACTTTGTAAATTGTGTGAGATACTACCAGTTAACAGACATAAAACGCCGAAAAATTACGTTTCATGAAGTGAGATCCCGTTAATTCTTTTTTATATTGTAAAATTGGAAGTAGAAATACACACCGTAATCATTTCAATCGTTTACTATTATAGTTAATTAAATATAGCCATGTGACAGACGGACAGCGGAGACCTAGAAGCAGGGTTCCGTTTGGTACCCTTCGGATACGGAACCCTAAAATAGAAAGCATGCAAGCACGAAAAATAAATCATATTGCACCAATAATTGTGTTACACACCGAATTATATTAGACATAGATAATTTATGAATAGGACGAATGCCCAAATTAAATTGCACGGCGAATGAATGTCATAGACTTATAAGTATTAAGAATGTCTAGTTAAACTATCCTACTTTGACATCGCGTAATTATTAAATACGATACTTAACATACAGTTATACCTAAGGGCTTCTTAATCAAGCGAATGCGCCGCGAACACGCACGCTTTTTTAGGCTGCATTTTATATTTGCGCAACTCGTGCAGGGCTTTCATAAAGTACGCAAACAACAGCAAAAAAGGTGTACGCATTCGCTAGATATGGACGCACTATTAAGAATAATCCATCTTCATGAATCAAGCAAAACTATTATGTGCTATAATGTGTTTGAGTTCAGTTAATAGAACATCATTGTAAGCTTCGTAAAACCTATATTATTGGTTACTAAATGTCGATATATGTACATACGTACCATCGGGTTCATAATTGCATACCTAATTCATCAATGAATTCATTCATAAATTGGGTATGCAATTATGAACCCGATAGTACACATACTTAAAATCTGTATATAGACACATAACTCGCTCTATTAATTATCATTAAGGGCCTGCCTTAGGAATTGTCTTTATTTCACGGTTAAGCTGCCACCACGCGCCACACGTTTGTTATAAAAATTATATTTGTTTACCATTAATAAAAACCAAGGGAAGAGCTATTTTTTCTCGTTACTTCTCTTGGGTCACTATTAAAAATAAATAATTTATATGATTCCGTTATAAGTTATGTTGTATATTGCCCTTTGTGGGTACAGTACCCCAATTATAAATAAAGCTGTTTATTGCCTTAATAATACTACTACAGCAGCCTAAATGAACTACAGAAAGCGTATAGATTACAATAAGTATATGAGTTACTATGTATATCTACTATGAAGGCACAAGCTGGCTAGCCTTATGCCTGGGGTAAGACATGACATCAAAACACTAAGTACGTATAATACAAGGCGTTATACATAAAGCATATAAAATCACTTTCTGATACATACAATACACGCCTAATTTCTTTTAAGGTTTACTATGCAGAAAGCTCAAAAATAGTAGGCAAAGTTAGCCAGGGCTTTTTTAAATACATTATAATAGCAAGAGAATTGAGAAGCATCCAAGATATGGAAAAGTGACTTGGAAATATTTTTACGTCACACCTGGCCATAATGCGAGTTTTACCGCTCGCTACGCTTACGGTAAAACTCGCATTATGGCCAGGTGGGGACGTAAAATTGTGTACTCACCACGGGCAGTAAAAAAGAAAGCCCTCTATCGCATATTTACAACCCTCGCCTGCGGCTCGGGTCCCAAATACCTGCGATTTCGGGCTTTCTTTTTTTTACAGCCCTAGGTAAGTAATGTACTATAGGGTGGATCAACTTTTTCTTGTTATTAGTGACCTTTGTTACGTCTCGTAAGTCACGCTATAACCATGATTATATATTTTTTTCTATATCAAGTTACTAAATTGCGTTACAGCATTATTTCTGTTTTTGTATCCTGACTGACAGGGCAGAATAATAACAAGAAATAGTTAAACGCATCAGTATTATATATAAAATGTATATAAATATTGCCCTATAAAAATATAACTATAATAATTAATTGGTTTAATGTAATTTTGAATTTTCAGTAATTGGCTACTATAATGTATATATTTAATTCACATTGATATTGCTGTATGATATGATAAGGTTATATCATGTTGTTTTTGAAAAAATATATGCTATATTTATCATTCACACTCTAATGTTTACTTTGAAAAAAATGCGAGATGATTAAGTTACATGTACATATGCTTGACAAACTAAAGTAGTTATTTCCTTATAATAAAAATGTATTTTACTACACATCACACTGAGTCATTCAATTCATTGTCTAATTTGAATAGGTTAATGAACAGAATATTTCCTCTATCTCCAGTTAAATGCTTAAATAGAGAATATATAGACACGTTATAGCTACAACTATTTACATATAATCAGAATGTTTGACAATTTCCGGTACTCTTGTAGACCGACACATATTGTATGGGATATACTTAATGAACCTAACTACATTACGCGAAACGGAATACACAAATCTACAATTAAGTCTAGAAATTAAATAAACCTAAAAGCGAATCACAATGGCAACACCAGTTATCTTGTCAAACAGTAAACACATTTTTACCAACAATGTGCAAATTTATTTTATAACTTTTTTGTAATAAAATAATCAATTTACGCAGATATTCTACTCCACTCTACTAGAGAATCTACTCTTTGTTGTCTATGACAAATTTTCTCTGTGGCCTATTTTGAGGTTTCTGGATGCATAAAAACGCTGGACAGACATACCATCATAACTACCGTACAGACAGGTGGCATTGAGCAGAGAGGCACCGGAGTCGCCTAGGTTATACACTTCATGATTAATTTATTTATTTCGAATCCAAGATCCATAGATTGTTAGTACATACATCTAGAGAAGGCTTAAAAACTATGGTTAGTGACATAGAATTGGAAATAATAATTATATAAAAAAAAACTAAACACCGCCCAAGGGGGTACTGTCTTGTAGAATTTTTGTCCAGCTTTGAAGACAAGTACCTCGCTCTTCTTCCCATTGCACCTTACCCGATGTTTCACCGACTCTCGAACTCTTGAAGTGCACTCATGGATGGGCTCAACAACACCGTGTCGTACGCATAGCCGATGTTATTAATGGATTGACCATCTACGGAGCAGCCGACATAAGCATGGTTGAGTTCATCCATCAGCTTGTTTACGTATAGGTTAAACAACCTAGGAGAGATCAAGCCGCCCTGCCTAACTTCACACTCCACTTGTATACATCCGAGTAAACGCCCGCCCATCTGACCGAGTTAATCTGGTTTCCATACCAAAACTTTCAGGATCACGATCAACTCGGGCACATTGGTCTCGTTTGACAACTTTTGCCAAAGCACATCACACGGGACCAGAGCGAAAGCCTTCGATAGATCTAAGAAGCAGGCGTTCACTTGTGTATCCCGACTCTAGTGCCCTCTCTGCTCAATAATGCCACCACCTGTCCGTACGCTATATATCTAGTGTTTTATTCATATATTAGTGTTATGATTCATAACACTATATATTCATAAAAACTATTAAGTATGATTTGGCCTCAAAGTGTGTCTTTTATCACTGAGAAACTTCGGAAGAAAATACAATCGTTTGGACTAAACTAAGTACCTATAATGTGAATACATATAAGTAGGTATAGAAGACAGGTTGGTAGTAAGTATTCACGTGAAACTTAATTATAGTGCTAGTTGAACAAGAGTAAGATTTTTTTAATGATGCTATCAGAAGAAATATTTTAGTAAGAATAATTCAGTAGAATTATAGAAACTTTATGACTCCAAAAAATACTTTATTTGGCCAATTTCAATACAAATAAATAGACAGAAACGAATGAAATGAAAAATAACCTGACTTGAATAATTATTATCTTCGCCTTGTGAAATAATACTGAAAGAAATATAATATAAAATAATACTTTTTTGTTATTTTAGTAGAAGTGATCCAAACATATGTAATTGTTAGTATTGTTTTTGTGTATGTATTAATATAAATAAAAATACATTTTAGAAATGCTAGCGTGCATAGACATAGGTATAACTATCGATGATTAACTCTTAATTAAAGCTCAAGAAAAAAGTTAAAAAGTCAAAGTTATAGAACTTAAAAATTAAGTAAAAGCTGCCATTACAAATTAAAGCTTACGCTGGCCACGTAAAGTACTTCTTGGGAGAGACATATATTCGGACAAAATTGTTTTTTTTTTTCTTAAAGAAATCAACCCCCAAATACCTCGTTTAGAACTATGTATTGTTAGAACTCTGTACCCGTTTAGAACTATACTTATAATTTTAAGAATATCAATTATCGCATAAGAGAATATGTAATGTTTTATATCAAAAATTGGTTTCAAATTCGAAATGCTGGTTCCGTAACAGTGTACACATAGTTATTACTAAAACTACAATGTATATACCGAAATACAATTGATTATAAACGTCAAGATTTCATACAAATATATTTTACAGGTATGGCACTTAATAAACAGATATAAGTTTGTAAATATTCAATTTCACCAGACATATTGCAGTCAGCCAAATAGCATATACGTATCAAAACATATATACGAGTATCTAATTAAAATTTACCAAAATATTATTAGTTTATTTTCACAAATATATACATAGCGCCTGTTATTTATTTTACAGAATGGCTTAATCTTATCCCACATAGTGCATTGTCAGTTGCAATATCAACTCATAAATGGATTAATCAACAATATTTATTAGCATGTCTCTTGAGTTACTTATTAAAAGTATGATAGTAATCATAAAAATCGACACTTGACTGAATTACAAACAAATTACCACAGACACCATTTCTCTAAGAAAACTTTGTCTCCTGTGTAACGGACATATTGATAACTGAAAAAAGTTGACTAACCCAAAATAGCGCAATCATTCCCAACGGAAATGAAATAAATACTTTAAATTACTGGTGGCTTATGCGACCATATTTGTTGATTCGTAAAAACAGTCAGCTACGAGAAGGAGTATCTATAAGTAAGAAGTATCAGAAGTAGTTAAGCTGGTGAGGTGTTAAAATGCTTTTATCTACACTCATACTGTAAGTACTCTAAAATGCGTTCAAAAACCGTAGACAATGACAAGCATTACAACAAACGATTTAACTATGATAAGTTTCTTATCTGCGGCAGTAACGTAATTTTAACTTTGCATGCTCAAATATTGTTAAGCAATGAGTTTCAAATTTGGAACATCGAATTTGATAACATAATGTTACCGCCATGGCCAACTCGATTGGTCCCGCGCGAGCGCCGGCACAATCGAGTAGGCGCAATGCCGGCACAATGGCGGTCATTCTATGGTTTCCGAACAATTAATTTAATATATATAATATGAGTGTAGATAAAGCAGTGTATGCAACTGTACGTAATTAGGCCTTAAAACACTCGTGTGATCTGCCTGCGGCTCATTTCATAAAACCACACTCATGTTTTAAGGACCCTTAATTACGTAACAGTTACATAAACTACTATTATGTCACTCTGGGCGGTGAGATTTACCGCCCACGCGGTAACCGAAATTGCTATTTTGACAGTGAAACATTGCGTTTAAGTATATAGTTGATATAGAGTTTATTTTTCAGTAAAATGTTAGAAATCGCATGGTGTCTTTTTTTTTTTTGTCGTACTGTCGGTTTGTCGGGCAACCCGAACTGACCCAACACGACCCGGCTGCCTCTTGGATACTGTAACTACGGCCTGTTGCTAAATAATTTGCATCAATTATGCGAACGATTATTTAGTCTATGGTATTTAGGAATAGAAAAAACTGCCATAATAGGCACAGCTTAAAAGTTAAGACCTGTATATAACTAATCGTTACAGAAGTATGTATAATATGTAAATTGTATATCTACATCTAAGGCAGAGGTTGCGATTATTGAAATGAGCATTTTGACCCTAAACTTATTTTTATAATTACACAAAGTACGTTGGATATTGACATAGCTGGGCATTAACTCGTTAATCCGTTAATCGTTAATTAACGAAGTTAACATTTTGATTAACGGATTAACTTTTAAGTTAACTTTTAAAAATGTTAACGGACACGTTAACTTCCGTTAATATGCAGAAGTCCGTTAATCGTTAATCCAATGCCTACTATTTACCGCACGGCACCGCGGCGCGGCGCGAAAAACAGGTTCAGACAAGTATGAAACGAACGACAAATGCCGGGCGGCGCGTGGCAGCGAGTGAAACAAAAACAAAACTAGATATATTTTGCCGGCGCGTGCGAGTGAGAAAACTGCGAAGAGATTTGTTTCGTTTGATCATTTCATTACTTAGCGCCGGTGCTTAGAGTGACGAGTGTTTTGTTTGTTGTTATTATAAATTACAGAACCTTAACCAACATGTTTTATAAGTTCACTAATGAAAAGATATAAAAATGCAATTTTACACATATTAACGGATTAACGGTTAACGTTAACTTGCGTTAATTCTTCCGAAATGTAACGCTTTAACGTTTAACGAAGCTAACTTTTTTTGTAGCGGATTAACGATTAACGAAGTTAACTATTTGATTAACGGTGCCCAGCTATGGATATTGACATTATTTTATTTTTTATAATTACACGTTGGATATTGACATTATTATACAATTTAACACAGCGCACCTGTGAGCTTATGGTCACTACCAGATTTTTTTTAAATCGATGCCAGCATCAATTGCACTATATAAATTCTCGTGTGCATCAAAATATCAAAATTGACCTTTATCACTTAGACCGCCAAGCATCGGGCGGAAAAATCGTGCCCTCAGCGCGAGTGCGCAAGGCAACTCGCTTATATTTAGGACGTGATATCACGGTCTGGCGCTGAAGGTATGACTTTCCGTGCGCGTAACTTGACGTCTTTGGCGGTCGAATAAACATCAAATCAGTGTACCATGTTGAGTAATTTTGATGTGTCACACATTCCCTAAGCTCACAAATACCATGTAATTACTGGTAAAAAATATATATGCAGCTTTAACCTTGACCCTTTGATAGTATCATCACGTATTCGGGCCGAATTTTTACGTTTTGAACGCCAGGTGGCGAAGTAATACGCCGTGCCCATGACGCCAGAAAAAAATGGCTATAATTAACACCATAAAAGGGTTCCAGGAGTGGTATTTCATAGTTTTAGAACGGACGGCTATTGACGTCGCTGGCGTCACTTGCCGACGCCGTGACTAGCGGTGATTAGCGCTCAACAACACGCAGAAAACAACCATGTAAAATAAACTCGTGTGACATCCGCTCGCGACAATTGCCCACATTAATGTCATGCCATTTTCGCCCCAAACCTCGTAGTGTGTAGAGTTTTAAGGATTCATAATTGAGCAAATACCAGTACTGTCAGTGGTCTCCTCTGAGTAGTTCCATGAGGAGGTTGAAACTGGGCCCGTCTCCGTCTTTGCTTTTGTTTGCCGGATTCAGCATCTCCTTGCCCACTTGCATGAAGAACTGGAATGAGATAGTTTTGAATTAGACTTCGTTTTTTATGAAGACTCGCCATTTAGCATCTTATTGTTGTTGTTTTTGTTTATTTGTAAGTTGTGGTTGAATAAATATTTTATCTATCTATCTATCAGAGTATCACTAATAATGGAAACAAAAGTAGTCAAATAATTAAGATAGATTCTTAAAAAACAGGCCAAGTGCGAGTCGGAGTCGCGCACCGAGGGTTCCGTACAAACCTCTAGGTATATAGGGGTAGTGACTTTAAAATTATTAAAAATATTTTTATTATATGATGTAACTAAAAGTTTAAGGTTTTCGCAATGTTTCCTTCATCTGTGCTATAAGACGTTGCTTTGTACCAAATTTCAAGATTCTGAGTTCACGGGAAGTACCCCGTAGGTTCTGCGAGTGCCGAAAAACTCTAAAATTTGCAGCATAAACGACTGTATGTTTTGATTGCGTTGACTTTTAAGTTTGATTTTTTCTCAGCTCCAAGGGACAATAGACCTGAGTATTTGATATAAATTTCAGCTTGATACCTCCACGCGTTCCTGACAAAAATTGTCTTGACAGACAGACGGACAACAAAGTGATCCTATAAGGGTTCCGTTTTTTCCTTTCGAGGTACGGAACCCTAAAAACGAGGTAGCGTCAATAATAAAGTCTGAGGCCAGGCTAGTTTGAATTTTCAACCCGGTTTGACACTATACTTAGTAATTATGACATGTTGTATATATCCAAGATGCTATGTGGGGCTATGTGTGGCTTCGTCGGCTGGTTAACCCGATAATAACACTCAGCACGGCTAGCACGTCTTACGCGCGACTGGCGTGACAAAAGACAGATCTGCGCGACTCCATGCGTTGTCGCTAGTTGGCAGCACAACTTGCGCGTGAAAGGAGCGACAGACTCGCGATCAAATGCCAGTGTCATAAAATGACAGTGACTCGCGACTTTGAAGTAAAATCCTTTGCATAACTTTGAGTTCTCTTCGTGTCAGTTGTAGCCGCGGGTACATGTTATGCTACCGGAAAGCGAGATTTTTGACAGGCGCGGGAATGTTTTCCCTACTCGCGACTTAAGTCGCTCTTGTAACACGTGCTAGCCGTGCTGATAATATTTGTCAAAAATCAAATCCCTCTAGATTTTCCTTGGAGTTTTTTTTTCATAATGAATTTGAAAAAATAACATTATCTACACCCATATCATAAATCCTCTATTCTGCGTTCGGAAACCGTATGCAATTACCACTATTATTGCAACCAACTGTAACAGTGTGGTAAAAACGTATCGATATAACGGTAACGTAATGAAAATACAGACCTCCTCCCCGGCCGCCGGCACGCGCCCCCCCGATCGCCGGCACAATCGAGTTGGCCGTGGCGGTGCAATGGCGGTCATTCTAATGGCTTTCGAACACCTCATTTAGGATTTATAATATGTGTGTAGATAAAGCAGTGTATGCAACTTTACGTAATTAGGCCTTATCACGTAACAGTTACATAAACTACTATTACGTCACACCTGGCCATAATGTGAGTTTTATCGCACGCTACGCGTACGGTAAAACTCGCATTATGGCCAGGTGGAGACGTAAAATTGTGTACTCACCACGGGCAGTAAAAAAGAAAGCCCTCTATCGCATATTTACAACCCTTGCCTGCGGCTCGGGTTACAAATACCTGCGATTTCGGGCTTTCTTTCTTTTACAGCCCTTGGTAAGTAATGTACTATTATTTTGACGTTGATTTACCTGACAAGTGCGCTGCAGCTCCGGTATACGCAGCAACAGTTCGCCGAACTTCGCCGGCGTGTCGGGCGAGTGCGCGGCCGTGTACGCCTGTAGCGCGCCGAGCGCCTTTTCTTGAGACGCGCGGACTTTCTCAGCTTCCCGGAGCTCTGGGGCGTCTAAAAGAATAATTATCACATAGTATAAAACAAAGTCGCTTTCCGCTGTCTATACCTATGTATGCTTAGATCTATAAAGCAACGGATTTTGATTTTTGAAAGGTTCTCGAGTGGCGACCACGAACCGGAAGGCGCAGCGTGGGTAGACCCCCCGCAAGGTGGACTGATGACCTGGTGAAGGTCGCGGGAGTCCACTGGATGCGGGTGGCGCAGGACCGGTCATTGTGGCACTCTTTGGGGGAGGCCTATGTCCAGCAGTGGACATCTTTCGGCTGATATGATGATGATGATGATGATGATATAGGATCACTTTGTGTTCCGTCCGTCCATCTGTCTGTCTGTCAAGACCCTTTTTCTCAGGAATGCGTAGAAGTATCAAGCTGAAATTGATATCAAATACTCAGGTCTACGGTCCCTTAGAGCTGTGAAAAAATCAAACTTCTAAGCCAACGCAATCAAAAGATACAGCCATTTATGCCGCAAATTTTCGAAACTCGCAAGGGAATCAAAACCTACAGGGTACTTCCCGTGAACTCAGAATCATGAAATTTGGTACGAAGCAACGTCTTATAGCACAGATAAAGGAAAAATTGCGAAAACCGTAAATTTTTTGGTTACATCATATAATAAAAATATTTTTAATAATTTTAAAGTTACTACCCCTTTCCTCATGAACGCGTAGAAGTATTAAATTGAAATTCATATCAAACCTACAGGTTTGTACGGAACCCTCGGTGCGCGAGTCCGACACGCACTTGGCCGGTTTTTTTTAAATAGGTAGAGTGATTCAAGAGCAAGGTTTATATGTATAATACATGCATAATATATATGAGAGAAACACTGATACTTTTAGAGGTTTCTAATGTGATGTCGTAAATAAACTCTTTTTTTTGCGCTTACATTGCAAACGCTGGCTGAACCCTACGAGATATATCAAAATAATGTACTATAGTATTGTACACCTTAAAAAGGTCTACATAAAAGTCCGCGATGGTATATGTCTATCTCTTAGGGATAACCCACAATAATCATATTTTATCCCGTGCAAATCTGGGGTGGGTCGCTAGTTTATTATAAGAGAGAGCCCCGAGCCAGCGAAAGATTCTAAAATTGAGTAACGAGCGTAGCGAGTGGTTCAAAAATGGAATCTTGAGCGGGCGAAGGCCTCAAGGGAAGAGAAGTAATTTTACTTCCGAATATAAAACGATTTTTTCCACCACACCACCGCGAGAAAAATACAAGTTATAAAATATTTAAAATTAAAGCCAAATGAATGCTTTCAAAATTGGATAATTCGAGATAACGTGACGTCAAAACTTGTACCAAATTACTTTCCCCACACGTGGATAAAATGCATTTCCCCTTAGCTTTCAAGGAATAAATAGCGCCGTTCCGGTTAGAAATGCATGCGGCATCCTATAAGGGTTTCGTTTTTTCCTTTTGATGTACGCAACCCTAAAAACAACAAAGATTGCGACGAATTGGGAACCTCCTCCTTCGAAATCTTGAAGTCAGTTGAAAAGGCTAATTTAACCATAACCAATATTTCATTAGAGTCAAATTTGCTTAATCTGATAGTTATATCAGCCAATTAAGTCTTGACGTTGGCATCTTGTTTGATAATCTGACTGTCAACTTGCCAGTTGACAGTGAAATCTAAAAGTTTTTTTCAATGGAAAATGGCAGTTTCTATGAAACTACATATGTACAACAACTGTTGAGCACTTCAATGTATACCTCTTAAGAGGCTGACAGCAGCTAAATTCCCTCCCTATCTTTTTCAACGCGAGTGAAAGAGAAACATTGTGTTACGATTAGTATGGGAGCTCATTTCAAATTTAGCAAAATGATGAATTTAAAAAAAACTGAGAATTAATTGAGAAATATATATCAAAGAAATTTTTAGTATTAGTGTCGTGAAATTTTGTCCTTAAATACAGACGTATAAGTCAAGAAACTAAAGACATACAACTGTTTAAAGCTAATTTTAAGATGCAACTTTGGAATTATTTTCTTTCGAGCCGATTTCGTCCAATCGTGTATCGGAATTAACGAAGTTCTTCCAAATATTAACATAATTTTTTTTTTACATATATTTCAAGTTGTTTCTAAAAAACTGTTTGAGTAAAGTCAATTTGAAGGTCATCGGGTGTTGTCAGCCTCTTAAACCCGTTTCCTTGCGTCTTTCTTACCTGAGGTGAGCAGCACTATAACCTTGAGCGCCACGTACTCGTACCTGTCGACCCTCAACCTTCGCAGGTGGTCCGTGAAGCTCAGCATCCGCTCTATGCACGGAGTCAGCCCCAACCTGGAAATAAGTTTTTTTTAGACGTGAACTTCTTACATCCGTTCGTGATTTTCAATGTTTTTTATTTTTATTTTGAGCGTTTGTTCCGTGATATGATAACTCTATTACTTAACATTTTTCTGATCTTTATGAAAGGAGATCGTCAATTCTGGGCCACCTGATATAAACCGTATACAGTTTGTACTGCAATGTAAAATAAATACTCATTTTATTACTAAAGTAGACAAAATATTGCAAAAAAATTAAACGGGAATTAGAAATACTAAATAAATAAACATTATGTTGATTTTTCCGCGATTAAAATACAGCAAGACAAGTTGTTAACCTCCTTATGGCATTGACATAAAGTTTAACTTCACCCTGACCTGAAACGGGATTGTTTTTTCGTTTGACACTGTCAATGTATACCGTTACATAATCTGCGTTTTGATACTGTTCGGTAAGTTAGATCATTGTTATATTAAAATAGTATCTAAGCCTACGAATACGGAAGTTTAAATTAGAAATCGACTGTATTAAAACGCCTAAAGATTGAAAATGCGTATTTTTGCATTTTTGATCGGAATTTGAATATTAAAAGTGGGTTTCATAATGGCATAATATCATGCTCCTTCGATAACGAAACGCATCTTTTTTTTCAATTTTGTAATGTCAGATACTAGTGCTGTCGCACTTAACGGTGGTAAACCTTATCCCTTCGCAATAGGTGTTAGGAATGTTCAGTTAATAGTATCAACGATGGTTTGACAGCAGTCTTTGTTTACCGAAATACAGGAACTATAAATACGATCAAAATATGACTTTTTATTATTTCATCATGATTCCCGTTTTGTTTTCTAGTCTGCTTTTGTACATTATCATTATAAATCATAGGCAAGCACGCTTTCAAATATTGTCCTTGTCAGATTCAAGTTTTAAATGCATGATTTTTCAATTTTCCCATTAGATTTCGCAATATTTTTACCACCATCCTGATCTAGAAATTATGGCGATTCTTTAAAAGAGGGAACCATTCCTAAACGGTCCTAAATAATCTGGGCCAGATCACCTAACAAAAATTGACGATCTCCTTTGTTGACGTTGTAGCAGAGATACATATAATTTGAGAATTCGTATATGAGTAGGATCGATCAATGGGTTATTAGCTCCATAGCTAGAAGGCGAAAAACGATCTTCACAAGGGTCTTGTTATATTGGTCCAATCGTTTGCAAGTAAATTTCGAGTTCTCAGTTCGAGACCTACACCAAAAAAGACCTACTTTACTTACCATAAATGACCTAGATACTTACTTCCCTCACTCCCCTCCCTACTTGTACTTTTTTTATACCACGACGGTGGCAAACAAGCATACGGCCCGCCTGATGGTAAGCAGTTACCGTAGCCTATGGACGCCTGCAACCCCAGAGGATTCAAATGCTCGTTGCCTACCCTTTAGTACTTCCCCCGTCGTCCTCACGCCACCGTAGCAGCACGCTAGCACGACCACAGTCGACCAATCAACTGTCCAATCATCGGCCCTATCTCCTTGCAATACGGTCTACAAAAGGCTAGTCAACAGCATTACTCACTTGGCCGCCTGGTGGAGTGTGATGCCCCTCCCTCCCCCCACCCGTACTTCCCCCGGCGTGCCCACACCACGGTAGCAGCAAGACAGCACGAGTAGCTCGCACCAGCTGTTAATCAGAAGGCAGATCTGATCGTCGATCTGAAAAGAGATATCTTGTTAACACATTAACTGCCAGACGAAAAATGACGTCCTACTTCAGAAACCGGGCGTCCATAGCTACGTACAAAACAACCCGCCCAGCGAGTTGTCCGGCATCTGAGCAAAGTTTACGAGCGCCCACGAAGCGGGTTCTTGGCAGTGAATGTGTTAAATTTATGGTTCACACTATGGTACCACAGTATCAAATTTTTTTATAAAAGAAAAATTAATGCTTGTAAATTGTCACTTCTAGCTTTATTCAATAAGCCACATGTATGCCCCATGTACTCACCTCTACCTATTTCATTTCATTTCATTTATTCATTGCTTTGTGTGTACAATAGGTCTTATATATAAGTTGTGTTTCAACACAGCCCTGTGAGGGCACTGCAATTCTTACATGCACTTACACTAAGGGCCTGTTTCACAAACTCCAGATAAACTTATCTGCCAGTTAAAATTATTGCTATCCTTTTCTCCATTCATATAAAAGAAAAGGACAGCAAACATTTATCTGATAGTAATGCTTTAACCCTTTGACCGCCAAAGCCGTTCTAACACGTCAACGAAAAGTCGTGCCCTCAGCGCCATGACGTGTTAAAACGTCCAAAATGAGAGATCAAAATACTCCTTAATAAACAACCTTTATAGAAGTATTTTTGTATATTTATTATAGCTCTACCATTCACCTATCTTTTTAGTTAAAATTTCATTCAAAATAACCCGTAACTCAAGAAAAAAAATGAAAATACCTCAGAGCTATTTAAAAGAACAAAAAGGCACTGCCCTCCTCGCCGTTGACGGGTAATCACGTCAAGCGGCGTGACGATACTTCGAAATAGTGTTGTTCGTTTGAAAGCATAGTGGTCGATGTTGATTATTGTATGAACATTAACCAAACACTGTAATTATGAATGTTTTTCGCATTTTAAGCTTTATTATATAATAAAACTAATTATTAAACTGTGATTCGTTTAGAAGATTAGTTTTAGGAACTACATATCGTAATGTTAAAAAGGTATATATTTTTTCTTTAATATATGCATTATTAAAAAAGAAAGAGTTTTATTTACGTCGCAATGGTATAAATACAATGCGTGTTATAAGGGCCGTATTTAAAACCTAACAATGTGTATGTCGTTTCTTTTAATCTTATTGCTTCGCCGCATTCTTGTTAATCCTTAAACAATGATAAATACCACGACACGTGGGCTTTCGGTACATTTCATTCATACCAAATAAGTAAAAATAATGAAATGGTATTTTAGATAAAATGTCAACCAATATGAATGTTATCGGTGAGAGACCGAGTTTAAGTGAACAAAGAATATGTCATTACTAGGGATATACCAAGTTTAGGATATACAAAAGAATGAAAAGTGCGCGAGGTGTTTTTTTACCTACACACCCGTTCCGTCCAATGTTCATTAGTTTTTATCATAAAATTTATTTATTTGATGGTATTGTTAAACATTTTTTTACTCAACTAAACACTTAAAAAACCTAACGTATTTTCCTTCATACAGTTACACCACGGAAATATCGATACAGAAATGAATGAATATCTCTCACCCCCAACTCTAACATTCATAATAAGTTACGGTGCCACCAGCGCCAAAGCCGTCATAACACGTCAGCGCGTGACGTTATCACTCGAGTAGTGCTGTGGCTATATTGACAAAATAAAATAAAATTGTGTATTAATTTTCATATTTTTGTAGTTGATTTTAGGTGTACAAGAAAAATACGATATGAATATTCTTTACTATTATGATTTCTAAATATCTAAAGTGATTTTGCCTAACTAAATCCACTATTATAGGCGGAAAGAAATGTTTCGTCGATATGTTGTTTTCCAATCACTACGGTATCTGAGTGCGCTCGTGCAAATTTCGCTCTGGCGCTGGTGGCACGATTTTTCTGTCCGATGCGTGGCGTTGAAAAGGTTAACTGGAGATTGTGAAACAGGCCATTAGTATGCATGCATAACAATTATAAAACATTTTAACATTATGGACATAAGATACTATAATGCAGCTATGTTAAACCTTTGCGTTATTGTATTTATCTACACCCACATCATAAATCCTCTACTCTGCGTTCGGAAACCGTATGTATGTAATTACCACTATTATTGAAACCAGTAAATGTAACATTAGTGTATTATCTGTACCAGTGTTGTAAAAATGTATGAAAATTCATAACAACATCGATTTTAGTAACGTAATGTAAATCCAGCCCTCCTCCCCGACCGCGGTTGTCCTCCTCCCCGACCGTTCGCACAATCCAGTTGGCCATGGCGGTGCAACGGCGGTCATTCTAATGGTTTCCGAACACGTCATTTAGGATTTATAATACTTATATGTGTAAAGCAGTACATAAACTACCTACTATTGAACATTCTTGAATCGCTTGATCATATCCGTAGTTGCCCATGTTAGGCCCGACAACGCAATGTCTGTGCGCTATAAGTACAATCGAATCGAATGAATTCATTCATAAATTGGGTATGCATGACAATATTTCAAATTTTCCAAATTTTATAAATCGAAAACCATTTCGAGAAATACACTTGTAGAACACAAAAACCATTTTTTTTTCAGTAATTTTTGGAAAAAATCACCAAAATATGTAAACCGGAAAATGACGTCACACGGCTGATTCAATACTACCACTATGAAAAAACGTTATCTTCCGGGTTTCCGTTTGGCAACTTTGACAATTACATACAACACTACTGACAGGACAGTGACAGGACAGCTGACAGTTAATTCTTTCAATTCGAATATTTGCTTGTAATTTACGTTTCCTTGGATTAGTTTAATTATATACGTGTTGCGATTTCTCACGGACTCTGGACTGCTTTCTTCTACGACGACAACAACTCGCTTTCTAACAGACCCCGGATTGCATTCTTCAACGACGACTACGATTTTCGCTTTTTCACGGATCCCGGACTGCTTTCTTCTACGACGACCTGACGATGGAATTCAGGGAATCCTCGGAAAATACCCCGGTTGGGTATTGACCATTACCCATTACCTCTATAACGAAGCGGACACGAGAAACTCAGAAAGATTTGTCAAAGCTGACAGCAAGAGCTTACCGCGTGTGAGTTTTTGCAAAGCTCGGATAAATATAATTTGCCTGGCACAAGAGGTACCGAAGCTTCGTTATCTTCGCGGAGTTCTTATGTACAAACTGGCAAAGGCCTTTATTAAGTGCAGCCTCATGTTCCTTTACTATTTGTAAACGAAAACAGTATAGAATTGATGCTGACGTCCCAAATCTTCAAGAATTTCTCCAAGAAGCCAACAATCATAAAATGGATGACTGTTTGTGCTTCTCCAAACGGAATCTGTGACGATTTGGCTTTCAAGTTGAAATGTCCCTTTACAGATAAAACTGAGAAATTATATCAATTAAAATGTCACGAGCCAAAGTTGTTTTGGATTGTGGTAAATAAATTACATTTTATAGGAAATAAATTACTTATTTTATTAGTATGAACACTTGTCATTTTTAAACCTGTATCCTAATTAAGTAGGTCCTTAGGTACTTTCTGATGACTTGTCAATAATAAGTTAACTATCTTTCCTGTACTTAGAATGTTACTACTGGAGAAGTAAAATTCACCATGTGTTAATCAGGGGAGAAATAAAAGGTATAAGTATTATAATAAAATTATTTTAATTTCGTTCAGTTATTCATTAGGCGGATACCTTCATATACCTAGCACATCTGTGGTGGAAACGTGGCCTAATATAAGATATACATTCTCACACAATATAAACAAACCAACATAATGACACACATCGGCGCAAGAAAAACAACAAGATGGGCCTCTCCTCAGGTCCATCTGTATATAGTCTCAGATAGTACTTCCCTCGGCTGATGGTAGAACAGTAAATAACTGGGCTATAAAGATGTGTTGCTATTGTAAGTTTTCATTAGGTAATATTTAATGCAAGGCATTTTCAACAATCCTTAAGATATCTTTCGAAATTAGCGGTTTGATATTTTAAGTTTTGACGTTTATCTTGTGCTTCAAATGTCAAACTGTTTAAGCGCACTATGGTCACGCTATGGTTTTTACGTAAATGTCAATCAATGTAACTATTTCAACGTTTTTTTCAGTGTATGAAACACAACATGTGACGTCATTTAGCCGATATTTCGACGGCTGTTACATACGCCCTTTCTGCCCAAGTAATAATATAAACGGATTTTTCCACTAAAAAACATGGATTTTCGCAAAAATAAAAAAATACGGGTCTCTTAAAATTGTGAGTTCTTTCGGGCCATACAATAAAAAGTAGCACTCAAAAAAATGAAATGTTGTCAAATCCGATGGTACAGTCACGGTCATTAATCGATGAGCCACTTGCCGCTGTACGTATTTTAGCCGTGTAATACATATTTCATTCTCACCATGGCGACGTTTTAACGTATCCATAGTAACTCTAGAGATTGATACCAACATATAGAACAAAATAATGACATCCATCACATTGTCACATACATAACTGTTGCAAATATTTGAATATGCATGGTAATCCCGCCATTTTGAAACGAAGTTATTTTTAATATTTTTATGTTTTATATGTCAGCTATTGTCAGTGTAATTTTTATATACTACTTAAAAGTAAATAGGGGCCACTAAGTATTTTGATCTTTACGTAAAACATATTTTTTTACAGTATTATATTTTTTGTAGTTATTAGACAGCATGAAAGAGATTGGACACTTACGGATATGAGGCATCATTAATCAGCCACTTATCACTTATCAATTAGTTGATGGCCCAGAATTATCAATTAAACAGAAATATATAGACTTTGTTTTGAGTAGTATACATCGTATAATAAAAAGTCAACCTTTAGCAAAAATAGTACATTATGATACAAGTGTGCTAAGTTGATCATTGCATACGAAGCGATATTGTGCGCACGAACGCATGTGAGTGCGCATAAGGAAGCTGAGCTTATGTAATGATCAAGCACACGCGTTTCATACGACGTTTTTCAACACACTTGCGAGGAAATAACAGAATAGTATAATTAATAACTTTTGATAAATACATTAATTGTCAGAATGTTTACAGGATAGAGGTACTTACGAACCTAAGATAATTAAATTTAACTAACCTTTTTAGTGATGTTATTGAGTATCTGGAACTCTTTTTCAAATCATTTCATAAAATTAAAAACTTCACATTTATTGTGCAATAAATTATAGTCTTTTTTTTTACGTATTGCTCACTAGATTTTTATGATGACATTTTACTAGTATGTATCACAGTTTTGAAATATATAAATATATAGTTGTCTTCTTATTCATTGAAAATATAATTTGTTTAAATTAATAAAACAAGACGAGAAAAATCTAACAAATAAACAGTGATTTGAGGTTAACTTATAAATGGCGCGCAATTTTCTTTTTTGGATGTGCGTGCACCTTGAGGCAAAGGCGCGGACGTATAATGCCAAACAGCCAATATTAAAACAGCCAATTCGTGTTTAAAACGTAATTTATTGTGTATTACGAGTAATACAATAAGTTGAAATGATTCTTATTCACAATCAGGATTGTATAATTTGTATTCTATCGTAAATGTGTATATTTTGAATATATTTACTTTTTTACCCGACTAAATAACAACGATTCGTCTGCGTACGTACAACTTGGTACTAGAGTACAAACGTCACTTGATCGGATTATTAAATTATTCCACTAGTTGGATAATTATTGTGAAATGCACGCGTGTTTAATATCTAGGATTATGAGCATAAAAGCGGTGGAATAAGAACCTCGTTACGAGCAGGTGTGTTGAAAACATATTTATTTTTAAATTTAATATTTAGAATAAGCTCCATGGCTGTCCGATACAGCTTGTAGTCGTGTTCGCATAGAGGCGACTAATTTTGTTCCAATATCAGTTCCTCGCATACTTTCCCAGATGTCTTGGCAATGTTGAGCCAAAACATCAGCCCTGCGTTCGTTACGGTGATCCCATCGCTGCACCATTAAACCCCATAGATTTTCTATGGGATTCAGGTCCGGAGATTTAGATGGCCACGGAATTACCGTAATGGCTGGGTGTGCATCGAACCAGGCGTTAACGACTCTTGCACGGTGTATCGAGCAGTTATCATGCACGAAATTGATGTTAGGCATATCGTGCTGTGGATAGACCGTTCTTACGGAAGGGAGCATGACTTCTTCCAAAATGCTAATATAGTCCAGGGCATTTGCACGCGGTGGCATTTGGACGAGTTCGCCAACACCTTCGGAGCTCATCCAACCCCACATATTAACACCTATTCTGCCCGATTCCCTATTTGGTATGACATGATCTATGTCATACCGTGTTGCGTTATACCGCCACATTTGTAGGCAACCGTGTTCGCTTGATTGAAATGTTTTCTCGTCAGTGAAAATTGTTGAAGTCCAATCAAAATCTACGAATCGGTTGGCGAAATTTTCGCGGGCGATTTTATGATTTTCCGTCAAATCAACCTTATAAGCCGGAACTCTGTGATGCAAATTCATTGAATGCAGATGCCTTCGGATAGTTCTGGAATCCACATCAAACCGTTCTGCATATAGTTTAGTGGGTGTGAATCCATTTAGTTCGTAAACTTGGAGCATTTCTGTTCGCTGCATTGCACGAATACTAAGACCCTGCTGGTGCATTGTCACAATTCTATGACGAATCTCATCGTTAATAGTGGGTGGCATTTTCGCTTAAATTGAATTGACTACGGTTATTATTACCAATTTTTTTATTATTTCTTGACACCTGACTTTTCAGTTGTCAATATTTTCTAAAATAATATGCGTTATTGCAACTACGAGTTTTATTTCAAAAAAGGTCTGATATAATTATCTTATGAATCATCATTAGTTGGATTTAGATTTGCCTCGGACATTTCGCTACCGCAATGTTTTAGCACAGATTCGCTGCATTCGTGCGAACGGCGTAATTTATGCAAAATTCAATCGATTCATTATTGATATAATAACTTCATTAGCTAACCTTTAACCTCTATGGTTAAGACATATTTCCTAGTAGTAGTAAGTTGTTAATCTTTTTGATTCTGACCTCTTTTGAATTAAAGCGCAATGTCAGTTGAATGTTATGTCAAAGACGACAATTATAAATAATGCATTTAGTGAATCGTAGCTAAAATAATATTAAAGTGTTTACACGATAATGCCAATCACAATTTCCGATTAATTCTCCGAAGAATCGTGTCAATGTGTCATCAGGGTCTTGAGTATTCGGCCAGCCTCAAGAGAATCCTCGAGACGGAAAGCTTATTCCATAATGTTGTTAAAACATTTAAATTGTCTAATACTTATTGCATAGAACCATAAGCTCGAAAGATTTAAAAAACACGTTGCGTTTTGGGTAAGACGATACCTATGCCGAAAAAGTTAAACTATCATCGTCAGAACAACCAGCGCCCCGATGCATTTAGCGAAGAGGAATGCTCCGGAACACGAAGTTGACAGATTTAGACCTACGAAGTTCGCAGCTCTATGGAACGATTTGATAATTATGAATACATTTAATAAATTTAAACTTTAAATATTGTTATTATTTATTAATATGATCTATTCGATAGTTAATAGCTACAACTTAGCTACTTTCATACCAAAACAGGCATTCAAATTCTTAGTTAATTTTTCTAATGATGGCGGCCGTCAAATTGTTAGTTATCAATTATGATAACCTGATTTCATCCGAATACTAATTCGGATAAAATCGGGCTTTGCGTTTCTCCTGTGTCGAAATGCCAATGCCAATCATAATGTCTCCGTTACTATCGCTAGGTACGCTGTAACCATTGTTACTAAGTTACGGTTGCTAAATCTGCAATTGGTTAACTTTTCGAAGTGACAAGTGACTCTGTCAATCTGGTAGCTCTGAAGTTAGCCAACCTTAACATTCGGACCTTAGTGACGGTTGATAAACACACAATGATAAAGATAGAAATATAATTGTGCTCTTTTATTATACGAAGACTTGTTAGGAATTAATACGAGTAAAAACCCGATTTGTATTACACTGCTAAAATACGTACAGCGGCAAGTGGCTCATCGATTAATGACCGTGACTGTACATAGACAAAATAATTTTAAACAAAAAATAACCGACTTCACTTAGCATCCACCTTACCAACAGCAAATGCTCGAGCTGCTGTAAAAAATACTCAAATCACTATAGGTGTGCCTATAATAGTTGAAGAGTTCCCTCGATTTGTCCAGGATCCCATCATCAGATCCTGACTTGCAGGCCTATGATGGCAGATTTTATCAGCGGATAAGTTGATATAAACCTGATAAAATGACTAACAATGAAGGCAACTGTCATTTTATCAGTTTTATATCAACTTATCCGCTGATAAAATCTGCCATCATAGGCCTACTGGTTACAATGGGACCAACTGTGAAGTATACTATTTCAAACAAAAAAATAATTTTCCAAATCGGTCCAGCCGTCTTCGAATAATCGGTGTACATAAAAAAGAAACAAAGATCCCGACGAATTGCTAACCTCCTCCTTCGAAATCTTGAAGTCGGTCGAAAAGCTGACGCAGTGATAAACTCACCGAAATATTCTTGAATAGCGGCAAGCTCTTGCACCATTTGACAATCTTATACAGCCTGTGGTCAGCTATGTTGCACAGATCCGCCAAGAAGTCTGGGCTCGAGTTCTGGGCTGTGATGCCGGAGGCGGCGAGGAGCGGGTTGGCGGACGGACTGCCAGTGGACTTTCCCAGGCGGTTCAGTTCCGACTCATTGTACTGCCAGAGATGCTCCACATCCATTATTTCCTGGGGTAAAAACAATCGTTTAGTAAACTTAGATAGATGTCATATACTAAGAATAAGGTCACCAAAGCCAGCAGCAGCAGGGCAGGACATTATTAACTATAGCCATAGTAAGCGACCACGTTTCGGTTCCGCTTGCTCGCTTACTATGGGCCTCATAAGAAGGCTCAAAGTCACACAAAGGGCAATGGAGAGGGCTATGCTGGGAGTATCTGTGCGTGATCGCATCAGAAATGAGACCGTCCGTAGCAGAACCAAACCACCGCAGTAACCGATATAGCCCTCCGAATCGCTAAACTAAGGTGGCAGTGGGCGGGGCACATTGCACGTAGAACCGATGGCCGTTGGGCCGGGAAGGTTCTCGAGTGGCGACCGCAGGAAGGCGCAGCATCGGTAGACCCCCCGCAAGGTGGACTGATGACCTGGTGAAGGTCGCGGGAGTCCGCCGGACGCGGGTGGCGCAGGACCGGTCATTGTGGCACTCTTTGGGGGAGGCCTATGTTCAGCAGTGGACGTCTTTCGGCTGACATGATGATTAACTATATACTATACCGTACCGTACTAACAATAGAACTAAATGAGCCCACCATTTTGGAACCGTTTCTGACGTTTCTCTGAGGTTTAGAGACTGTGTACCATAGATTGAATGAATTTGACATTTCCAACCCATAACCAACGAGATATTTGTTTTATTACGATTGCGGCCGCGCCTGCGCATATTTTGCGCGATTATCCTCATTAAAGAAATAGAAGCCTACAGAAGCATTTTATAACCATGAACATCAAGGGAGCCGCTTATGCGTTGCCGACCCTTGAGAGCCCTGTACGCCCGCTTCTTGAAGAACCCCATGTCAAAGCGCAATGGAAACACCTCGGGAGACAATTCATTCCACATTCCGCATGTTCTAGGGAAAAACGAGCGAGATGCCCGTTTATTTTTGGTATACCAAGTGTTTAGGAAGTAATGATGAACTTTATTCCTTTTTGTTATTAACAAACTACAAATGTCTCTCTTATATTTACAAAAGAAAAAGTTGTAGGTAAATCAATACGCGTCGGTCACCTTCGGTAATCCGTCTTCCAAGATTGTCTGGACTACGCGATCCACCTTATTAAGGTATATATATATTCAATGAATTAGCTTGATTTCACCAGCAGATTAAACACTTCATGCACATACTTGAGTCTTGTGTGTGTGATAAATGATAATAAATAATAAATTATTTTGTATCTTTATCTGATCTTAAATATTTTTTTAAAAAAAAGAACCGACTTTACTTAGCCTCCACTTTTCCAAAAGCAGATGCCCGGAGCTAATAAAAAATATTCAAATCACTATAGGTGTAATATTATAAAGTTCCCTCGATTTCTGACCTGGTGACAATGGAACCAACTGTGATGTATAACTTTCAAACAAAAAAAATAATTTTCTAAAATCGGTCCATCCGTCCAAAAAAAGATGCCGACGAATTGAGAACGTCCTTCGAAATCTTAGTCGGTTGATTAACGTCAATAAGTTTCTTATATTTTAGACCCCTGCCCCCTCGTCACGTATACTAATATTTTACCTGCAATAATGGGGGTATATCTGGCGTAAGTCGGCTGTTACTCGACTCCCCTCGACTGTACGATCCGGGGCCGTTCACCTGTCAACAAAAATCACAATTAGCAACATGCATGATTTTTTTGGATAACGTCATTCGATTCTATGTCCCGTTAGATACAAATGTCTCTAATAAACTAATAAACCTACTGTCTATTGTAGCCCTGAAACGTCGAAAATGCGAAAATACGTTAGGCATCTGCGCCGCGCGTCAAAACGCACCATACAAAAAGCGTGAGGTTTGTGACGTCACCGACTTCAAAGTTGCGGAAAAACTGTTTTGAAGGAATAAGTTTTTGGAATATTTTTGTAATTTTAGGTACGAAGAAATGCGTTTACCTATATAGTTATAGTACATTTTTTTTCTTGTTAGTACACAAGTAATCGAATTGAGGTTTTGAATATACATTTCGGGTATTAAAAAAAATGGCTCAAATTTTACGTTTTTAAACCGCAATATCTTTACATAAACGTTAGAAAATTATTACGGATTTCCACTTTTTTATTTTAATTTGGTGTTGTTGAACGTGTTTATTAACACATTCAGCGCCGAGAACCCGACTATCGGGTATTTGATGATTTCGTTCCCAGGCCGGACGACCCGATAGTCGGGATCGTGGTACTACAGCTTTATATGACGAAATTTTTGTGGCCTGGCGCGGATGTCTTGTTTGGCTGGGTGGCAATGAATGTGTTAAACAAAAATTAAAAATTTTTCACGCATATTCTCAATTATCCTCAGAATAAAGTCATTCGATACGGCTCCTCTGTGGGTATGAGCATTGCTCCGTCGGGCGGCCTCGCGTTCGGTCTTGCCTTAAGTATGTCGAAAGCTAAATTCCATTCCCATCTTTTTCAGCGCAAGTGAAAGAGAGACACTGTGCTACGATTACTATGGGAGCTCATTGCAAATTTTGCAAAATGATGAATTTAAAAAAAACTACGCGTTAATTGTGAAATATAAAATAATGAAGTTTTTAATATTAGTGTAGTGGAATTTTGTCTTTAATTACAGACGTACCTATATTTAAGTCAAGAAACTAAAGACTTAAAGCTAATTTTACTATGTAACTTTGGAATTATTTTCTAACGAGCCTATTTCGTCAAATCATGTATCGGAATTAACAAAGTTCTTCCAAATATAATGAATATAAACATATATATTTTTTTACCCTCCCAAAACAAGTAGTTATAGCTAGAAGAACTGTTTAAGTAAAGTCAGTTTGAAGGTCTTTGGTTGTTGTCAGCCTCAAAGCCGGACGTTTTATGAATGATTTTATAATGATTATATAGTGTGTCGCACAGTTTGGTACGCTTTTAAAATAACTTGAAGTTATCCGATTAAGTGAAAACTGTAAGATACTTACACTCGTAAGACTCGAAGCGTGACGTAGTGTAGGAGGCACAGGCGCGGACAGGAGGGAGCCCGTCGACACGGCCCCTGACAGTGTATATGAGCATTGGTACGTCGAACGGCCACCTCGCGTCCGATCTTCCCGTATGGCTGGAAAGAAACACTTGTTACGCATATCCCAACTTATCTTTCTTTGCAATCCTTATTGTCTCATTCTAACCAACACATAATGTCTATATGACGGAGAGCGTCAAACGATTATCGACAGTATTTTAAATTAAGCAACTTGCAGAACGTTTCCTTGTTTTTGCCTTACTTGAGTTAAAGCTACGGGAAAAGCCAAACCTCTCTAGTAAGTGAGCCTTAAAATTGTTATTAATGGATTCAAACCCCTGGCAGCTGGTCATTGGTGAAGCATTGATGTAAATCCAGTAAAGGAGTTATCACTTGAAGGCTTTAACTGGGCATAGTATTTCATACAGAATGGCCACGCTCCGCCCCGCCCCGATCGGAAGTACATCACCCCGCGGCGGCCGATTGGTAGGGAACTAGTAGGCTAAGCCGTCAGGTTGGCAGCGCATCAATAAAAAGCAAAATGTCGGTGTATTGTCCAAACGTCATTTACAACAGCGGAAACAGCGCCCTAAGACGCACGCACACTTTGAAGCGTGTACAGATGAGCCGTGCACACAAAGGAGCTCCAACAAGTTTTGCAGTATGACGTGTCCGCCCTGTGACTGGGTCAACATCAAGAATGGGAACTGTAGTTCCTTACCTTCCAGCTTCATCCCAGTGCCAAGGCACTTGTCGAACCTGCACGCAGGGCACTTCTTCCTAGTGGCGACCGTGACAGGACAGTTGCCTCCCCGGAGACACATATAGTTCTTTCTGTTCTGAACGGTCCTCTTGAAGAAACCCTTGCAGGATTCGCAGGAGAAGATGCCGTAGTGGAAACCGCTAATTTTGTCGCCGCATATGGGGCATGGGCTGTACAGAAAAAAACAAGTTAACATGAATACGAGTAGATATATTAAATACTAGCGACTTGCCCCCGGCTTCGCACGGGATAAGAAATGGTTATTGTGGGTTGTCCCATAACTAAACATCGGTATCAACGTTCAAATTTCGTGGCAATGTACGGTTGGCAGAAAAATAAATACAAACAAATCACTTAGTATTTTTAACCTTTATTTTGTATATGTAAATAAAAAAGCCCCTAAATAGTACATTTCCTAATTAGGGTGGTAAAACAAAGAAAGGCCGCGCAATCGCAATTGTTGCGGCCCAAGCTGCAAGCGAGGGACGTAATTATGCGATCGAGGGCTTTCTTTATTACCTCCCGTGTTGGAAAAATATGTGCACATTTGGCCAGAAAGCGGCTCTATCCGTACGCGTAGCGTGCGGAAAAAGCCACTTTATGTCCAGGTGTGGCATACAATATTTTACGAGTTAGAATAGATCACTAAAATTTGTTCCATAGATTTTGCTGTCAATCTTTGACGTCTGTAAGAATATATCCATTTTAAATGACTAAAAGATCTTTCCACGCTGACTGAGGTAATAGGAAGGTATGTCAAGCATTGAAAATTTTGCACACAGTTTTTATTTACACTTTCTGGTATTTCAGCCTCGTTGTTTTTAGATAGTTGGTTAATTATTTGTACAGTCTTATAACCAGGATTTTTCTTTAATACACTTTTTAATTTAAAATAAACTTTTCTGGCATTTTGATGTAACCTTAACGTTGATATTTTTTTTTGCAAACCATGAACAATGTTTAATGATTCTGCTAGACTCAGTTTTGGATCCTCCAATAATTTTATTGACTTAGCAATTATACTAAAGTGTGTATCGACGAATAGTAACTCAGTTTTTAAATTCCGGTTACGGAAATTTTTTTTTGCTTTAGAAATTGCACTCGCTTCACGCGGATTTAAGGCATCGATGACAGATTTGATTTTATCATAATGCATGTGATAATATGAGGCAGCATTTAACCATGTTCCCCATCTTGTTATCACGGGTCGGGGTGGTAGAGGAATATTTACACACATTTGATGAAATAAATTTGTCCTTGAAGGAGCGTTACGAAATATTTTTTTGATACAGTCAATCAAACTGTTTATGGTCGGGTAAAGACTTCTAATTATCTCTGCGACTCGATTACATCCATGTGCTATGCATGTTACATGAGTCATATTTTTATATTTCTGAACAAGGTTTTTAGCTGCTTTTACCATGTAGGAACCGGCATCCGTTATAAAAAATAATAATTTATCCATGTTTTTTTTGTATTCATCGCCCCAAAGATCTCCAAGGGTTTCCTCAACGAGTTTGGTTATTGTCGAATGGTTAGTCGCCTCCAATACCTTAGAAGCAAATAAATGTGGCTGGGTACTAGTTCCATCTAGAGCTCCGATCAAAATATTTGCCACTTTTTTTCCCACGGAATCTGATGTTTCATCAACACTGAGGTAAATCATTTTATTTTGTAATTTCTCTTTCAATTCATTTTTTTTCTTTTCATACAATTCAGGTAAGCATTTTACTCGTATTTTTGTTTCACTCGGCACAGTAATATCGTTTCCATATTTATGATTTAAAAGGTTTTCTACAAAATTTCTAAATTTAGGATTGTCTAATTTTGACCACGGTATATTCGAACAAATCATAAACTCTGTTAAATCTTTATTAAATTTTTCTTGTGCATTATTTTTATGAATTTTGTTGTGTAAATCTGTTTTTAAATGGCGGTCGATACTAGATTTAGAGGGAAATAATTTCGAATTACACAATTTGCAATATACGATATCGTCTTTAATTTCTAAATCAGCATTATCTCGTATTATATCCTGTAAATGGCAGCGTGAATCAGATAATTTATCTTGATGAGATTTTGATTTCAAATGTTTCTCTATATTGTACCTTTTCTTTTTTATATTCATTTCGCAAATAGTACAGCAAGCACCTTCGTTAGTGAATATAAAATCAGTATACTGCGTCAAATCCATTTTCTCAAGTCTGATAGGGAGTTGGGTAAAGATTTATCAATGCTAAATTGTAGTTGTAAGTGTTTTTAAGAACTATTATCGTTGAAGATTTTACCACATATTATTTTGCATGACAATTAAATTGACATTTGTTGCCTATTTGGCATTTAGAATTTTTTTTACAAATGGATAATGAAATGAGTATTGAGGTTCTATGACGTATTAAGAATATAAACCTCTTTAAATATATGTACAGTTTACCAAAGTACGATTAAGAATAAAAATAAATTAAATGTTATTTATTACTAATAAATAAAACAATGATACCTATGTATTTCTTTTTTTGCGACCCTTACCAAGTGCCACGAAATTTGAACGTTGATACCGATGTTTACGCCATAAGCTGCCAGTACACAATGGCCCATCATGGGCCAGTCTAAGGGACGCAGCTATGCGTTAGAGGGAGCTAACGATATTGCGATCTCCTTCCGTCGTATAGCTGTGTCCCTTAGACTGGCCCATGATGGGCCATTGTGTATCGAGGTCTTAAGAGATAGACATCGCGGACTTTTTTGTAGATCTTTTTGAGGTGTACAATACTATAGTACATTATTGTGATCTATCTCGTAGGGTTCAGCCAGCGTTTGCAATGTAAGCGCAAAAAAATGTGTTTATTTACGACATCACATTATAAACCTCTAAAATTATCAGTGTTTCTCTCATATATTATGCATGTATTATACATATAAACCTTCCTCTTGAACTATTTAAAAAACCGCATCAAAATCCGTTGTGTAGTTTTAAAGATCTAAGCATACATAGGGGCAGACGGCGGAAAGCAACTTTGTTTTATACTATGTGGTGATAACTATTCTTTCAGACGCCCCAGAGCTCCGGGAAGCTGAGAAATGCTATTTAATGTAAGAAAGGTGTCACTAATTTTCAAGAGAAATAGAAATGTTTCTCTTACGTCTGGTCACGTGGTGACGATTTCAAAAGATCTAGAACATTCTGCCTAGTTTCTTTACATACAGCCGGCTAACGTTATCTGTTGATATGATGTTGCCTGTTGGTGCTTGTGTTCCAATGGTGCCCAACTAGCATGTTCTTATTTGTATTTCAGAATCATTTCATGGTATCATCATCATGAGAATCTAGATGATTGATGACATCTTAGAGATTTTGATGTGTTTTTTTTAAATAGATTTCTAATGTTATATTATATCGTAAATAAACACATTTTTTTGCGCTTACATTGCAAATGCTGGCTGAACCCTACGAGATAGATCAAATAATGTAGTACACCTTAAAAAGGTCTACAAAAAAGTCCGCGATGGTATATGTCTATCTCTTAAGGATAACTCACAATAACCATTTTTTATCCCGTGCCATAGACTAATTAAACCAAGATCCCGCATAGCCGGGTGACCCCCGCTGCCAGGGTTCAGGTAATTTCACTCTACAGTGAGACACTAATTTTTGGAAGTGACAGTAAACTTAGTGCGTCTCCATGGCAACCATTAATGTCTGACTCTCTCGTACGCCCCACGGAACAATCGCGCGTTCCCTGTCTAGCATTGCGTGTTCCCTTCCCGCACCCCTTATTTTTGGCAGCCTAGGTTTCAAAGAAATAAGCGGAGTATAGAGATATCTTGTGTATGTCCCGTGCAAATAAAGAGAGGTATGGGCACTGCGAATGGCATCTCGCTTAGTGTGGTAGGGCACGTTCAGTGAATATCATCTTGCTCAAATCTGGAGCAGAGCCCGACTGGGGAAGTACCTCCACGTTACAGAAAACCACAGCCAAATAGCACTAGACCCTACTCATAGTGTTGTGTTCCTGCTGGTGAGTAAAGTTGCCCAAAGAGCTCAAAGAGGACCCAGTGTGTTGACGATGAGGGACTCTCTTGTTCCTTTAGCCGTCAACACAGTGAATCCTCCTTTTTGTAAAGGGTCGGCAACGCGCATGTGACTCCTGTGGAGTTACAGGCGACCATAGGTTACGGTAGCTGCTTACCATCAGGCATGCCGTATGCTTGTTTGCCACCGTCGTAGTATAAAAAAAAAAAAAAGCCGGGGTGGGTCGGGTCGCTAGTTTTGTTATATAAGCCACGCTTGTAAGAGGTATGAGCGTGAAAAAGTCCGTGAGTGCGCTCTGAGCGCTGTGAGCGTGTTGCTTTACAGCCCTTCTCGCGTTACCTGTTAATGAGCTGCTGCCTGCTGATGCCCTGGTGGTGATGAAGGCGTTCCTCAGCCTCCTCGTCGTCTGCGGGCGACGCGGGGAATACCGGGTTCTGTTCCCGGTAGAGCACGTGCGGGTGCCGGCCCTGAAACCGTTTCAATATTGAATTATTTCAAAAGATTTATGTTTGGTTTAAATACATTCAAAATAACGGTTACTATTTTTGACGTGACAACGTCTTATAATTCGATGGAGCCGGCTGCACGCACGAAAAAACATGACTCATGCGGCGTTACCTCGCTCTGAGGCGTTCCATTTAAGGCTTGAAGTGCAAGCGAGAGCGCGGAACGAGCGACAAAGAGGCACAATCGGCCGTCGCGTTCGGCAGCGTTCGACATCTGTCTCTCTCCTACTTGAGTGAGCGATGCGTCCGCGTGGACAGCTGCTATACAATAATACATTTACATGTTTTCGTCAAGTATGAAGTGCAGTGAAATTAAAATTTTCTTTTGAAAAATGCAACCATTCCATCAGTATTTTCTTATGACGTTGTCACGTTCAACTATCGTCAGTAAACCGACTTTACAGACAACCGATTTTTTTTTTGCCTAAAATTGTTTTGTAACAGAAACTAGTAGTAGTACACAAGGCGAACTTATCCCTTTAAGGGATCTCGTCCAGCTAACAACTGAGAGAAATTGGCCAGACAAAGATGGAAGAATCTAAACACAAAAAAAAAGAAACTAGGGTCATTTGTTTAAACTAAGGGTCCTAAATTTATAAAATTCTAAATGAACTAGAAATAAACCTAAAAAGATGTCCTACAAAGGAAAATATGTATTTGAAATAATTTGATTGGTTCTCTAGTTGTACCTACAAAGCAAAAAGGGGCTTTAAGGTGGGCAAGCACTAATCAAGAACAGTGAATTTGATCAACACATTTTATAATAGCCAAGCCTTTTCATTCGCAGACGAAAAATATATATGGTGCATGCAGCATGAGATCTAGTAAATGGGTGCCAATTTTTGTAGATGATCGTAAACTGTTTACAATAATACATAAACGCGAAAGTAACTCTGTTTGTCTGTCTATAAAATTTTCACGCTTAAACTGTTACACTCATTTAAATGAATAATTCAGTCCCGGAGCCTTCTCCGCTATCTTCTTAGGTAGGACAGTTTTTAACACGGAAATCATGTAAAGGGAAAAATTATTGCAAGTACAGTCACCATCAAATATATCGGAGCGGCCAAGGTGGTCACAAATATCTGAACAACGCCTGTATTGTCAAGGCGATAAAGTGCATGTTTAGATGTTTTTGATTACCTTGGCCGCTCCGATATATTTGATGGCGACTGTACGTACTGTATTATTTGCCATCATTACTTTACTCGAAGATTCAGGCGAGTACGAAGCGGGTAAAAGTTAGTCATAACATAATAGTAGTTTATGTAACTGTTACGTAAAATACGAGTGTGGTTTTATGAAACGAGCTGCAGGCGAGTTTCATAATAAGATCACACGAGTGTTTTGAGGCCAAATTACGTACAGTTGCATACACTGCTTTATCTACACACATATTATAAATCCTAAATGAAGTGTTCGGAAACCATTAGAATGACCGCCATTGCACCGCCATGCCATGACCAACTCGATTGTGCCGGCGGTC
The DNA here is from genome assembly GCA_947086415.1 of Pammene aurita. Taxonomy (NCBI): domain Eukaryota; kingdom Metazoa; phylum Arthropoda; class Insecta; order Lepidoptera; family Tortricidae; genus Pammene; species Pammene aurita. The sequence continues at coordinate 9,229,094 of OX352289.1, read as the reverse complement.
GGGCGGGCGCGTGCCGGCGGTCGGAGAGAAGAGCAGATTTTCATTACATTACCGTAGGTAATGATATTTTCATACGTATTAACGGCCTCCTAGCCCAGTCGGTAGTGGCGCTGCCTATGAAGCAGGAGGTCCCGGGTTCGAATCCTGGTCAGGGCATTTGTTTGTGTGTTTATCACAGACATTTGTTCCTGAGTTATGGATGTTTTCTATGTATGTAAGTATTTATCCATATTTATCTATTATATATACCGTCGTCTAGTACCCATAACACAAGCCTTATTAAGCTTACTGTGGGCCTAGCTCGATTTGTGTAAGATTGTCCTATAATATTTATTATTATTTATTATTTATTTATTTATACGTTTTTACCTCACTGTCACAGATAATACACTGATGTGATGTTACGTTACTGGTTGCAATAATGGTGATAATTACATACGGTTTCCGAACGCGGAAAAGAGGATTTATGATATTGGTGTAGATAAATACATTTTAAACACAATGTTTTAATTTATTGCTATAACCATGTTTTTTAGAAATTTGAAAATACATATAATTTCTTAAATCTAACAGTTTACGTAATTTAATTGAGGATACGATTAATTTGACGCTTAAGACTAAAGAATCATGGCATGTCATCCGATAATATGCTGTCTCGCACTGCACTTAGAACTGATAATCGCTTGGCCAGCTAGACATACAACAATCGCACTGCATCTTAATAATATCGATATTAATTCACTTGAGCCTCAAAAGTTCTAATAGGCACTTGCTGGCGAATGCGATATACACATATATACACATGTATATAAACAATTTCCTCCAGATGTGTTTCCAATCAGATCTCTCTCTATCCACCCCACTGTTGGGCCCAGGCCTCCTACATGAGGATTAGAGTTATACGCAGGATTCACGATGTATAACTTAACAAAAGTCAAAAAGCAATGATAAATAATAGTATTTTAAGCAACAGTTGTATAAGAGAGGTCAAATAAGGCGAGTCACGTGAGTTACGATGTGAGCCGTTAGACGAACATCGTAAACGTAGACGCCACGAGATTTTTTTGACTCAGCTATACAACGTTGCATACAATACTTTTTCTTCTTCCTTAAGTCGGTCCCTCACTGCTGAGGATCGTGGCTTCGACGGAAACGTTGCAATAGGCCCCTCCATTTGTTGCGGTCTTCTGCTTGACGAAGGGCCTGTGACATCGGCATCAGCAGTTCATTGGCCACCTGGTCGGACCAGCGTTTAGGACTATACTTTTTCTACAATAATACTTTCTTTACAGTGCGATTTTTAACACCTTAGCATTCGGCTACCAATGCTTATAAAATTATGTAAGTATCTAACATACATATATATGTATATATATATACTCACGAACGATAAATATGGGTAAACTTGTATGGATTTTTTATATCAAGATTTTTTTATTGTCCGCAGTATATTATAAGGTAATAAAATTTGCTGGTGCATTATTTATTTAAATTAATAAAATCGTTCATTAATTCGCTTTGCTTTATACATAAGTCCCATTCCATAAAAGTAACTTAATACCTACTTAACTTCAAATTAGGTTTTTTGTCATTTTGTCTCATGATAACAGGAATAACTTTAGTATACACTAGCTTTTGCCTGAGACTTCGTCTGCGTGAAATTAGTAATCCACCCCCTCCCCCTTTTTAACCCCTTAAGGGATGATTCCCGGGAAGAAAACTATTCTACATCCTTCCTCAGAACTAAAATTATCTCCATTCCATATTGCATTTATTCAGATACGTCGTATAGTTTCCGAGTAAAATGGCTGTGACATACGGACGGACAGACAGACAGACAGACATGACGAATCTAATTTCCGTTGTTGTTAATTCCCGTTGCATTTTTTTGTAATATTTTGTCTACTATACCTGTAGTAATAAAATGAGTATTTATTTTACATTCAAGTACAAACTGTATACGGTTTATACCAGAAGGCGGCCCAGAATTGACGATCTCCTTTCATCTAAATCTTTTCAGCGGTTTAACCGTGAAGAGGTAACAGACAGACAGACACACTTTCGCATTTATAATATTAGTATGGATAGTTGCTTGGCTCTTAATTTAATTTGGGAGGTTCATATATTTTTCAACCGACTTCAAGATTTCGAAGGAGGTTGTCAATTGGTCGGGATCTTTGTTGTTGTTTTTCTTTTGTTTTTTTACATCGTAACTATGTTCACCGATTATTAGAAGACGCCTGGACCTGGATGGAAAATTCTTTTCAATCGACTTCAAGATTTCGAAGGAGGAGGTTATCAATTCGTCGGGATCTTTGTTTTTGCTATTTTTTTTTTATGTATGTTCACCGATTATTCGAAGACGGCTGGACCGATTTGGAAAATTCTTTTTTTTTGTTTCAAAGAGTATACTTCACAGTTGGTCCCATTGTAACCAGGTCAGGATCTGATGATGGTATCCTGGAGAAATCGAAGGAACTCTTCAACTGTTATAGGCACGAGTGATTTGAGTATTTTTTACAGCAGCTCGAGCATTTGCTGTTGGAAAGGTGGATGCTAAGTGAAGTCGGTTCTTTTTTGTTTAAAATTATTTAGTCCAGTCCATATCCAAAAAACCGACCCTACCCGTGAATAATCAGTTCTTGGATTTTTTTTCGTAGATCCCTCGGGGGGGTCACTGGGAGTGTAAATTCAAAAAGTAGACTGAATCAGGCTCCTGTGTATATTCTAAAAACGGTTTTTCTTGAATAACTCGGCCATTTTTGATTTTACAGTAAAACCGTGAGGAAAAAAACTGTAGGAAATTTGATTCTCTACAAGTTTGGTCCTTACAATTTTTCTTCTAGGATAGATATTTTGGATTTGGAGATTTTAAATTATAATAACGGTTTTACTGTAAAATCAAAAATGGCCGAGTTATTCAAGAAAAACTGTTTTTCGAATATACACAGGAGCCTGATTCAGTCTACTTTTTGAATTTACAGTCCCAGTGACCCCCCCGAGGGACCTACGAAAAAAAAAATCCAAGAACTGATTATTCACGGGTCAAAATCTATAATGACTGAACTAATTGTTTTATTTTATTAGAATGAGAATAAGTATTACTTTATTATTGTACATATAGACATCATGTTACATGATAGGTACACAATAGGAATTTTGTACAGACAAGTCGGTATGGAGTGGTTAAACTTTCGACCCCTAAACTAGGTAAAAACCTGTGCCTTGGGAACTAGTAAGTGGTATCAATTAAACTACATAGTTGCTATGCTAAATAGTTATAAATATTAATATACATTAATTTTCATTTTGTTGCCTTTGCCTGATGATACTCAAGATAGAATAAGCAAGACATTTTCAGTCTCAATATATGTTAAGTCTTGTTTAATAATATAATGTTGTGCAATTTATGTTATTTTTTTAATAGGTGTAGTTAGCCTAAGAGACTTATGGCCTGTTTCACAATCTCCAGTTAAAGCATATCTGTCAGATAAATGTTTGCTGTCCTTTTCTTTTATATGACTGGAGAAAAGGATAGCAATAATTTTTACTGGCAGATAAGTTTATCTGGAGATTGTGAAACAGGCCCTTAGGGCCTTATTAGTTAAATATATAATGTGCCACGTGTATTACCTGAACGGGTGAGTGTGTGGGTGAGAACTCTGAGCTGTAAGAGTAACAGGAGGAGTGCGATGCGTCGCTGTTGTTGCGGGAAAGAGATGGAGTGTAGTGACGCGACGCGCGCGGGCTCGCCGAAGGGCTGCTGTAGACACTGGAAAGACAAATTAACAGCTTGTACACACACTTTGCAATTTTGCTCCTTATTACAAAGGAGCAGGAGTATACATAAGTGTATAGTATAGTACGATGGCAGCATTGCTGGACTCAAAGGAATTTGAACCTTCTGTATAGTGATAGAGAAGATGCAGCTATAATATTTACCATTATTTTGTGATCAATATGTTGAAAAAACATAAAATAATAGCTATTGAAAAGTTTTTACTTTAGTTTATACTAATTTCAAATAATAATTACGAATTGAAGTAATGTGAAACGGAACGTGTTTTAATCCACCAATCAGCGTCTCGTGACGTCACTCCTGTTATGACAACTAATGGGGTTGGCAACTGTCTATGGGATTTGGCTTAAAGGGCTAGCATCCAGGTCAAAAAAGTATTTGGCACTGTGGACGAACAAATATGGCGAGTGACACACATGAGTGACGTCACATTGCCAGTTTGTAACAGCAATTTTTGACTATAAATTATAGTATTTTCATTTTTAGGGTTCCGTACCTCAAAAGGAAAAAACGGAACCCTTATAGGATCACTTTGTTGTCCGTCCGTCCGTCCGTCTGCCAAGACCCTTTTTCGCAGGAACGCGTGGAGGTATCAAGCTGAAATTTATATCAAATATTCAGATCCGTCTGTCAAGACCCTTTTTCTCAGGTCTACTGTCCCTTGGAGCTGTAAAAAAAATCAAACTTCTAAGCCAACGCAATCAAAAGATACAGCCGTTTATGCCGCAAATTTTCGAAACTCGCAAAGGAATCAAAACCTACAGGGTACTTCCCGTGAATTCAGAATCTTGAAATTTGGTATGTAGCAACGTCAGCACAGATAAAGAAAAAAAACCGGCCAAGTGCGAGTCGGACTCGCGCACCGAGGGTTCCGTACAAACATATAATAAGCAAAAGTTGTAGTATGTTTATTACTTATTTCAATTTAATACCTCTACGCGTTTACGAGGAAAAAGGTAGTAGGTTTAAAATTTCAAAAAATATTTTTTGTATGATTTTACTAAAAATATCTACTTTTCGTAATTTTTCCTTTGTCTGTGCTATATGAAGTTTCTTCGTGCTAAGTTTCAAGTTTCTGAGTTTACGGGAAGTACCCTTTAGGTTTTGAGTTTCTTGCGAGTACTCAGTTTCAAAATATGCGACTTAAATTGCTATTTCTTTTGATAGCGTTCACATAAAAGTTTGGTTTTGTTACATCGGAAAGGTCCTATAGCCCTGAGTATTTAACATGAATTTCAATTTAATACCTCCACGCGTTTACGAGGAAAAAGGTGGTAAGTTTAAAATTTCAAAAAATATTTTTTGTATGATTTTACTAAAAATGTCTACTTTTCGTAATTTTTCCTTTGTCTGTGATATATGAAGTTTTTTCGTGCCAAGTTTCAAGTTTCTGAAATTACGGGAAGTACCCTTTAGGTTTTGAGTTTCTTGCGAGTACTCAGTTTCAAAATAAGCGACTTAAATTGCAATTTCTTTTGATTGCGTTGACATAAAAGTTTGGTTTTGCTACATTTGAAAGGTTGTATATCGCTGAGTATTTGACATGAATTTCAATTTAATACCTCCACGCGTTTACGAGGAAAAAGGTAGTAAGTTTAAAATTTAAAAAAATATTTTTTTGTATGATTTTACTAAAAATGTCTACTTTTTGTAATTTTTCCATTGTCTATGCTATATGACGTTGCTTCGTGCCAAATTTCAAGTTTCTGAGTTCACGGGAAGTACCCCGTAGGTTTTGCAAGTGCCGAAAAACTCTAAAATTTGCAGCATAAACGACTGTATCTTTTGATTGCGTTGGCTTTTAAGTTTGATTTTTTCACAGCTTCAAGGGACAATAGACCTGAGTATTTGATATGAATTTCAGCTTGATACCTCCACGCGTTCCCGAGAAAAATGGTCTTGACAGACAGACAGACAGACAGACAGACAGACAGACAGACAGACAGACAGACAGACAGACGGACAACAAAGTGATCCTATAAGGGTTCCGTTTTTTCCTTTCGAGGTACGGAACCCTAAAAATAGCGAAAACCGTAAATTTTTAGTTACTTCATATAATAAAAATATTTTTAATAATTTTAAAGTTCTACCCCTTTCCTCGTGAACGCGTAGAGGTATTAAATTAAAATTCATATCAAATACTCAGGTCTATAGTTTAAGCTGTAAAGGTTTGTACGGAACCCTCGGTGCGCGAGTCCGACTCGCACTTGGCCGGTTTTTTTAATACACTCGTGGTCTATTCTACGTGCAATTCTTTCAAATGAAAGCATAAATGAAAATATTGCATATTGCCTATTACACTCCAGTTTTAATTGGCAGCGTCTACGTCATGCCATTATCATCATACTCCTAGCGTTTGGTCCGGCTTTAAGAGTGCAGTAGTGTCCACATATCTAACAAAATCATAAATAAATATAATTTTAAACAAAAAAGAACCGACTTCACTAAGCATCCACCTTTCCAACACCAAATGCTCGATATCTGCTGTAAAAAATACTCAAATCACCATAGGTGTGCCTATAATAGTTGAAGAGTTCCCTCGATTTCTCCAGGATCCCATCATCAGATCCTGACATGGTTACAATGGGACCAACTGTGAAGTATACGCTTTCAAACAAAAAAAGAATTTTCCAAATCGGTCCAGCCGTCTTCGAATAATTGGTGAACATACATAAAAAAAAATAGCAAAAGCAAAGATCCCGACGAATTGATAACCTCCTCCTTCGAAATCTTGAAGTCGGTTGAAAAACAAAAATGAGCTTCGTAAATGGCGATAATAAATAAATAAATAAATAATAAATATTATAGGACAATCTTACACAAATCGACCTAGTCCCACAGTAAGCTCAATAAGGCTTGTGTTGTGGGTACTAGACGACGATATATATAATAGATAAATATGAATAAATACTTAAATACATAGAAAACACCCATAACTCAGGAACAAATATCTGTGATAAACACACAAATAAATGCCCTGACCAGGATTCGAACCCGGTCACTACCGACTGGGCTAGGAGGCCGTTGCATAATTTGCCGTTGCCGATTTGGATAATAATGTCACTCCTCATCTTCGGCAGAGATTGACCAACCAGAAACCTGCTCCTCACCTGAATCTTTTTTCTCGAATGATAGCTAGGTCACTTTCCGAAATAGACCTTGTAAATGACAGGGTATGGTCTAAGATCTGGCCACGTCATATATGACACAATAATGAGAGCAATGAAACCCATCTAGTAAGATTGCAATACTATCCTTATTGTTAGATCCGGGCATCCGGCAGCTTTTAATGGGTGGATGTCAAAGTGACAGACTAGCAAAGTCCTTGAATTGAAAAAAAGTAATACCAAAATAGGTAAAAACGGCCGAAGTTATCTTATTTATAGAGGACGGGGCCTATATTTTAACATTAGAACAAAAAACATGGCGTAATATTTCGGAAACAGAAATAGTAGGTGACAAACTATGAATTATATTATACATCGTTTTGGACTACTGCCCCCTATCAGAAACTGTTGGCAATGATATGATCTAATTTTTTTATGTTTTTTCATAATACTGCATCAAAACCAGAGCGTGGCTAGCTCTCCGTCTATATGCGCCCGACGCGCGTATGCGTTATCAGTCCTTTTAGATGAATTCGAGGGGAAACTAACTGAAGAAGAGTGTGTATTACTTAGCTAATAAAATATATAACATAATTTTTAAGAAAAAAAAACCGACTTCAATGGGGGTAGCCGGTGAAGGATTATTGTAGATAGATGGTGCACTTAGATTCCATACAATGAAATAACTTGCTTAAAAAACGCAGCGGAGAGGACCAATCGCCAAACGTGAACTATGCGTCGTTGAAGAGTTCCGTTCTGATTATCATCAACAGTTCCACTTCATCAAATGTCACTCTTTTGAATGAAAATGCTTGATTTGTTGATAAAAATACAAAAGTCACTTTATGTATGCCTTTAAGATTTGAGGAATTCCCTCGATTCCTCGTGGAACTCATCATCAGAACTTGAGCTTGACGAAAATTGGTCCTGACAATCTAACTTGCTTAACAAACATAGCGAAGAGGAAGAATCGCCAAACATGAACTATGCGTCGTTGAAGAGTTCCGTTCTGTTCATCATCAGCAGTTCCACTTCATCAAATGTCACTCTTTTGAATGAAAATGCTTGATTTGTTGATAAAAATACAAAAGTCACTATGTGTAAGCCCTTAAGATTTGAGGAGTTCCCTCGATTCTTCATGGATCCCATCATCAGAACTTGAGCTGGACGAACATTTGTTCTGACAATTAAACTTGCTAAACAAACACAGCGAAGAGGACGAATCGCCAAACGTGAACTATGCGTCGTTGAAGAGTTCCGTTCTGATCATCATCAGCAGTTCTACTTCATCCAATGTCACTGTTTTGAATGAAAATGATGGTTTTGTTGATAAAAATATAAAAATCACTATATGTATGCCTTTAAGATTTGAGGAGTTCCCTCGATTCCTCATGGATCCCATCATCAGAACTGCGTTTTGACAAAAACGGGACCAATCTGTATATATATACTTACAATCAAAAAAAGAATTTTCAAAATCGGTTCAGACATGACGGAGTTATGGAGTAACAAACATAAAAAATAAAAAAAAAAAAAAAAAACATACACGCCGAATTGAGAACCTCCTCTTTTCAAATCTTGAAGTCGGTTAAAAATGCCGAATAACAGATGCCAAATGTCAGGATTCGAAATATAAGTAAATTACATTATTTATCAATAAATGCTATTATTCCCTTGCAGTTTATTTAAAAGATAGCTTAGAATGAAATATGAATTAACCAATGAGGACTATCGCGTATGAAATTTCCGCTAGAGGCGCTAGTGTTGACGGAGGTCTTCGAAATGTCAAATTCCATAGTAATTAAATGGGATTCGCGGAATTATTTCTAATTTAACAATGTTGTGAATATTTTGCCATACCAGGATATTAATTATGGCAAGTATGAGTTACGAGTCATTAAATGTGAATATTATAAAAGCGGAACTAAGAAAATCCTCCTATTCTTCCAAATAAAGCGGAACTGCGCAACACTGCGGCCTCGTCGATATTTTTACAGTACGGTCTATTGTATTAAATATTATTTAAGCGTAAATTTGGTTTTTACAAACGTATTTAATAAAAATAATAGTTTAAAAAACTAAAAAACACGCTTTTAGCACGCACTAAAAATTACAAAATGTATTGTCATCAGAACTCAGAGCGTGTGCAAAATTTCATCCTAATCGAAGACCGGGAAGAGGGTCAAATTAAGATTCCAAGATTTTCTTACATACATAGTTAGTTACAAGTGAAGCTAATAAAAGCGTGTTAAAAATTACAGCTGTATTTCAGGACCTCAGTCTACAGTGGCGCCAACTGGTGAGTAAAAAAATGATAGCCCTCATTAAGTAAGTATTTAATTTATAAAATATTTACTTAATATATAAAAAAATATTTGCTTTGACACATTTATTTTACGGTTCATATATTTAGTATGTCGAACAGCTGTAGCTTTAATATATTATTATAATCTGTCTGTGCATGATAGGATAGATAAGTAGGTACCTTACTGTCTAGAATTAAGTTCAACACTTTTGTACGCCTGATGACAAAATATTCATTAATTATTTATTTGTTTGTTTATTCCTTAAATCAACACTTACAGTCTGGGTACACGTGTTAATACATAATATAGTGAAGTTTACATTTATTTCCATCATAATTTAATTACCTATATTTACAAATAAATCTTACTTACAACCTATTTCGTACAAGTTCCGAAAGACTCAGTTATATAAGCCGGGCTTTGAACCCGGGACCTTGAAATTGAGAATTGGACGACTTACCGCCAAGCTAAATACCGGCGTTTGTAATATTATCAATTTATCCTCGCAACTCGAAACGAACACTCATATAAAATAAGTTGTTTTTTACTTTTTATCTTTGGCATACAGGGTGAAAACTAAATGGAGTATGATTTAAATAATACCTGTGTGTGTACATGGAATGGACGGCGGAGTCCGTGCTAGCGCTGGATTGGACCCGAGGCAATCTGCCCAGCAGTGGGGAGCCGTGGAGTGCGCCCAACAGCTTGTCCATTCCCACAGATGGCTCGCACTTTAATTCTGTAATGTAGTCGAAAAAATATTAGCCTAACAAATTGTTATTGATGACAGGTAACAATAGTAGAAAATATGGATGGTACAAGGAGGATGGGTCTCTCTTATAGGAAAACGGTCGAAAAAGTGTCCAGCGGTAAGCAGTAAATAATAGTTCCAAATATCTCCGGGTGGCGCTAGGTATAGTTGAGTATTTGAAATGAATTAAAGCCTGACCAGAAATATATGATCATGCGCCATGTTGCGGAATTTCATTGGAACTAATTTCTTACACTGGCAATAATTTTAATGACAGAATGATATGCATGTGTGAGTGCATGTGATAGGCTGTCACTGTTGTCAATTAGTGTCATTCGGACGGTTTACTTGAATAAAAATAAAGTGCTGAATATTAAATAATAAACCACAAATAAATCACAAAATTATCCATATTCAAGAGCGAAACATTGTAAATAGTGTATATAATAAACCGATTTAAATAATACGCTCGGGAAATGATACTATTTCGCTGTGAAACATTTTCAAATTAACATCAGAGCTGACAGGTAAACAAATTAGTGACAAATCAAGATGTCACTATACCATAAAGAATAACACGCTCTATGACTGTTGCCCACGGATCATAAGTTGTATTTAACTTCATGCTGTTGCCATATAAATGAGAATAATAGCGCCCTCTTGACAATAATCATATACTTCTGGTCAGGCTTTACCGATGACGAAACGAAAGGAATTACTGAATGCTCTTATTGACCAGATTCTTATTCTTTTTCGGTTCTGCGTTAACACTTACCCGATAACTCCCGGCTTTCCTTCTTGATGGTGAGGTTCTGTATCTCCCCTGGAGGCTGCAGCATGGGCTGGGCCTCCAACTTTGCAGCAGGGGACGAGGGCCGACGCAGCGGCGCGTTTTCCGTCACCACCGATATCTGCAGCAAAATAATCATTGAAACTCTCACTAGGATGGTCACGGAATTTAATTGTTGGGCCCATAGACATAGGATAAAAGGAATAGACGGGGCATGGCAATAACAGTACCAAGATCGAACGGGTTGGACTTATTACACTTTCAATAGGTACGACAGATAAGGTGCTATTATCGTCGGTCCTTGTCATAGTCACACATTTTTTATTACCGTCCACGCCATTACTTATAGCAGTGGAGGGTCACAAACTGATATAACTCGCGATTTCTTCGTTTCTGTGTACTACGAGATAACCTAATATTTTTCTTAAAAAGTTGTGTCGGCTAAGGAAAACAATAGTAAATTGTTCTGTTTTGTGCTGTAGAAGCGATTTTATAGTCATCTCTGTATATCCCTTACGGTAGCACGCGTGTGCGGTCTCTAGTTAAATTCTTGCTTTGAGGTTGGGCCATTCACGCGGTTAAAACACTGGCGCCCAAACCGGATGGGTGAACGAGACAGCGCTACACACATGCAAAGCGCTATCTCGCGCACACACCTGTGCCGCATGCGCCTCAAGGTTCACTTTAAATTTGACATATAGAGTGAGTATTATTAAACAAAAGGAAATAGCTTGAGCAGTAAATGGCTCAGCAATTAATAGTACATTACTGCAGAGACCAGTAAGTAAGCTTTCCTGGCTGAGTATTTAGTAGCCGTCCGAGTCGAAGACGAGGACGGCTACAATACGAAGCCAGGTAAGCTGATTACGGTCGAAGCATGTATAGTGCTTTTCTCAAACATGTAAGGAAATAAAATTACTTGTTTAGTGCTTCAGTTACTGGCTGAGTGATTTAATGTTGTATGAAAATCCTTTACGTACGTCGCGCTGAACCTGCCTTGGAATAGAGTCCCTACTGGTCTCTAATTACTAACGTAACAGGAACATTTCCGAGCATGTTTGAGAAATAGTATTTTATGCAACAGTTGTATAAGAGGGGTCAAAATTGGTGAGTGGCGTGGTTAAAGAAAAACGCCACGAACAGTTTTTGATCTATTTATACGACGTTACATACAATACTTTTTCTACGACTACATTTAGTTTTACATAAAATTCGAAATTGAACACTTCATGGATATTGCAGATATTTTGTCAACATAATCAACAATAATTTAAGTTTCACCTCTTAAAACACTGTATTTCAAGAATACTAACACCAACACACACACACAGTCGTTATATTTTAAACAGTTATCAAAGAGCGACAGAGATTTGTAAAAATATATTTTAATCAAAGTTTGCAGTTTGCCACCACAAACGAATGGGAAACGTAAAAACTACAAAGTATGTCTGTGGTTCTTTCATTTTTAAAGTTTTTTTTTTTCTAAACACGCTGCGTTTATTTAGGTTTCTTAGGTTGGCAGTAATTTATTTTCTTCTAAAGTCGTGACTGCACGCGATTGACGCGATTCTATTTTAGCGCTTTTATAGAACAAGTGTTTTTTTGGGGAATAGACTAGATAGACTTTTATTCGAGTATATTATCTATGTTCTTATATAGGTGATGACGAATGTATAGTCTGGCAAACCATTTCTGTCAGTTGAAAAGGGCGGCAAATTCAAAATACGTACCTGTGGCAACCCTTTGTGATGAGACACCGCATTTCGTGACGAACATTTCAATTCACATTTCTTTTACATTGAATTTGTTTCTACTGCATTTCACTCTCTCATCTTAAGCGCGAGTGAGATAGAACTCCTATACAACGTTCTACATTGAATTTAAATAAATTTTTAGGGCATATGTCAATTGCCTCAACCAGATTATCTGTTGCAGTTGATGACAGATAAGACTAAATATATCCGTCTCCTTTTTACACGCCGTAAATGTCACCTATAGAAGGGGCGGAAATACCAACTAAAATTAAAAACATACATTTTGTGGTCATTGTGTCTTTTTTCACTGATTCTTAGTGTTGTCATACTTTTGTTCGTTGTACATTGCTACTGCGTTTGTTGGCCAGACTATATAAATGACTGATAAAAGTACGGGAGTAGAAAAATATGGATGGTACAAGAAGGATATAAATCTCTATGTTACAAAAGTGTCCGTCAAAAGGCGATAAACTAATGGCGCCACAATGATATTAAATTTGATAGAAAAAGTCCATAACTGTACGTACGGGAGCCACATTCAACATCCGAAAACTAACAGCCGCTAGCGAGACCACTATGTATCCGGGACTGTTTTCGTTACAGTATAAGCGGTACGGTAGTGCTATGTAATATGGATGATGACACATGTTGAATTTTGTAATAATTTTTAAGAAAAAAAAACCGACTTCAATGGGGGTAGCCGGTGAAGGATTATTGTAGATGGTGCACTTAGATTCCATACAATGAAATAACTTGCTTAAAAAACGCAGCGGAGAGGACAAATCGCCAAACGTGAACTATGCGTCGTTGAAGAGTTCCGTTCTGATTATCATCAGCAGTTCCACTTCATCAAATGTCACTCTTTTGAATGAAAATGCTTGATTTGTTGATAAAAATACAAAAGTCACTTTATGTATGCCTTTAAGATTTGAGGAATTCCCTCGATTCCTCGTGGAACTCATCATCAGAACTTGAGCTTGACGAAAATTGGTCCTGACAATCTAACTTGCTTAACAAACATAGCGAAGAGGAAGAATCGCCAAACATGAACTATGCGTCGTTGAAGAGTTCCGTTCTGTTCATCATCAGCAGTTCCACTTCATCAAATGTCACTCTTTTGAATGAAAATGCTTGATTTGTTGATAAAAATACAAAAATCACTATGTGTAAGCCCTTAAGATTTGAGGAGTTCCCTCGATTCTTCATGGATCCCATCATCAGAACTTGAGCTCGACGAACATTTGTTGTTCTGACAATTAAACTTGCTAAACAAACACAGCGAAGAGGACGAATCGCCAAACGTGAACTATGCGTCGTTGAAGAGTTCCGTTCTGATCATCATCGGCAGTTCTACTTCATCAAATGTCACTGTTTTGAATGAAAATGATGGTTTTGTTGATAAAAATATAAAAATCACTATATGTATGCCTTTAAGATTTGAGGAGTTCCCTCGATTCCTCATGGATCCCATCATCAGAACTGCGTTTTGACAAAAACGGGACCAATCTGTATTAATATACTTACAATCAAAAAAAGAATTTTCAAAATCGGTTCAGACATGACGGAGATATGGAGTAACAAACATAAAAAATAAAAAAATAAAAAAACATACACGCCGAATTGAGAACCTCCTCTTTTCAAATCTTGAAGTCGGTTAATAAAATGAATTTAAATGGATGCAAAATGATCAATATATCCTAATAAATTGAGAATGAAAAAAATCTATCGAAATAGTTCAAAATTTCAAAATTTAACGATTTTTAAAAAGTAAAAAAAACAATGACACTATTTGATTTCTCATATATTACTGTAAAATAAATTATAAAGCAAATATATACATAAACGCAATATTTCACTGTCAAAATAACAATTTCATAATTATTCCATACTTTGAACAGGGTGACTATGCAATCGTGACGTCACTGTTGCATATTATTTTGTTTGGAGCGTTTTGAGAAACAAAAGCGAGTGTCAGATTTTGAATCTCATTTCTGACTTTTGTGTTGCTTTAACGTAATAGGCCCCATATAGACATTTGATCCCCACAACAAAACGAATCGATGGATACCATACATGAAAACAATTCATCATGCCTATTTCGATACCATGCGGCCATGTTATAAAGGTAGAACTATACCAGTTGAAATGTAATGGTACCGGTATAGAATTACGATATCGCTATTTTTCGATACGATATTGCACTGCAGCGCCATCTAGCGTTACTATGGTACGCTACTCGTTACGAGATGGCGCTGCAGCGCAATGTCATTTCCCCGTACTATTGTATCTTTGGGTTGCTCTCGTCCAATGGCGCTTCAGGCTTGGGCTTCAAGAGATTCTTAGACTGTGGCTGTTTATATTATTTATAGTCTCTGCCCTAACTAAATACGCAATTCAATGCGAAGTGAATGAGTAAGATTAAGACATTCAGTGCCGAAAACCCGACTATCGGGCATTTTATGATTTCGTTCCCAGGCCGGACGACCCGATAGTCGGGATCGTGGTACTACAGCTTTATATGACGAAATTTTAGTGGCCGGGCGCGGTGTCTTATTTGGCTGGGTGGCAATGAATGTGTTAATTACTACCAGAGACTTATACATTTATATGGACAGCCACAGTTTAAGCACTTTCTGAGGCAGCAAGTTTCCGTAGTAACGCTATTAATTACTAGATGGCGCTAATGGTCTAAGAGTTGGCCACGTCAGATATGACACGATAATGAGAGCAATGAAACCCATCTAGTAAAATTGCAATACTATCCTTATTGCTAGATCCGGGCATCTGGCAGCTTTTAATGGGTGGGGGTCAGAGTGACAGACTAGCAAAAATTTTGAATTGGAAAAAAGTAATACCAAAATAGGTAAAAACGGCCGAAGTTGTCTTATTTATAGAGGACGGGGCCTATATTTTAACATTAGAACAAAAAACATTGCCTAATATTTCGGAAACAGAAACTGTAGGCCATAAACTATGAATTATATTATACGTCGTTTTGGACTACTTTCCCCCATCAGAAACTTTTGGCAATGGTATAATCTAATTGTTTATATAATTTTTCATAATACTGCACCAAAGCCAGAACTCTAGGATTTATATTCTTAAAGTGGTTTGCATTCTTTGACCTCCACCACTTTACAGCTGCCAGATGTCCAGATCTAGAAATAAGCATAGTATAGCAAACAAACGAGAGGGGTTTCATCGCTCTCATTATTGTGTCATATCTGACGTGGCTAGCTCTGCGTCTATAAGGGGCAGAGAGTACTCTGCCCTACATTATACGGCAGCTTTCGTTGGTCTCGTTCAGATGGCGCTTCTGACTTGGACCCTCAAAAAGTTCTTAGACTGATGGCTGTCTATATACAAGATGTCTATATACGAGGAAACGGAAAAAATTTGACCACGCATTCCTGAGGTTATAAGAAGGAAAAAATATCATACAAGTTTGTCTTATCATACAATTCCGCCAAAAAAAAATTTTCTTAGTCTAAAAATTTTTGGTCAACTTTAGAATGTTTTATACATAACTAGCCTTTTCCCACGGCTTCGCCCGCGTACTGTAAGTACTCAAAAGAATACGATACCCATGTTGATTTTCAGACTTTGTGACCACATTTGCCCCTTTTAGGGGTTGCATTTTCAAAAAACCTGAAACACGTGTTTACTCATTTATCGTTAGGAATACTCCTGTGAAGTTTCGATTAAAATAGTCTAACAAATCTGATTCGCCATACAAACTTTGGACCCCCATTTTACCCCCTTAGGGGGTGAATTTTGAAAAATCCTTTCTTAGTGCATCCCTAGACCTTATAAGGAACCTACGTGCCTAATTTGGAATCCCTAGAACCAGCGGTTTGGGCTGTGCGTTGATATGTCAGTCAGTCAGTCAGTCAGTCAATCAGTCAGTCAGTCAGTCAGTCAGTCAGTCAATCAGTCAGTCAGTCAGTCAGTCAGTCAGTCAGTCAGTCAGTCAGTCAGTCAGTCAGTCAGTCAGTCAGTCAGTCAGTCAGTTTCTTCTTTTATATATTTAGATAAGTTAATGTTCTTGGAAAAAATATCAATTAATATGAATTTGTATTTTTTTTTTGTAAAAGCTAGTCTATTCAAAGTGTTCCTTATCATTGTCATTTTTATATCTGTCAATAAAGACGTCTAGACTAGGCCTCATAGTGGCGACGTGGCCATCATAAAGGCGTTTTGCATTTAAACACAATACGACGAATAAATACGACGTTGAATATACTATTAAAAACTTTCCGTTTCCTCGCGGGCACCGTGTATGTATATATAGTCTGGCCAGCCAACGAACGCAGTAGCAATGTACAGCGAACAAAAATATGACAACACTAAGAATCACTGAAAAAAGCAGCAATGATCATCAAATTTTATGTTTTTAATTTTAGTTGGTATTTCCGCCCCTTTCATTACATGACATTTACGGTGTGTAAAAAGGAGACAGATATATTTCGTCTGATCTGTCATCAACTGCAACAGATAATCTGGTTGAGGCAATTGACATATGCCTTAAAATGAATTTAAATTTAATTGGGAACGTTGCAGGAGTTCTATCTCACTCGCGCTTAAGATGAGAGAGTGAAATGCACTAGAAACAAATTCAATGTGAATCGAAATGTTCGTCATGAAATACGGTGTCTCATCTCATCACAAAGGGTTGCCACATGTACTTTTTTTGAATTTGCCGCGCGTTTCTACTGACAGAAATGGTTTGCCAGACTATAGTCTCTGCTAAGCCTCATCTGTTAGGGCTGCATCGGTGTGCACTTGAGGTCCAGAACCCACTGATCTCTCTCAAAAACCTCTACCAACCAGGCCACCACCACTACCAACACCTCTAGTGAATGAGACTTACCCGGTTCATACTTAGGCTCCTCTGGTGCGGCTGAATCGGTGTGTACTTGAGATCCAGGACACGCTGGTCGTCCAAGCTCTGGAACTGCTCCGTTTTTAGAGGTTCTTGCTTGATGGTGACGTTGCGGAGGGTGTCGATGGAGTCCCGGGATGACTGAAGGTCCGGCGAGCTGCATGGGTCGTCTGGAAGACATGAGGGTCGGTTAAAAATGGAGAACAGTCATCATCAAGATGTAGTAATATATGAGTACTCAATGAGCCGAGTACTATCAGCTGTAAAAATATCTGTACTTAATTGGTTAGTACCTTATACACGTGTTACTTGAGCCACTAAAAACCTCAGACACCCCAAACGATTTTTATTATTGCTAATTAATCTAGAGTATTTATTTTTCAATCAGTTAATTATTTCGAAAGTTATCTGTATGTTTAGTTTTCCTTGCAATTACATTCAATTGTTAACTCTACACTCGTTGTTGTCACATCTCTACATGTGTCATGGCATGTCAACCTATCAACCTACCTTGTCAATTTGTATGACATGACATAAGATGACATCCTTTGACAATGACAACCTACACTGATATGACACTATTTACAGTGAAAAAACAAATTTGTCAAAGCTGCCAGCCATTATTAAACATTCAACCTCTATCTCCTAACCTCTCGATAGAATGGTAAACTGTAGTATTAGACATTTTTAGACTCGACACGTAAATAATTGGAAAATTAAAGAAAAAGTATACCCATGTTAAGATATACTGCAATCGATTCCACTCTCGATTCTGAACAAACAGTTTTCAGGTTTTTAGTCGTGGGTGAAACACGTTGTATAATACACTCAAGTATACTCACTCATATTGACACTGGTGTCTATGACCATTTCGGAGTCCGACAGCTCGCCCTCCCAGGACATGGGCCTCTCAGTGTCCCCTGGCTCATGTCCGCTGGACGACCGTTTCTTCTTATTTCTCATGTTAACCTGGAATTAATGTAAACTGTGTTTAACTTTTTAAATTTCGTTTAAAACAGCAGCGAATCAGCTAAAGCTCGAAGTAGCTTTTACCCGCAATTGTGTCTGTGGGCTGTTATAATTAAGTATGACGGGAACAAGTCGTCCATCATATATATGTTGTGAAAACAAAAGTACGTAAACTTAAATAGATCTCATATACAAAAAAACTAAAAAAAGTGACGTTGGCCTCCGTTGTCCGGGGACTGGAATCGAACCAGCGCAGGCGCATATCAATGATTTTAAATAATCTTGCGGTTCGCACCTAACACAAGGGACTTACGTATTAGGGGGGAAGGGGGGAGACATCTACTATTTCAGTTTGTATTTTAGTACCTCGTACTGATGTTGTGAGAAGTCGATCTTGGAGATCTCAGCGTCCGTAGAGTCCTCATCGTGGGGGTCCGAGGACACGCTGATCCGAACCCCACTCGAACTGTATGAGAACTGACCTACAACATAACACACATTTAAAACAATATGTTGATGGTCACGTATGTCGTCACGGTTGAGCAGCCAAAAATATATATGACATTTTATTTATTTATTATTCAGAGGCTTTAATCAAACACGATTATGCTATTGCCAGCCCCATAGTATAGTCACCGGCAATAGTATCTTCCTACACGAAGGCCGCAAAAATATGTGACACGCTCTTATATGTAGGGCCATAAGAGCGTGTCACATATTTTTACGGTCTTCGTGTAGGAAGATACTATTGCCGTTGACTGTACGGTCACGTCTGAAAATATGGACATTTAATGTGACAAAAACATGTATCCAAGACCTTACGCCTTGGTAATAGAGTCGTGGCTACATATTATTGTAGCATTAAATGTATCCATATTTTCAGACGTGACTGTACAGTCACCAACCCGGCTTGTTGAGCCACTTGCCATTGTTCGTAATTTAACCGTGTTATGTTACCGACTGGCTGTCAACTGTCAATGAGGGTTTCCGCGATTGAGATTTTCACTAGATGGCAGCACCGTGACGACAGGTCTTTTTGGCAGTAGCTGTCAAAATCCACCAATCAAAAAATATATGGTTAAACATGATTGGTGGATTGTGACAGCTAGACCTGTCGCCACGGTGCTGCCATCTAGTGAAAAACTCGATCGAGGAAACCCTCATTACATCGTTCATTTATTATACGGCTAAATTACGAACAAAGGCAAGTGGCTCAACAATCCGGGTTGGTGATTGTCTACCTCGCTTCATATATGAGATTGTATTGTATGGAGTTGATTTAAACAAACCGTAAAAGTGAACGTCGAAGATATTTGTAAGAACGAACAGATCTGTAGGTAATATATGGCTATCCAATTGTTTATTATCAAGAAATCGTTTATTCATATAAAGTTGAGAATGACATTTTAGTATGAGAGCCCACGACACTAAGCCTAGTTCGATAAGTCTCCTAGATGATACATATATAATTAGATTGTACGTCTTCACTAGGGGAACACGAAATGCCGATGCTGCAATGCAAAAAAAGTGGCAGCATTTTTTAAAAATCCGGTTTCTAGTAAGTTAAGATAGGTGTCCTGGATTTCCTTTGTTCCTCGAAGCAGGGGAGGGGTTAGAGCTATACGATAATGCAGTGCCGCAAGCCCAAGTGCTTGACCTTATCTGTGGCAGCAGCATCGTAAGATTGGAGATGTACGCGACTTCTTTTGCATTGCAGCATCGGTATTTCGTGTTCCCCCATTAAAGACGTGGCTAATTGTTTATATCTCATCTAGCAGACCTATCGAACTAAGTTCAGTGTCGTGGGCTCTTGTTCTATTTTAAGAACACATTATTAGTTCAACATATCAATTTCTATGTAACATAAATTCCATATATCGCGACAGTTTTATATAAGTTTAGATATTTTTGCTTACCATTGCTCGTCTCCGGCCCAGACATGCTGATAGTGGTCACAGACACATGCCCTCCTTCCACTTTCACCGCTTCCCCCTCAGTCGCCATCACTATCTTACGACGAATACAAAATTCTTCCAAAAATACTCTTAAAAATG
Source organism: Pammene aurita (assembly GCA_947086415.1). Lineage (NCBI taxonomy): Eukaryota > Metazoa > Arthropoda > Insecta > Lepidoptera > Tortricidae > Pammene > Pammene aurita. The sequence goes on along the minus strand of OX352289.1, from coordinate 9,208,682 downwards.
TCTATGAAAAATATCTCATGGCATTTTTCTTGTACTGTGTAAGGCAGTTTGCAGTCTTCGTTTTGTTACATGGTGTGTCACGTGGGATGGCTAGATGTCGGCATTGTAGTGCTGGAAAGAGAAAGAAAACATTTTAGAAATATAGAAAACAGAAAAAAGTACGTCTAAAGATTGTAGGAATACACGCACAATGTGTGGCGCTATACCAGGGGTTTTCAAAGTGGGGGGTTTCACATTCTAAGGGGGGCGCGGCGCCTCGGGGAATTTTAACAGGTCTAGTTAGACCATTTACTTCCGTTTCCTTGCATCGAAGCGAGGGGGGCGTGGGAATTTCATTTTAGGCAGCAGGGGGGCGTGACTAAAAAAAGTTTAGGAACCCCTGCGCTATACAGATGTGTCCCCAGACACATCCATCCGTGTCCAATAGGGATGACACGTCATGTTGAATTATGAAATAATTTTAACCAAAAAAGAACAGACTTCACTTAGCCTCCACCATTCCAAAAGCAAATGCTCGAGCTGCTGTAAAATATACTCAAATAACTATAGGTGTGCCTATAATACGAGTACTTGAAGAGTTCCCTCGATTTCTCCAGGATCCCATCATCAGATCCTGACCTGGTTACAATGGGGCCAACTGTGAAGTATACTCTTTCAAACAAAAAAAAAGAATTTTCCAAATCGGTCCAGCCGTCTTCGAATAATCGGTGAACATACATTTAAAAAAAAAGCAAAATCAAAGATCCCGACGAAATGAGAACCTCCTCCTTCGAAAGCTTGAAGTCGGTTGATAAACACTTTTCAACAGTGAAATGTTGCGTTTATTTATATGGTTGCCATACAATTGATTTTTCACTTCTCATGCTCGTAAAGTTCGACTTTAAGTCGTGCGTGGACGACATAAAAACGCTGTTTAAGCTCTAGAGCATAAACTAAAATTTTCTTCTAAGACTAAGAATGAGGCTCAACAGCCAAACAGATTCAAAATATATTGCACAGTTTAATTGAGCAGTAAAATTTCGGAGAATACTGAAACTAAGTGAAGTCGGTTATTTTTTGTTTAAAATTATTTTTATTTTGTTTTGTTATTCACTTAACATCAGATTTTTTTGTCAATTTGCCATTGCTATTTTTAGTAGAATATGAGGGACGTCGCTTTATAACATCATCTTTATAATAGGATAAAAAAATGTCCCTCAGATTATTCCTATTGTGTAATAATTTCCTAAGTACCTATTTACTTTATATGGCGGTTAACACAAAGAAAAATATCAAATAAAGAAATCATTTTTCCTGTTTCGCTGGAACAAGGTCGTAAAACTACGTAGAAATGTCATAATATACTCAGAAAATAAAACAACTGCTAATATTGGTAAAGCCTGACCAAAAGTATAGGATCATGCGCCATATTGCGGAATTTCATTGGAACTAATTTCTTACACTGGCAATAATTTTAATGACTGGACGATATGCATTATGTGAGTGCATGTGATAGGCTGTCACTCTTGTGAGTGTCATTCAGGCGGTTTATTTGGATAATAATAAAGTGTTGAATATTAAATAATAAACGACACAAACATTCCAAAATTATTCCTAATCAAGGGTGAAACATTGTAAATAGTGTACTATATTAATAAACTGCTGTAAATAATACGCTCGGGAAATCAGATATTGCGCCGTGAAACATTTTCAAATAAACATCAGAGCTGACAGGTAAACAAATCATGAATATCATGATGTTACCACACTGATGATACTATACTGAACTGTTGCCATATAAATGATAATAATAGCGCCCTCTTGACAGTATATTTCTCGTCAGGCTTTAAGTAAGAACGCATGATAGAGAAAGAGACCAGTGGTATAATACCCCTGCTAATTACTAATTACTAGGTATATCTAATTACCAATCGGGGTGTATATCGAAATGTCCGGCCACCAAGTCCTCACGCGTTCGTATTCGGGAGGTTTCGACACTGTTTGTACACGTATGTGCGACCTTGCAGCCAGTGACGCGACGATACGAAGCTGATATCGATACTCGACAGAAAGCCTTACAACGTGCGAGCCTTACAATCGAGTTGTGTATCGATAAAGAGCAATAAACGCATCAAAAGTAACCCAGATAGGTGAAAGTTTTATTTTATTTATTTATTTAAACTTTATTGCACAAATAAAAAAGTGTACAAGAGGCGGACTTAATGTCTTAAGGCATTCTCTACTTGTCAACCATTGGATCAAACCGAAACTTGTAACTGGTGCAGGAACATAGAAATCGAGAGATATAGTTAAAAATGTATGGAAAAGATCACGACCTGTTTGCATTTTTTTATGTAATATATTTTTCCTTTCGACTGCCGTTGTTGATAGACTATTGTTATTTCATTCATTTTTTGTTTTCATTGTTATTGTCTCTCAATAATATTGTATTCTTATTTAAACCACTGAAATTAAATCCCGAAATCTGAGTTCAGCAAATGTTTAAATCATCGATATTGTGTACCTAAATAAGCCTAAACGAATGTTACTACTAATGGCGGAAACATATGTCATGTAGCATCTACCAGTCAGCCTTACAAAAAGTTTGGCGCTTGAAACATGTTTCCAATTTATCGAACTCAAACGCATACAAGATAAGTTTGTAAGCGACCTTGTCGGACGTCGTCACTACTCGTAACCGATAACGGAAGTCATTGGCACTGTTTACGGAGATATGTTATCGCGTTGACGGGCAGTTTCCTAGTGGCTTGTTTTGTTTGTAAATGGACATCAATAAAATCATTAATGCGTTAATTACTAATACTTTCTTAGATAAGGTAAGGTCGTTAATGAAAGTGATAATAACGGTGAAAATAAGATTGTATTGCATAAGAGAATAGTTGAAGATAGAAGAAAATTACATAAACAATTAAAATACTCTTTAACAGATAGTTTAATGTTTGGAACACTTTGTTGTCCTAGGAACCCTTAAAGTACCGTAAACAAACCAGCGTGCACGCTTTAATATGAATAAATATAAGTAACTTGCAAAATACAAAAATTTTACTAACGTTTCATAGAATTCATGATAACAGCTTATTTTTTGATGAGGTCCAAAAAGATTCCTTGGTAACTTTCTTTCCCATATGACTTTGTTCCTGTTTAGAAATTATAGATTCTAATATAATAGGGGATAAGTATATCTAAAATATGACATTCTATCGATACAATTGTGTCGCGTCACTTGGTAAGGGGCGGTGGGGAGTCTGCTTCGAGATCTGGTCGTTCAGGCATTCGCCTTTCGAGTCCGCAGAGAGGTAAAAAAAATATCCAGTTTGTGCCCGGTTTTAAAATACTTCGATATCAGCCCGACGATTTCGAATCCCAAAGTTCATCTTTTTGATAACAGTTTTTGATGTCAAAATATTTTTTTTGTTACTTGGTCGGTTTGAAAATGATTGTTACTGTTATCCATGATTTCGTTTTTGGTTTAGGTATTATATGACATATTCCACTTTAGTAAATAAACGTAGGTACTAATATTTGCGGAAAGGGGGATAAAATAATTATCGATACAATCGCGTCGCGTCACTAGTAAGGGGCGGTGGGGAGTCGGCCTTCGAGATCCGGTTGTTCAGGCATTTCGCCTTTCGACTCCGCTCGCCCGAGAGGTAAAAAATACCGAGTTAGTGGCCAGGCTGCAAATACTTCGAAATATAGCCCTGTGCTCTCTTAACAGGCGGACCGTATAGGTAGTCTGTCCGGAAAGAGAAGTCTCGTAGAATGAGCTCCCGTGTAAACCACGACACGACGCTCAGATATATCGGAGCGGCCAAGGTACCCAAAAATATCTGCACTATATCGCTTTGACAAAAGAGTCCCTGATCAGATATTTGTGACCACCTTAGACGCTCCGATATATCTGATGGCGACTGTACTAACTTACGTTTCTTCAAATTTATACATATAATATCAAGACAACTAAATTCAAACAATGCCCATGTGAAAACTGTACCCATTTTCAGGTTTATAAAACTAAAATGTCTTATGTCTTGTTAACCAATCAAGTATCTATTCTTTAAGCGTAATTTATTATGTTAACCTTAATTCCGCAAAGGTAAGGCACCAATAAGAAAAGTTGCTGTGTGAGTGGTCAAAATCAATTTGACAATAAACTTCCATTGGGCTGTAGATACTGAATTATTTTTTTGCAGTCTCTTTCTTCAGGGATATTGTTTTATTATTTTGATGACGGTGACCAACAAGCATACGGCCCGTCTGTTGGTAAACTACCGTAGCCTGCGAACGCGTGCAACTCCAGAGGCGCGTAGCCGACCACAACATTGATGTATTATGTATTCTACTAGATGAGCTATCTAGAACAAATTTTGTGCCCCATGTTTGGCGGTTGACAGCTGTCACTGAATCAAAGAGTAGCTTTAACAAAAGAGACGTGACACGGTTTTGACAAAATTCATATGCTGCCTAAACAAATTTTGTAAGGAAACGTAATTAACTGAATGATTGTTTTATTTTTACCTAATGTTTATTTTGCTCCTTACCCTAGAGTTTTAGGAACGAATGGAGAAAAATACTATTTTTGCCGACAAGCTCCTTTCAATACGAACTTTGAGAGTTAATGATCCTTGATATTTACTTAAAATGACATTGATTTCCTCGCACGGATGAAAACACATTGTGTAAGTAGGTATAACATGGGTGAAATTTCGATATTTAAGTTTTAAATTCAGATCATAAAAATCTTTTGTATGTATTTTACTCACATTAACAACTCTAGTAAATTCACCCTTGTTGTAAAATAAAAATATGTTTAATGAACTAAACATCACCTAACGTACTTATCTAAAACGTGTTTATTACGTAAATATGTTTATGCTGAGTACTATTAAACAATAATGCTGGTAAATTAAGTGTAGGCACATATGATGTTACTTCTGCGACATTAATCTGTGCGCCAAGAAATATGGCGTCGCACCGCCAACATTAATATTTTTAATTAATGTAACACCAAACTTTGCACTTACTTACCTATGGAATGTAATTCCCTGGCTTTTATTACTATTTTTAGAATTATTTTTACAGTTTATTATCATGCAAGAAGCCTTTACGTTTAGTATTTGATTTTATTGAAAAGTTTGACACTTGCGTGTAATCATGTCAGTGGTCCAACAGCCACTGTCAGACTTTTAGTGATTTTCACTACAACTCATGGTACAAATAATTTCTTAGGGATGTCATCTCCTGTTACTCAATGGACCACAAAGGAGGATTCACTGTGTTGACGGCTAAAGGAAGAAGGGCACTGGGCTCGATTCGACATGGCATGGCATTTTGTGACAGATGAAATCGGGGTGGAGTCACTCAAGAGTGATATCTAAAATGGTGGCCATAGCCATATAACTGACAGTCACTTGCGAGACAACTATGATCACACTTTTGTGACAGATGAAATCGGGGTGGAGTCACTCAAGAGTGATATCTAAAATGGTGGCCATAGCCATAGACAAAACGCTCTAGCGAGACCTACTGACAGCTTGACAGTTAGGTGTGGACACGTGTGGACAGGATGGATATCACTCTATCCACTAGCGATACAAGTGTGACATCCACGTCTCACAGTTTGGCATGTCGAATCGTCGCCCTGCATTCTCTTTGAGGTCTCTGGCAACTTACTCACCGGCAGGAACACAGCACTATGATATAAGTAGGATTCTGGTGCTATTTATTTCCGCACCTACCCCGTCTCCGAAGTAATTATTCCACTGCGCCTAATTAAGGTCTGAAGGGGAACGTCTGAAGTTGAAATTAGGAGAAGATTGCCAATAAAATTATATTAAAGCTTCAGACGGTGAGATTCGGTTCGGGCCGAACACGGACCCATAAGGACGCTGCTATTTGTTAGATTGAGAGAGGTATATAGCCTAAATATAGCTATCTTACTCTAACAAATAGCAGCGTCCTTGTCGGTCCGTGGCCTGGTCCGTTTAGTCTGTTACGGCTTTTAAAAACCATTATAGAGTAATGACTTCTTACTACGAGATTTTTCCGATTTATAGTCTGGAAAGGCATAAAAAACTCTTTTATCTGTGTTTAAGCTTTGTCTCTTTCTAGCAAACAAAAATGTCGAAATGACAGACAAGGACAGACGATCGTCAACGATGTCAGATTTGCCACTTTTATGTTTTTTTACCCTTAGCCATATTGTTTTGTGTAAGGTAGGACATACTGAATGACTTTTACTATGGGATCAACTCCGAAACCACAAAAAATATATACATTTCGGCCGATCTGATGTCCAGTTTTCTATGAGGATGCCATAACATTTTTTGGGATTTCTGGATTACTCGTAGTCCTATAATAAAAGTTGTCATTACGTATCTAATCACCTCTCACAATATGGCTAAGCGTTGAAAAAACAGCCTGTATAAAGACTAACAATAGAAATGCTGACATAAATCTGGGGGCCGATTTATGACAATCGAGCGCTCGAATTCAAAGAAATCAACCTCGAATATAATCGCACACAAAAGTTTGTCACCATTATTTACGCATGAAATTAATAGTATAAATAATCATGATTTTAAATTACTATCGCTGTTGTTTTTAAAACAATTTCTTCGTTTTATTCAGAGTTTTAAATGTCATATTCGAGCGCTCAAATCTCAAAAATCGCCCCCTCTTTCTGTTACCACTTTCAAAAATCCTGTTTTCCAAAGTGGCCTTACTGTGCCTGCCTAGTTGCCTACACACCTTAAAGCCTTCCATTTTTCCAGAACAAAGACCCATATTCTGCATTTCTAAGATAAAAGCTGTACCAAGCAAGATTGTACAAAGTGCGGGACGAACTAGCTTTTAGTTGCAATTGCAATTGCAATAATAGGCATGATGATTTTTTTAAATGTATGGTATCAATCGATTCGTTTTGTTGTGAGGATCAAATGTCTAAATAGGTCCAATTGCATTAAAGCAACACAAAAGTCAGAAATGTGATTCAAATTTTAACACTCGCTTTTGTTTCTCAAAAGGCTCCTAACAAAATGATATGCTATAGTGACGTCTCGGTTGCATAGTCGCCTTGTTTAAAGTATGAAATAGTACATTGTGCACCAAGGGTGGGAAGAAGGAATGTAATTGTAATTCCCTTCCTGCCCGAGATACACACAATGTTTTTCGTCACATTTGCGAGGAAATAAAAAATGTCAAAAAAAAATAATCATTTATTTGTTGTTGTGGTTTTAAATTTAAAATTTAAAAATTGTTCAAAGTAATCGTACAATTAGTACTTATTAATACTATAAGCCATTAAAACGTTTTCCGAAAATGAAATGAAATGCCTTTTTTTTATTTTCTATTTCAACAAGTTTTCGTAAACTTGATTATACTTTTCATTTGACTTTTTTGGAAGCAAATTGTCGTTGATCACTTGAGCCGCACTTATAAATTATTATAACAATTCCGGTGGTTTTGATTTTAATGCACATCCATCTAAGTCTGATTCTGACGAGAAAGTCATGTTTAGTTATTTTTTTGTACCTAAACAACGAAATATGCTTTGACAACAACAATAAAATGAATAATTTGCGCTAAAGGTGATTGTCAACTTTTTTCAACAAACTCTTCCACAGATAATGCCAAGAACTGCGTTTAGTTTTCAAATCTACACTAACAGATTGTATCTATCGATTTTCAAAATTAAATGTGATAAAAGTATTGTAAACTCACTGAATAAAAAGAACATTTTATATATAATGCAATTATAAGTTTAATATCCAGTAAAAATGGTTAGTAGCAAAATTTTCAAGATAGGAAATAAACCTTGGCGGGAATGAAACCTCCTTAGTCGCAACTGACGTGAAGTTTCTATATATATTTTTACGTCACACCTGGCCATAATGTGAGTTTTACCGCTCGCTACGCTTACGGTAAAACTCGCATTATGGCCAGGTGGGGACGTAAAATTGTGTACTCACCACGGGCAGTAAAAAAGAAAGCCCTCTATCGCATATTTACAACCCTCGCCTGCGGCTCGGGTCCCAAATACCTGCGATTTCGGGCTTTCTTTTTTTTACAGCCCTAGGTAAGTAATGTACTATAAAACTAAACTTTTCTGCCCGTGGGAGGTAAATCGGCCATAACTGCACTGTAAGCCTGCGTGTAATATCACTATTGACGAGCAAGTGTGATGAAAAAATTATGAAATTTCAATTTTGACAGTAAAATATTGCTTTTATGTATATGGTTGCCGTACAATTTATTTTTCATTAATATGTGAGAAATCGAATGGTGCCATTATTTTATTTCATTTCGTACTTTAAAAAAATCGTAAAATTTAGAAATTTGGAAGCCTGATATATTTCAATATCCACCATATCAATAGATTTTTAAAATTTTCACTTTATTAGGATATATTTACTATTTTGCATATATTCAACTTAATTTTATTACAAAATTCAATATGTGTCATCATCCCTATTGCACAAAAATATTTTTATATGTCATTGGTGTTTTATTGTCTATGGTGTGATGGTCATTTTTAACGCTCAGTCGTTTAGGTACCTCATAGATTTAAAATGGCGCTACATGAGGTACCTCTACTGCTATTGACTGTAAAATACCTAGACAATTCAAGGATTTCTAGGCATTTTGTATAGTCAGCGGCAAAATACAGTACACAAATTTTATTGATAAATCTTTACCGACTAAACATAATTAAACACAAAAAAAAAATTGAACCTTCAAAATTTTAACAATCCTGCAAAAGCCGTCCGCCGTTCTATAATTAAATTACCTAGTCAATCCCATCAGTCTCTCTCGCACCAACGTTTCACACTAAAGCGTGAGCGGGACAAAATGTTGTGTCCCAATAAAAGGAGATCTGCTGATGGCGTCATCGTGGCCTAGACAAGGCCGTCCGGTCATTACTACTAACCGTTCTAACTGACGATTTTGAACCGTATTCCGTTCTGATCATGAATGATAAGTTAATTTTGTTGACGATGTATTAACATCAACAACGGACATAGTGGACCGTATGCAGTTGTAATAAGGCTTTGATATGGTCAGCTGTGTTGACGGTATTGGTTCTCATTGCTTTGAGTAAACTAGTGATACTAGGACCAGTGTAGTAGCAAACTTGTTGATTGGCGATGGATCGTAAAGGGTCCGCAACGCGCACGTTACACCTCTGGAGTAGCAAGTACAGTCACGAACCCGGATTGTTGAGCCACTTGTCATTGTTCGTAATTTAGCCGTGTTATGACCGATGTAACTGACAATTGACATAACACGGCGAAATTACGAACAATGGCAAGTGGCTCAACAATCCGGGTTCGTGACTATGTAGGCTACGGTGATGAGGGCTGTATGCTTTTTCTAAGTTTTATAAAAAATACATACGAACATACTGTAATCGATGAATAGTTGAAGTACCTAAGCAATGAATTTCAAGACTATTCTCCATTTTCGACAGTCGGTTCAAATCATAAAAACATCAGTTTTATCAAGTGTTGCGCGTACCTTTGTGATATGTACGATAAGTTTGAACAGACGTCTACAACAGAGATAACAGGCTTATTGTGTTATTGAAAAACCTATATCACTACGTATCACTTTAAAAACATGATAATTTTACAAGCGAGTCGGTTGGCTAAACCAAAAAGAGGGAAAGGCAGGCGGTTACGCAGCCCGCAGCCTACAGGACGCCATTTGAAAATAGGTGGCAGTACCGTGGCGAGAGGTCTAGCTGTCATAATCCACCAATCATGTTTAACATAGACATAGGATAAAAGGTTTAGACGGGGCATGGTAATAACAACACCAAGATCGAACGGGATGGTCTTATTACACATTTTATTATTAATCGTATGGCATGCAATTTTAAAGGACAATCAGAGCATAGCCTTGAGGTTGTCAAGCCAGGTAATCAGGTCAGGTGTGATGGAGACCAAATCTTCAGCTGGTCCAGAATAAGAGTGAAGAGGGCAGCTCCGGAAGATATGTTCAGTGGTCTGCTCTTCCTCGCCGCACTCGCAGAGTGGAGAAACCTTCCAGCCCCATTTATATGTAAGAGAGTTGCAACAGCCATGACCAGTCCTCAACCTGTTCAGGCGACACCAAAGTTTGCGGGGGAGATCGAACCCTTTTAATTTTTGTGACGGATCGGTTACAAGGGTCAATTTCCTGGCCGTGTCAGCAGACCACTCCACCTTCCACTTATCTAAGATGTTGAAATTCTTCAAATTCTGGGCTGTAGCGCAGGGTGGATTCCGGGATTTTAGTCGCTGAGGGGGTGGATGACAGAGCTCATTGTAAGCTGGCAGAGAAGGTTTTTTTGTGATTTTCTCGGTTTCCCTTTTCAGTGCCTGGAGCCTTCGAAGATGAGGCGGGTCAATGTGGCATAGCGACGGTAACCAGTGGACGGGCGTAGATTTGATGGTACCAGAGATGCAGCGCGTAGTCTCGTTTAGTTTTACGTCTACTTTGTTGATATGTGCGCTTTCTAGCCACACTGGGGCACAATATTCTGCCGCCGAGTAGACGAGTGCGATGGCTGTGGTGCGTAGGCAATTAGCTGAAGCTCCCCAGCTGGTACCGCAAAGTTTGTGTAGTAGATTGTTTCTCGTCGCGATCTTCTGCGAAAGTTTTGTTAGGTGAGTCTTATAGGTCAGAGACCTATCCAAAGTGACTCCAAGATATTTCGGGCAGGGATTGTACTTTAGAGCATTGCCATTCATGTAGACAGTTGGTTGATAATTGGCTAACTGATTGTTTAGGTGAAAGCAGGCTACCTCGGTCTTGCCAATACTTGGTATAAGTCTCCACGCACTGAAATATGTGGTCAGGGCTGTTAGATCCGATGTCAATTACACATTCAATAGGTACGACAGAGAAGGTGCTATTATCGTTAGTCCTTGTCATAGTCTCACATTTTTTTATTACCATCCACGCGATTACTTATAGCAGCGGAGGGTCACAAACAGATATAATATAATTCGCGATTTCGTCAAGAATTTCTGTGTTTCATACGAGAAAACCTGATATTTTTCTTAGGAGGCTAAGGAAAACAATTGTAAATTGTTTTGTTTTGAGCTGTAAAAGTGTTTTTATCGTCATCTATGTCTATCCCTTACGGGTGTACGCGTGTTCAGTCCCTAGTTATATTCTTGCTTTGAGATGTTTAATTTTTTTTAATTGTACTATGACAGCAGCAGTCAAAAAGACCTCTCGCCACGGTGCTGTCACCTTGTGAAAAAAATCGACCGAAGAAACTCTCATTACAACTGCGTTGGCGTCCGCTAAGCGAACGCGACACAAAGGAAATTTCGCATCTACTTCACATTAGTGACGTCCTTGCCGATATCGACATGCCGTCGACCGATAACATCTGAAGGTCGCACTACCTGTCACGTTACCGTGCACATCCGCTAGTGGCTCAAGAGTCTCAGAAATCTGTAAAGGAACAATCCAATGCCCGACTAGACATTGATCCAAAGTTGGCCAATGTAAGAGACGCAACGGCGAAACGAAATAAGAATATCGCTTGCTAGTTGGGGCCAGACGGCAGATAGCCGCAGATTCTGCCACGTGACCTTGATTGAAGCGGGTTGTTGAAGCGAGCGTCTACATGGCTGACAACCAACCAACCGCTTCTAGCAACGGTTGCCAGAGCACGCCTAGCCAAAAGCCGTATTAGGTGTCATTTCAGTACAAAATCAGATTTTGCTTTGTAGGTACTGAAATGAACAGCGGTTGGACTGACTAACTGAAACAGCGAACTGTCATTTCTGTATCTGGAGAATAAGAGCTTAAGTAGATTATTGATGTATAAAGTTCGAAGATAAATTGTGAGTTTTAAAGTTTTTTAGTTACAATATTTCTGTTCGACTTAACTTTGGTCCAATCAAAAAATACTTGGATTTGTACTATTTTGAGTATTCCAGTTGGATTAGGTAACAACATGATAATATAACAGTACTCCATAGGTCGTTATCGTGAACATAAACCCCGAAACCCGTAATTCTTGCCGTTTGCTTCGCTGCAGTCAAGTAACCTGCCATCCTACCCAATTATGTACCTTGTTCTCACGTAGTAAGTTACATAATGAAATGCGTTTTCAAACACAGAAATAGCGAATATTCTTTGCAAGGCAGTAACGTAGGAACGTTGCAGGAAAACGAAACGAAGTAATTATGCTGGTCCAAAATGGGCTAAAGGGGCAAAAGGCGTTCAAAGGTCATGTAGAATTTGGCATCAACCACCGGCTACATGGTTTAAAATCTCTGTTTTCTGCCAAGGTCTCGTGGCAGAGGGCTGTGGTTGTATGCCGTCTGGCCATAACTTAACTCATAAGACCACACCTTTGCTAACTCGGGGCAAGTTCTAGGGATTCAATATCGATAAAAAAGGTATCGATATATATTAATACATGTGCTCATTGAAAATCCTCGATATACAATATATCGAGGATTTTCAATGAGCAGATGAGAGAAATCGAACTATAAAAAGGTCCGATACTGTCGATATCATGTCTGATATCAAGCCTCTTATGATAATAAAATTATTCGGATGCCATTTCAATCAAAATAAGGTAATTTTCTGTCAGTACCATTAATATTTCGCTGTGATTGTTACGAAAAAAATCCATATTAATATTATAAATGGGAAAGTGTATGTGTGTGTTTGTTTGTTTGTCCGTCTTACACGGCAAAACGGGGCGACGAATTGACGTGATTTTTTAAGTGGAGATAGTTGAAGGGATGGAGAGTGACATAGGCTACTTTTTGTCTCTTTATAACCCCCCACTTCCCTAAAATGGGGGGTGGAAGTTTGTATGGAGCATTCCGGGGGGCAATCAGGAAAGGGGAACTGTGTTACCCCGAATTTAACACGAGCGAAGCCGCGGGCAAAAGCTAGTAAATAATATTTAGTTATGTTGACTAACATCATGATGTTGACAGTTATATCGATATATTTTTTGTCGATATATTATTTTGTTACATCGCTTTAGTATTGGTGCCTCGAGTTATCCACACACAGAACAGATCTGTGTAGTGCCATGTATTGACTGATCTATCCGCCAGACAGATCCGGGAAGATCGGTGTGTGTATTCCTATTTGATACAGCAACTGTCCTGGGAAGATGTATTTTAATGAATATAAACATTTTTTTTTCTCCACATTAAATATCTTCAGTAAAAAACGGATGTTTAGTTAAAGTAAGATCAATTTGAAGGTTATCACTATCAGGAGATAACACCTCTTTAAATTATGTAAAGGCAAGTGCAACATACCACCTGAATTTGTTAGATAACATAAGAGGAATAACCTTTTCACCACTCCACCTCGGAAACGCGCTCTTTATCCCTTGAAAGCGGTGGGGAAAAACGCATTTTATCCACATGTGGGATGATTTTGAATTATTCCCAAAACAAGTAGTTATCTGTTTATCTACACTCACATTGTAAGTCATCTAAAATGTGTTCAAAAACAGTAGGCAATGACCAGCATTACAACAACCGATTTTATTATGATTAGTTTTTTATCTGTAGCAGTAACGTAATTTTAACATTACATGCTCAAATATTGTTAAGTTATGACTTTCAAATTTGGAACATCGATTTTGGTAACGTAATGAAAATACAGCCCTCCTCCCCGACTGCGGTTGCCCTCCTCCCCGACCGCTGGCACAATCCAGTTGGCCATGGCGGTGCAATGGCGGTAATTCTAATGGTTTCCGAACACGTCATTTAGGATTTATAATATGTGTAGATAAAGCAGTGTATGCAACTGTACGTAATTAGGCCTAAGTTGCATAAACTACTATTAATTAAAGTCAATTTGAAGATCATCGGGTGTTGCCAGCCTCTTAATGAAAGGATGTTGCACTCCGAGTTCGCTTGTATAGGTTACATAGGGTTACATACAAATTTAACTTACACAAAACGGAGGCCTGGACCTCTTGGTGGCTTTTATAATGGTAATTTAAGACTTCAGACATTATTCATGACATTTTACGGTAAATACTGTATAGTCTACGAGATATGCAGTTTCATTGTACCGTTTTTATTATGTTTGAGTATAATATTGACTACTAATGCACCTATTGACAATATTTGTCGGTTTTCAATAACTATTTTGATTTTAGAAACATAAACAAGTCTCGAACAGGAACTGAACGAGAGTATAGTATATAGTTGATATCCAAACTTTCCAAACGCAAATTCAACCTTTTACTTAAATGCAGTAAGGCTCAATTTCACTTAACAATTTATACAGTTAATATGTCCAAAACCAACATAGAACGATTGAATTTCAAATTTGGCATTCAAACGGCTTCGGCTGTTCGGTATAAATTTAAAGCGCAAATGCCTCAAACATCTCCACATCCAATAAGTCATATTTCACATAAAAACTGTATACACTTACGCTATTTTAGAATTAGAACTATCAAGTTTCGCAAAGTTATCTAGGAAGGTGGTTAAATCTGGAACTAACGTGACCACGTGATAAGTTGTTGGAGTATTTTCCGAGTTAGCGACACGGTGAGCCGCTAAGTTAATTTGGTATAGGTGTGGATATCCCGTACGTTTTGTTAATAATTTCCTTATAAACTGAATAATGAGACTGAATACTGAATAATAGATTACTGCTGTGGTTTGGTGACATTGACATGTACACTTCTATTGCTAATTCACTTCCACATACAAATGTATTAAGAGTATTGAGTTAAGAGACTGACAACACCCGATGACCTTCAAATTGGCCTTACTTAAAGTTTTTTAGCTAGAGCTACTTGTTTTGGGAAAGTAAAAAAAAATGGTAATATTCATTATATTAGGAAGATCTTTATTTATTCCGATACACGATTGGACGAAATCGGCCCGCTAGAAAATAATTCCAAAGTTTGTTCTTAAAATTAGATTTAAACAGTTGTATGTCTTTAGTTTCTTGACTTATACGTCTGTAATTAAGGACAGAATTTCACCACACTAATACTAAAAACTTCATTATTTTATATTTCTCAATTATAGCATCGTTTTTTTTTAATTCATCATTTTGCAAAATTGGCAATGAGCTCCCATACTAAGTCTTTCACTCCCGCTGAAAAAAATAGGGATGGTATTTTGCTGTTGTTATCCTTTTAAGAATATTGAGTTAACCATTGATCTGCGACTCCGATATTGAGATAAGTGTAAACAGTAGGTCATATTCAAGATTTTAAACTATATCTGTCCTCTGTGCCATTTCATCAAAAGCCGTTATTGAGTGATGGAGGAACAAACATTTAAACATTGAAATTATCAAATATAACTTAGTATCTACAAAATTTTCATAATTATTAGTAGTATAATTTAATCCAAAATATCCAAATCTACCTGCATACTATTAACAGCCGGAATAACTGTCGTTGTATCGCTAAGTTTCACTGTCACGTTATTTTTTCCGCCATGTCACGAATCGTCATTAGCGCTCGTCGAATGCGCCCCAAGGTCATCGCCCCCGTTTAGCCATTTAACAACGATTTCGCGTCACGCGTCCTTGACACTGATGTCTAGACTATGTACAGTCACCGGCAATAGTATCTTCCTACACGAAGGCCGCAAAAATATGTGACACGCTCTTATTTGTAGGGCCATAAGGGCGAGTCACATATTTTTGCGGCCCTCGTGTAGGAAGATACTATTGCCGGTGACTGTACAATCGACACTAAAGATTACGTTACATATTTGCACCTTATTACAAAGAAGTAAGGTATAAAATTGTAAACATTTCTTTGACGTCGACTCTACACTCTACAGTCGGTATTAGACTTTGAGAATTAAACCATCCGGAGTCGCCGACAGGCATTCCCCTCTGCCGAAAACATGTGACCAGTGGTCATACACATGTATGGACTGACGTTTATCTGACAAATAGCCATACATTTGACGTTCCCCTCCCCCGCAAAAATCGGCAGACTTTTTGTATAGAAAATGACAGACATGGCTACTCCGGGTTGAATTCTCTAAGGTATTAGGTATCGGAGCGGGAGATTTAGCAAAATAAAGTCGGCCGATCGAGGGTTATAAGGTATAACAGAGGGCCCCAGCATAGGTAGAACTGACAGGTATATACCTGTCAATCCTACCAATAGTGTAATTTTTTTTGTAATTTTCTGATGTGGATTCTCGCCATTTAAGCCCCATCCCATATAATTCCCTTTTTTCACACCCTTAAGGGATTTCCTTGATAAAAACTAGTATCCTCGCGACACAAATAATTTCTGGTTTTACTATAAATCGGTTCAGCAGTTTAAGCGTGCACATACATATATTTTTACTGACAGATGACTTTTGCATTTATAAAATTGATTTACTATCATTATAGTAAGTACTAAGGCCCCATTTACACATTGATTAGTGTTTAGTGCGAGTGCATACATTTGTTACTAAACACACAAGTACCAAATGTATGAACTCGCACTAAACACTAATCAATGTGTAAATGGGGCTTAAGAGGCTGACAACAGCAAAATTCCCTCCCTATCTTTTTCAGCGCGAGTGAAAGAGAAACACTGTGTTACGATTAGTATGGGAGCTCATTGCCAATTTTGCAAAATGATGAATTAAAAAAAATTACGTATTAATTGAGAAATATAAAACAACGAAGTTTTTAGTTTACAGACGTATAAGTCAAGAAACTAAAGACATACGACTATTTAAAGCAAATTTTAAGATGTAACTTAGGAATTATTTTCTATCGAGCCGATTTCGTCCAATCGTGTATCGGAATCAACGAAGTTCTTCCAAATATAACGAATAATAACATATATTTTTTTTACTTTTTCAAAACAAGGAGTTCTAGCTAAAACACTGTTTGAGTAAAGTCAATTTGAAGGTCATCGGGCGTTGTCAGCCTCTTAAGGATAGGAATATTAGTAGAGACTAGCTGTGCCCGCGGCTCCGCCCGCGTGGAATTCGGTCTGTGTCAGTAAGCGGCTAATTCACCCCTAATTTTTCTCCCGCTACCCTGGAGGTGGAACTTGAAGTAAAGTTGACAGATGGATACGCTAGAGGACAGTAGTCCTGATAAAATATTTTACAATTACCACTAAATGAAACTACACTCAAAATTGTCCTTATATATAATATTTTTGGCATGATTTAAACGACATAGAGTAGTAGGTGTATATCGGATACAGTACCACTTTTGTATTTATACGTTCATGTCCACGGCAAATATCATCCAAATCGATCCTCCCGTCAAATCAGTCTAAGCATGAAAGGTAAGAATAGGCGCAATAGAAATGAAATTGGGGGGGGGGGGGGGTCACAAATGCAGAAATTATATTTTGAGGGGGTCAGTGATGTTTTTTTCTATTTGAGGTGTACTGGGGGGGGTGAAAAAATCATGTGAAAAAATTTCATCTTTATCAGTTCAGCGGTGAAAAAATCCTCATACCAACTTCCAACTCGCTTTTCACCCCCACAAGGGTTTATTTTCGGGATGAAAACTATTCTGTCGTTTCTCGGGACTCAAATTATCTCTATACTAATTTCTATTAAAAAAATCCATACAAACTTTCAATCCCTTTTTCACCCCCTCCAGGGTTGATTTTCGGGATGAAAACTATTCTTTGTCCTTTCCCGGGACTCAAACTATCTCTATACAAAATTTCATTAAAATCCGTTCAGCCGGTTTCACGTGACGCCCGTCAAATAAACAGACAAACAGACAAAAATTCTAAAAATTGTTGGAACGTGTTCTGTTATCGATTCTAAGTATCCCCAGCCAACTTTTTTTCGAATATATTCCATGTACAGACTTTCGACCCTCTTCAGCTTTATTATATGTATAGATAGATAGATTTTTGGACCTAAGATTCTAAAGTAAGATGGGGGGGGGGGGGGCTTTTTTGAAGATGAAACTATCCTTTTTCCTTTCTCGAGACCCATACTATCTCTATACCAATTTTCATCTAAATCAGTTCAGCGGTAAAAAATTCCTCATACCAACTTCCAACCCCCTTTTCAGCCCCACAAGGGTTTGAAAACTATCCTATGACGTTTCTCGAGACTCAAATGATCTCCATACTAATTTCTATCTAAATCGTATCAGCGGTTAAAAGTTCTCCATACAAACTTTCAACCCCATTTTCACCCCTACCAGGGTTGATTTTCGGGATTAAAACTATATATTATCCTTTCCCGGGACTTACACTATCTCTATACAAAATTTCATCAAAATCCGTTCAGCCGTTTTCACGTGATGCGCGGTCAAATAAACAGACAAACAGATAAACAGATAAACAGACAAAAATTCTAAAAATTGTTGGAACGTGTTCTGTTATCGATTCTAAGTATCCCCAGCCAACTTTTTTTCGATTATCTTCCATGTACAGACTTTCGACCCTCTTCAGCTTTATTATATGTATAGATTAACCATAGACATAAATAAAAAGGAAGATGAGTGACGTTCATAGTAAGCAAAACTGAAATGTGGTCCTGCACCTATTTACACACTTGTAAAATGCTACACACCGCTATAATGTATGTGCATCATGGGCAAAAGAGATAAACCTATATAGGTAACACGGGTATGCAAGGAAGAATCCTCCATATTTTGCGCATTGCACAAAGTGTGACTGAGAGACTCTGCCACACGACTAATTCAATATAGGTGCCGGAACCTATATTTGATGGCACACAATCGAGCGCCTGGTAGCATATCTCCTTTTTTGTATAAATCAATGGGATTAACGGAGCATCGTTCATTTTTAAATTGGTTAAACTATCGCAGTGACGTATGACAGTTCAAAGATGGCCGAATAAGAGAGGTGAGCAACACTTCGTTTCTTTGAACTCGAACATGTGGCGAACTGCTAGACGTCACCGTTTAGATTTGAGGTGACAATATTGTTTTTGAACCGCGTTGAAATAAATTTAAAATTCGTCATGCCGTGCCAAAAATAGTACAAACAGCAACACTCTTAACTGTACATCGGTGGACCTTATTACAATAGGCATAAGGTCCACCGATGGGCAGTTAACAGGGTGGGCGATGGTACAGTAAGCAGTAAGGTACATGAAGCATGAAGCGATGGTACATGAAGAAATTTCGACGCTTAAAATCGTATGCAATTTCGACGCTTAAAATCGTATGCAACTTCGATATATTGCCGCCTTGGTATAGGTGCAATGAAGTCAATCGATAAATCACAGGTGATTTGTTGCAAGTTGCGAGGTTTTTAGAAGTAGCGGGTAGCGGCGCGGCGGAGGTGTTCAAAATTATTTCGACGTGCATGACTTTACTGTTAAGACAATAAGATAGTGTGATAGTCATTTTTAAGACGCTTAGTTAAGTAACTTCTTCGCTTAGTTAGTTAAGATTTGGAAAATTCTTCTTTTGTTTGAAAGAGTATACTTCACAGTTGGTCCCATTATAAAAACGGGACCCTACTACTAAGACTCGTCTGTGCGACTGTCACTAGGCTGTATCTCATGAACCGTGATAGTTAGACAGTTGAAATTTTCACAGATGATGTATTTCTGTTGCCGCTATAACAACAAATACTAAAAAACAGAATAAAATAAATATTTAAGGGGGCTCCCATACAACAGACATTATTATTTTGCCATTTTTATAGATAATGGTACGGAACTCTTCGTGCGCGCGTCCGACTCGCACTTGGCCGGTTCTTAATATGTACTTGTGCAAGTACGCGAGGACTTACGAGGACAGATACATTTTATAAAAGAAACAATCGTTTAACGCGTAAATTAGTCTGCAGACGATGTTTTGCATGCATGAGCCAGCTGTCCAAACAGCTGGGCGGGACAAACATGCCCGGAACTATAATATAATTCTCTAGTTATCAATGTTATCATTCGTTACATGGTTTTTTCCATTTATCTTTAGTGTAACGAAAAAAATAACGCCTTGATAACGATCATTAAACCATTATAATTAAAGCAATCATCATCTTTTGTCCCGATCTTGTGCCAATTTCATCCAGAAGTGACCCGCGACATTCCGAATAAATAATAAATCAATATTATGGGACAATCTTACACAAATCAACCTAGTCCCACGGTAAGCTCAATAAGGCGTCATATTGTATATTCAGATATTTTTTTGTTCATAATCTACTTACTGCATGATAAGTTTAAGTTTAATTGTTAAAATGTAGGTATAAAAATATCGTATGCTGACCATAGCAAAACATAGTGGTTCAAACCTTATATTTAAGACCTAATGTATGTACCTATGTTTTACGAATAAATATGATGATGAAGGCTTGTGTTGAGGATGCTATTAGGCGAAGATATATATATATATATATAGAGATATAGATAAATGCTTAAATACATAAAAAACATCCATAACTCAGGAACAAATATCCATGATAAAGACACAAATAAATGCCCTGACCAGGATTCGAACCCGGGACCTCCTGCTTCATAGGCAGGATCACTACCAACTAGGCTAGGAGCCGTTCAAATGTAGTTCCGACCTTCAGCATCAATAAATTAACGAAAGGGTCATGTACAGTCGCCATCAGATATATCTGAGCGGCCAAGGTGGTCACAAATATCTAAACAATCGCCAATCATGCTTAAAGTGTAGTTCCTTTTTTTAAATATGGCTCTATCTTTTTAAATACAATTATTAATCTCAATTAACAAATTTATTAAAAAGTGCAATCAATATTAAGAATAAGTATTGGGTACTTTGGGTAGTTTAAGTTAATTTATGGACAAAATAAAATTGAGGCAAAATATTACAAAACGGTTACTAAGACGGTCAATGAAAATATCCTTATTAAATTTTGGTCAATCATAACAAATCAGGGTAATTAATTAACTTACTATTATTAGGTAAGTTTTTTTTTTGAAAATGGTGTGGCCTGGACCCAGTGGGAAACGCAGTAGAGGTAAGCCGCGCACGCGCTGGGCTGACGATGTAAAGGCTGTTGCCGGACAAGACTGGTTCACGACAGCAGCGGATAGAGAGCTTTGGAAAAGCTTGGAGGAGGCCTTCACCCTATAGAGGGGTTCTCATCACCAAAAAACATAACTTAATTTTTAAATAATTTTATATTATTAGACCTGTCAATTTGTATATGACCGAGAAATAAATGGCTTTTTTTATTTTTATTTATATATTATTTATATTAGGTATATTGATAAAAAAATTAATATATATTGTCCTTAGGCACTAAAACAGGCATTATAAGGCAAGACAGAGACAATCAGTAACAATGTCATTATTTCTGTACCCGTCCTTTTCTATGTAATTATGTATACGGAGGTAATGAAAGATAATATAATATTTATATATTTATTTTATTGGTATTCAGGACAACAACAGCCATAGATACATTTACAATTATGATGTAATAGTAGTTACATAGAAAAAAACCGACCAAGAGCGTGTCGGGCCACGCTCAGTGTAGGGTTCCGTAGTTTTCCGTCCGTCACAGTAAGTGTACCCACTTAAGAGTTAAAGACTAATGCCAAAAGGTCGTATCTGATGCCTATGGAAGAAGTTTTTTGGAAATAACTCAAAAATGGCTAGACCTATAATGTTCAAAATAATTTTCCTAAAAAGTTTATCATAACGCGCATATTCCCAATTTTTTTCATATTTTTTGGACTTACGGTGCAAAAGTTACAGGGGGGGGGACGCTATTTTTCCGACTTTCGAAGCGATTATTTCCGAAAATATTTACATTATCAAAAAATGATTTTAGTAAACACCGATTCATTTTTAAATACCTATCCAACAATATATCACACGTTAGGGTTGAAATGAAAAAAAAAATCACTCCCCACTTTACGTATAGGGGAGGTACCCTAATAAATAAAAAAAAAACACTTTTTATTTTACCACTTTGTCGGCGTGATTGATATGCATATTAGTACCAAATTTCAGCTTTCTAGTGCTAACGGTCACTGAGATTATCCGCGGACGGACGGACGGACGGACGGGCAGACATGGCGAAACTATAAGGGTTCCTAGTTGACTACGGAACCCTAAAAAGGCCAATAACAGTCATCCGTTATTTTACAATATCTAAGTTTCACATCAGAAAATTAAAAAATAAATTGTGAAATTAGTACTATTGTTTTCACAAATGCCCGAAATGCGAATGCATATAAGGTTAACTAGAGAAATAATGTCATTATCATGTCATGTCATACAAGTCCATTCTTTTTCCTATTTTTTCATAGTCGTAATACGATACCGATTATGCCCTTAAACGGATCACAGTATTCTTGTTAGATCCTGCTGTATACGCACAAATACGAGCACATTTTTCCAGCTACGCAAGTTCATGTTATTTTCTTACATGATGCCAACATGAAAACACAGAGAAAGGGATGGATGTTCATATCGCGAGAGTACGCCTTACAAACTAGTTACGCCAGTTCACCGACCCCGAGCCCTGTCTAACGGCACCCAGCCTCGCTAAAATCGTTTCATTCACAGAATTTTCTACTATAAACACTTGGCACGTGCACTAGTGAAACAATTGCTTTTTTGAATTTGAATTTAGAACGCGTTCGATAGACACTTTTTTTTTGTAAGAATTTTAGCATTTTAAAACTGTCCCCCGTGTAATTCTACGGTGGTACATTCCAGTGATTAATCCTAAATGCAGAATAGAAACTGTGTTTTACTGGGTTACTGATATCGAATAAAAAGCAGGCTAAATAAAGAGCTGTATTATTTCTAAACGTAACTATATATAGCGCTAGCATGAGTATGCAATGGCACCCAAATGGTACAAAAAATAAAGCCTTTTTTGTTCCAGTGATATTTTTTATCCCTCCAATCGTATATTCTAGTGGAGTGTCCAGCTACCCTTACCTTCTTACGACAAAACTGGTGTATTATATTTTACTACCGGCTTCGCACGGGATTAAAAATGGTTATTGTGGGTTTTTCCTAAGAGATAGACATACATATACCATCGCGGACTGTTTTGTAGACCTTTTTGGTGTACAATTTTTTATTTATTTTTATTTATTGATGTTCAGGACAACAACACCCTTAAATAAGAGAATTACATATAAATGGTTACATGACAGATGGCCAATAACAGTTATCCATAAATTACATCGTAGATAATAACTTATTAATAAGTAATGTAGGTAAGAATTAATTGCTAGGAAACAGTACAAAAATGAAGTGTACAAAAAAAGTCAAATAAAATGCTCATCGCAAGTAACATAATTAATTGACCACATAAAAAGATGTTATAATTTTATAAACAAGATATGTTTCCACTAGTACCGTGATTAAATCATTGAAAGCCTGTACACCAATGAATGTCCAATACTAAATACCAAATATATTTAATACAAGCCATAGCAAAGACCAACTTTAACTGCTGAATTGATTTTGAAATAATTATTAAAAATTTACTATTTATACTTTCTGAAAAGTGTCGTGCAGATATCATTCATATATTTCTTTTTAGATTGGAAGAAGGGATCCACAGTATAGAATTCTAAGTTGTAAAACCGGCCAAGAGCGTGTCGGGCCACGCTCAGTGTAGGGTTCCGTAGTTTTCCGTCCGTCACAGTAAGTATCCCCACTTAAGAGTTAAAATAACACCGCCATGTAGGATATGATATGAGCGTTCCACGTACAGCGACATCTATCGGCAAATTAAGTAAACTATTGCGCGCGAGCTTAAAGTATGGAAGATGATTTTTATAGGATAATTCTTTATTGCGGGAACCGATTTTCACCGTTTTTACTTTATTTGAAAGCACGTCATTTCATTGTGATTTTGTAGAAATTACAGGTACAATAAACACCTGCTTATACGGTTAAATTACAAACTTAGTTCAGAAATTATTTTGTAATTTGTTTTCAAAAACTATTCAACCTATCAAGTTCAAAATAATTTTCCTAGAAAGTTTTTATAAAGGTGTAATTTTGAGATTTTTTTCATATTTTTAAAACTTATGATTCAAAAGTTAGAGGGGGGGGAAACATTTTTTTTTTACTTCTGGAGCGGTTATTTCCGAAAATATTTACATTATCAAAAAAATATTATAGTAAACCCCTATTCATTTTTAAATACCTATCCAACAATATATCACACGTTAGGGTTGAAATGAAAAAAAACAATCACTCCCCACTTTACGTATAGGGGACATTAGGGGAGGTACACTAATAAAACATTTTTTTCCACTTTTTATTTTACCACTTTGTCGGCGTGATTGATATACATATTAGTACCAAATTTCAGCTTTCTAGTGCTAACGGTCACTGAGATTATCCGCGGACGGACGGACGGACGGGCAGACATGGCGAAACTATAAGGGTTCCTAGTTGACTACGGAACCCTAATAAACGAGGGATACGAGATAACACAGCATTGTCACCGTAATTAGTTACGTGGAAGGGAAACTAGGTTTCTCTATCTCTTTCTATCTCGTAGGGTTCAGCCAGCGTTTGCAATGTATTTTCAACTTGACGCCATACATACTTCTGGCCATTTAAGACCTTTAAGATTTATGTCTTCATGATCTTCGAGATGGGCTCTACAACGCTATATGAAAGAAAACGGGTAAGTTTTTTGATAAATTTAAGTAAGGCGGGCTCCAGCACTATAGGGATACACAGACAGCGGAAAGCGATATTGTTTTATATAGGTACTACGTAGTGAAGTCGAGTTCTACAGACTCGCGACAAATCCTTGCCAAGTCTAGATACATGGCCAGAAATGTCTGAAACGCGCCTAAGTAAATGTTGTACACCTTGGTTAAGTAATTGAGAGCTGGCATGCGGGTTTACGGCCTTAGTCCGTTGACGCAATCTACTGCGATTAAAACGAGTAAAAACATTTATTTTTTTAAAATGGAAATGTCCGTTAAGTGGCTGACAACACCCGATGACCTTCAAATTGACTACTTAAACAGTTTTTTAGCTATAACTATTTTTTTTGGGAAAGTAAAAAAAAATGTTATTATTCATTCAATCATTATATTTGGAAGAACTTTGTCCGATACACGACTGGACGAAATCGGCTCGATAGAAAAAAAACCGGCCAAGAGCATGTCGGGCCACGCTCAGTGTAGGGTTCCGTAGTTTTCCGTCCGTCACAGTAAGTGTCCCCACTTAAAAGTTAAAATAACACCGCCATGTAGGATATGATATGAGCGTTCCACGTACAGTGACATCTATCGGCAAATTAAGTAAACTATTGCGCGCGAGCTTAAAGTATGGAAGATGATTTTTATGGGATAATAGTTTATTGCGTGAACCGATTTTCACCGTTTTTACTTTATTTGAAAGCACGTCATTTCATTGTGATTTTGTAGAAATTACAGGTACAATAAACACCTGCTTATACGGTTAAATTACAAACTTAGTTCAGAAATTATTTTGTATTTTTTTTTCAAAAACTATTCAACCGATCAAGTTCAAAACAATTTTCCTAGAAAGTTTTTATAAAGTTCTACTTATGAGATTTTTTTTCATATTTTTAAAACTTATGGTTCAAAAGTTAGAGGGGGGGTGGGACACATTTTTTTTAACTTCTGGAGTGATTATTTCCGAAAATATTTACATTAACAAAAAATTATTTTAGTAAACCCCTATTCATTTTTAAATACCTATCCAACAATATATCACACGTTAGGGTCGAAATGAAAAAAAAAATCACTCCCCACTTTACGTATAGGGGAGGTACCCTAATAAAACATTTTTTCCAGTTTTTATTTTACCACTTTGTCGGCGTGATTGATATACATATTAGTACCAAATTTCAACTTTATAAGGGTTCCTAGTTGACTACGGAACCCTAAAAATCCAAGTACATGTCTAAATTAGGTTTAAACAGTTGCATGTCTTTAGTTTCTTGATTTATACGTCTGTAATTAAGGACAAAATACCACACTAATACTGGAAACATCATTATTTTATATTTCTCAATTATTGCGTGTTTTTTTTAATTCATCATTTTGCAACATTTTCCATGCTCTCCCATACTAATCGTAACACAGTGTTTCTCTTTCACTCGCGCTGAAAAAGATAGGGATGGAATTTAGCTGTTGTCATCCCCTTAAAAATTTGCCTTTGTCACTCTCATTTGACCGACGAAAAACTACCTAAATTTGTAATTTATTTCTAAAAATTATTGAGTTTGGTTTTCGCCACCATCGCAATCTTGGTGGACGGTCACATCGTTTTTTCTTACTAATAACTTATTAGGTCCTAATTTTGTTGACATGCTCTGCAAGGGGCTGCAGGCTGCCGTTTCTCATTTGTGATTATCCATATTGAAAGAGCCCTTATGGCGGCTGGCGCCTACGCTTTCATCAGGCGCGGATCCAGGATTTCGTCCAGGGGGGACAATTTCCTTCACAAAAATCTCGCCGTAAAAATTCTTCCCGTAGTATATGAGGTTTGCGTTTCAGGGATGGGGGGCAATTGCCCCTGTTGCCCTTCCTGCACCTGCCCTTCACTGGTTGAAAATTATATTGAATCTCTACATGGACTAAGGTACAAAGTAAGCGTCTTCCGCCATAAGGACCCTTTTAATACAGATTATCGCATTTATAATAATTTTAAAACGTTTAATTTGGCAACTAAAATTCAACTCAGCTAGAAAAATAAACCACACAGATATGACATTCAGAGGAGATGACTGCATTTTAATGATTTGAAAAATATTAAAGGGTTTAGCAGGCTAAGGAAGGACGTGTGGCCCCTGTGAGGAAAAGTTGAATTAGTAAATGTCAATTGTTTGTCGCCTCATAACTAGTAATCACTCCAACTTTCAGCCCTCTATCTTGAACTGTCTCAGAGATAATGTCAAAAATGTATTTTTTTAACAATTTTTTCAAACTCGTATATCTCCTAATCCATAGCAGCTAAAGCGTTGAAACAAAATCACAGCTACGTAGTTTGAGTGGGAGTATACCCTATAATTTTATTAATATTTTATACGTGAAAAATAAACGAAATAAATGTCAATTTATTTTTTGACAGCTCTTTCCAACACGTTTTTTTGAAAGTACAATTATGAAAAAAATCACGTAAATTTCTTATAGTATTAGCTACTAGCATACAAAAAATCAATTGATTATATTTGGTGCAACATACTGTAAAAAAAAAAACTAACGAAAGTATTCAAGTATCAAGAGTAGGCTTCTGAACTGAAAGTTCGTTTTTAAGTTTTATGTTTGTTGCCTAGCAACAAAGGGTGTATTGTTTTTAATTTGACGTATGACTGTCAAAAAAGGTCACTGAACTACTGCTGTGTTAGTATTTGTAACTAATTTTACTAACTACTAAATCAACGAAACGACGGATGTGCTATTTTGCTGTGTTTATTATTTTATAATAGTACATTACTTACCAAGGACTGTAAAAGAAAGAAAGCCCGAAATCGCAGGTATTTGTGACCCGAGCCGCAGGCGAGGGTTGTAAATATGCGATAGAGGGCTTTCTTTTTTACTGCCCGTGGTGAGTACACAATTTTACGTCTCCATCTGGCCATAATGCGAGTTTTACCGTACGCGTAGCGTGCGGCAAAACTTACGTTATGGCCAGGTGTGACGTAAACAAAATTAATTGGTTTAATTATAGTACACGTATTAACATAACGAATTAAATAACTCATTAGAGCAGATATCACAATATAAGTCACTTAGATAATGACTATCGTAATATTCGTCGTCCCAGGTATAGGACAATGTTATCCTGCAGTCATCGCAATATCCTTTTAACATAACATTTTCGTCAGAGAGCGATATCTCAATACTGGTAAAGACTGTAAAAACAGTTGCTTCGCTATTAACCGTGGCAAGTTGAGCCCAAATATTTTTGATTTTATGATTTCCATCTGAAAGAATGTATAAACATGAAGTTTCCGTTTTTTTTTTATTTACATTTAAAACTTACTTTCGCCATTATGGAAAAATCGGACTCCTCTTCTACATAACGTGTTGTATATTCCCTTAAACAATTCACTATTATGTTAAATGTGCTAGCGTATAATAGTACATTACTTACCTAGGGCTGTAAAAAAAAGAAAGCCCGAAATCGCAGGTATTTGGGACCCGAGCCGCAGGCGAGGGTTGTAAATATGCGATAGAGGGCTTTCTTTTTTACTGCCCGTGGTGAGTACACAATTTTACGTCCCCACCTGGCCATAATGCGAGTTTTACCGTAAGCGTAGCGAGCGGTAAAACTCACATTATGGCCAGGTGTGACGTAAATTGTATAATAGTATTGTATAATTTAAAGATAGCTCATACGTAATAAATCATAATGTCTAATGTTATGTTACTCGGAAGCGACAAACGCTTAGTTTATACGCTAGCACATTTAACATAATAGTGGATTGTTTAAGGGAATATACAACACGTTATGTAGAAGAGGAGTCCGATTTTTCCATAATGGCGAAAGTAAGCTTTAAATGTAAATAAAATAAAACAGAAACTTCATGTATATACATTCTTGCAGATGGAAATCATAAAATCAAAAATATTTCGGCTCAACTTGCCACAGTTAATAGCGAAGCAACTGTTTTTACAGTCTTTACCAGATATTGAGATATCGCTCTCTGACGAAAATATTATGTTAAAAGGATATTGCGATGACTGCAGGATAACATTGTCCTATACCTGGGACGACGAATATTACGATAGTCATTATCTAAGTGACTTATATTGTGATATCTGCTCTAATGAGTTATTTAATTCGTTATGTTAATACGTGTACTATAATGAAACCAATTAATTTTGTTTACGTCACACCTGGCCATAACGTAAGTTTTGCCGCACGCTACGCGTACGGTAAAACTCGCATTATGGCCAGATGGAGACGTAAAATTGTGTACTCACCACGGGCAGTAAAAAAGAAAGCCCTCTATCGCATATTTACAACCCTCGCCTGCGGCTCGGGTCACAAATACCTGCGATTTCGGGCTTTCTTTCTTTTACAGTCCTTGGTAAGTAATGTACTATTATAAAATAATAAACACAGCAAAATAGCACATCCGTCGTTTCGTTGATTTAGTAGTTAGTAAAATTAGTTACAAATGCTAACACAGCAGTAGTTCAGTGACCTTTTTTGACAGTCATACGTCAAATTAAAAACAATACACCCTTTGTTGCTAGGCAACAAACATAAAACTTAAAAACGAACTTTCAGTTCAGAAGCCTACTCTTGATACTTGAATACTTTCGTTAGTTTTTTTTTTTTTACAGTATGTTGCACCAAATATAATCAATTGATTTTTTGTATGCTAGTAGCTAATACTATAAGCAATTTACGTGATTTTTTTCATAATTGTACTTTCAAAAAAACGTGTTGGAAAGAGCTGTCAAAAAATAAATTGACATTTATTTCGTTTATTTTTCACGTATAAAATATTAATAAAATTATAGGGTATACTCCCACTCAAACTACGTAGCTGTGATTTTGTTTCAACGCTTTAGCTGCTATGGATTAGGAGATATACGAGTTTGAAAAAATTGTTAAAAAAAATACATTTTTGACATTATCTCTGAGACAGTTCAAGATAGAGGGCTGAAAGTTGGAGTGATTACTAGTTATGAGGCGACAAACAATTGACATTTACTAATTCAACTTTTCCTCACAGGGGCCACACGTCCTTCCTTAGCCTGCTAAACCCTTTTGTAGAAATACGGCTGTATTCAGAGGTGTTACAAACATTCGAAACACTTCGAAATCATTGGCTGATAAAATAATTACCTACATCCGTTATAAGCCATACCGGTTTTTGAAATTTAAATAAGAGTTCTTGAATTACACAGTTAACGTCTTTAAATGTCGTTGGAATGTTAAAATTATGAGGAAATGTCTACAGTCGACTACAAACAAATCTATCTACGGTCCAAAAGTGGTTACATTTTTTTGTAGTCGATTTGGGGTTTGGTACTTGGTATAAGTTATAATCTGTTATTTTAGGAATAAAAAAAAAACAATCAAAGCTAGTTAACTTTGGGTGGGTTGCACCACGCATAACTATTAACGAACTGATCAACGTTAAATATGGCGATGGAGCTGTCATCCCATAGAAAACTGTCAAACTTTTCATAAAAGATTTTTTTAACGATGGCGTTGACGTTAACGGTCGGTTTGGTGTAACCTTATTTATTTATTTAAACATACGTAATATAATTTTATGTAATTATATTATTAATAATATATGGTCGAATGAACAAGTCACGTGGTTATGTTCCATTATGTGCCCAAAATTATCCTAACTCCTTATAAAACTACAGACACTCTCTTATATCAATTAATATATACTATATATAATATATACTTATACAAGTACTCTCATAACCATAGGGATATAATAACACCTAAAGCTGTTATAAGACGTGTGACATGCAAAATACAGCCACTAAGTATACAGCTTTAAAGATAAAATTAGCTTCATGTGTCATCCAATATGTACCTACTTGAAGTTTTATAAAAGAGTTTTTATATTCCGATAAAACACCATAAGTTTTGGTGAATTATAATGACTTTATACAGCTTCAGCTCACTCTTATAACGATAAAAGTTTCTTGACACCTTCATACGTCTCTTGAAGAAATATAAGTTCCAAATTGGCTGATATATTGATGTTGCCGACACTTACGTGCTGCTTGGGATACTGTTTCGTGTAAAACTAGTCGATATTGCGACATTTGTCGCAATGCATGCACCTACTTTAAATCTAGTAAGTACCAATTTTAACAGGCCTATAAGTCATTCATTACTATTTGCATAATGCCATTCCATAATAACCGAGTACCAAAACGGTCTATGTAACACGAGACAAAATGTGACAGTTCAAATAATTGTGGGTTTTTCAAGTCAAAGGTCGGTTGTTAATAAAGTTTATTTCTGAATGTTTTGTTTTGGCAGCAACACCTTGTTGACAACCGACAATGATGAACCTTTAACTTGAAAATATCACAAATAAGGACTAGGCATTTAGCAGAGTCGGTTAATCCATTGTCGAAAACGTTAGCGCCAATTGTTTTAAGGTACGGTAACTTTACGCGCAACGCAATACCACAAATCACTTAGGCTCTTTAATTTAAGGAACGCGAAAGGTCTAGAGGAAATTCTTTAAATAACACACACTTTAAACTAGGTCAGGGGTCAGCAAACTTTTTTCAGAACGAGCCAGATGGCGGAAAAACATGGAATTTTCGGAAGCTCATCATCATATAAAAAAAATTGAGGGGAACTCGAAGAGCCACAACTGACCCTTCAAAGAGCCGCATGCGGTTTGCTGACCCCTGAACCAGGTTGTTCGTCGTATATTATGTTAGGGATGAAAACCACAGCCAAACCAATATACGCTACTCTACTAGTGTTGCGTTCGTGCCGGTGACTAAGGTTGCCAGAGAACTCATTATGCAGTGTGCTGACAACGGGGGCCGTCAACGGCGTCAACACAGTGAATCTTCCTTTATATTAAGGGTCCACAACGCGCATGTGACACCTCTGGAGTTGCAGGTGTCCATAGGCTACGGTAGCTGCTTACCATCTGGCGGGCCGTATGGTTGTTTGCCACCGTCGTGGTATTTAAAAGAGGGTAAAGTCAGATCTCGCTCTGAACCGAACTTTAAAGCGACCAAGTGCGGAGAACCGGCAAGGTTTGTGTTGTGTATGTGGTAAATGGCAGTTGGCTCAAATTATAATCTGCGTATTTTTAACCTAACTGGAACTTTTTTTACCACAGGATTCATATTAAAAAACCGTGAGTCATTGGCGGACGATCTGGCAAATCTACCAATTACGGCAATATGCTTTAGGCACCGGAAAACCTACTCATAGTTTCGCTGTGATCTTGAATCACTTCTCAGTCGGTATCAGCTTTACAAAAGTAGTTTACACACCACCTATTCGTATACGGGCTCTACTTCCCTGCTAGGAGGGAACAAAGTGGCACTTTTCTGTACTAGGACATTTTTTTTTAGTCAGTCTTCATTACAAATATTTTTTTATTTAATTAATTGACTCATTATAATTACATTAAGCATATATAAAGTTAAAATATTTTTTTATTTTCCCCTAGAAGGTGATGTGAAAGTATGTATCACATAGGAGCAAAACTATTTTCACCTTGGGCGTTAACACGAGAATCCCTCATTACGCTCAGGAGTTTATTATGGACTCCATTGCTTCGTTTGGGATTCAATGCAGGCCCTCGCCGTAAATATACTAAATATTTCATTTTGCTCCCTTGTTACACAATCTACTATTCTGAGTAGGGTGTAATGTAACCTCAGTTTTCCCATTAAGGTAAGTATAATACGAGTATAACTACAGTAAGCAACAAAGAAGTCTTAGCTCAATACTGAAGGTCAGCGTTGTCACTTGATATTAAAAACAAAACTCTCAACACTCGGTCATCCTGACAACGTGTATGGCCCCGAGAAATTTCTCAATTTTACACATAGAATACATATAAACGTAACGTTAACGGCCTCCTAGCCCAGTTGGTAGTGACCCTGCCTACGAAGCAGGAGGTCCCGGGTTCGAATCCTGGTCAGGGCATTTATTTGTGTGTTTATCACAGATATTTGTTCCTGAGTTATGGGTGTTTTCTATGTATTTAAGTATTTATCTATTATATATATCGTTGTCTAGTACCCATAACACAAGCCTTATTGTGCTTACTGTGGGCCTAGGCCGATTTGTGTAAGATTGTCCTATAATATTTATTTATTTATTATAAAGAATTCACATGCCTTGAAGGTCATGAAATTTCGTTACTTTTATATTGTTAGCAACAATAAGTAATAACAAAGGCCAAATATGCTGCCATGATCAAAAACCAAATTTTATGCTGAAAATCTACAAAAAAGCTTAAATCAACTTTTTGGACATGTCCTTAAACTACATCCAAAAAGAGAGGTATGGGCACTGCGAATGTCATCTCGCTAAGTGTGGTAGGACATTATTAGCGAATGTCATGAGCGAGATACTCAAATCTGGAGCAAAGCCCGACTGGGGAAAGTGGGGAAGTACCTCCAGCTCCACCTTACAGGAAACCACAGCCAAATAGCACAAGACTCTACTCATAGCGTTGTGTTCCTGCTGGTGAGTAAGGTTGCCAGAAAGCTCAAAGAGGATGCATTGTGTTGACGACGGGGGACGCTCTTGTCCCTTAAGCAGTACACAGTGAATCCTCCTTTATATGAAAGGGTCTCTGGAGTTGCAGGCGTCCTAGGCTACGGTAGTTGCCTACCATCAGGAGGGCCGTATGCTTGTTTGCCACCGTCGTGGCATAAAAAAATTATATAAATATTACTCGAATCTAGAAAAAGTGCTTTATTTTTTTATCGCCAAACAACTTTAAGTCAACCCAAACCTCGCACCAACTGATTTTTTACGCACGTCGCGCCTATAATTTCATAACCATTATAAGTTGTCATGAGTCAGCAGGTCAAAAAAAGTTTCGTATTCGTTACCTGCCAGTGACTCACTGATATCTCATATTCATATAATAGTTCGAAATTTTGTTTTCAACCGACTTCAAGTTTTCGAAGGAGGAGGTTATCAATTCGTCGGGATATTGTTTATGCTATTTTTTTTAAATGTATGTTCACCGATTATTCGAAGACGGCTGGACCGATTTGGAAAATTATTTTTTTGTTTGAAAGAGTATAGTTCACAGTTGGTCCCATTGTAACCAGGTCAGGATCTGATGATGGGGTCCTGGAGAAATCGAGGGAACTCTTCAACTATTATAGGCACACCTATAGTGATTTGAGTATTTTTTACAGCAGCTCGAGCTTTTTCTTTTGGAAAGGTGGATGCTAAGTGAAGTCTGTATTTTTGTTTAAATTTATTACTATCTGAAACAGTAGTTTCCAATTTAACGGTGAGTGGTATACATTCTAAAAAAGAGAAGGTAAATATGCGTTTGCATTCTTGTTTCTCCTTCCCGTAAAATAATCAATAATGATTAATGATGATAGCTTTCATAGAAAACGAAACTTAAAGTGTAAGAAAGGAGAAAAGATGGTCCACGGTGGTATTTTAGATTAGTAAAAAGTCAATTATTGCAAACGAATTTTAGTTTTACGAACTCAATAAATTGACAGTGTTATTTACCTCCACAGAATTTATTACGTATTACGCATAATCGTTCCGAGCGATCTTTATCTTATCTTATCTTATTTGTCTCGGGGGCCCAAATGGATACACTTCGACCCAAAGGGATCTTTTGTGTAATTGCCCCCTAGTACACTTACTCAAGAGCTTTTTCAACCATCTCCATGTGTTGGGTGATGGAGCTCAAGGGCAGTGCTTTGAGGTCCTCTGGATCTGGATAGCCGATTCCAAAGTCCCTCATTCTTAGTCTGGCAAGAGCATGACATTCACACATTAAGTGTTTCATTGTTTCTTCCTCTTCGCCACACATTCTACAATCAGTATTGTCTGACAGTCCCATTTTAGCCAGTACTCCTTTCACGGCGTAATGGCCTGTAAAAACTCCTGTTATGATTTGGAGCCTTTTTCTACTAAGTTTCCAAAGCTTTTTGCTCCAGCTTGAGTCAACTCTATGCATGAATAGCTTTGAATGCCTTAGACCTGTCAAACTACCCCACTCTTGTTGGTGTTTATGTTTGGTGTGGTCCTTTATGGCCGTTGTTATGGTTCCCTTTGAGAGTCCCACAAATGGTTCCGGGCCTAAGAAGTTATTCATAGAGCCCCTTCTAGCAAGCTCATCAGCATTTTCGTTGCCGAGCGATACTTACAGTTCAAACGCATGCCTGAGTTAGAAAAGTCTATATACGTGGTTTGATTTTAAAATGTTTGCTGATATTATGATATACATTTTCAAAAAACTTAAGCGACAAGTCAACGTTGAGTTTTGCTAAAAAACACTATCAAAATATCTGTATTATTTTTGCAGACAAAATCTTGTAGGTAGGATTTAGGATATCCTATAATTTTAAGTCCAATTGTCAAAAGGCTCTTTCGGAACCTTTGAATCAATTAATTGGGACTTTAAACATGCCTTAAACTGCAATAGTTCATAACTGCCAAAGCCAACTTTACTTTAACATCACGACTACAAGGTCAAAAACGGAACAGTTCACTTTATAAATACGTCGTACCAGCTCCAAAGATCTTAATCGTTCTGTTCCAAATTCAAATTTCCCCAACGTCCCTGGACCCGTGAGTCACCGTTCCGCGAACAAGCGGGCCGTTGCGAAACTCAAGGGCTGATTCACAAAGCTTGCCAAGCGCATCGCCTCAGACAGGCCAGCGGAGACGCGATTTCCGTTTACGCATACTTGTTATACGAGGTCAAGTTGCGCTATGGTCGAGCGAACTGACAAGCTGTAATCGTTTGTGAATCACGTAGAAGGATGTATCACACCGAAACCGTTCCGATTCCGAAAGTCGTATAATTCCGAGAGCCTCGTATTAAGATACATATATGACACTATACATAAAAAGGTACCCTTTGGCAGAAGGCGCTACGTAGTACGTTGTACAAAGTCAATACTGTATCCCATCAAAACATTACATGTACTTACAAAAATGCCAGTCTCGCAACGCAGTTCTCCTATAGCAAAAAGTATGAGATCTAATGTAAAACCAAGACGGTGTCCATATAATTAAATCTCCACAGGAGTTTACTTGACATGTCATTGTGATCCTTTGAATAATAGTTGTCTATATTTTTATAACTAGTAGTCCGCCTCGAACTCAGAACTCACGATTTCCTTGCAAACGAGATGACCAATATAACAAGACCCATATGATGATTTTTTCGCGTCTTCTAGCTCCATGACCCCTTGGTCGATCCTGCTCACATACGAACTCTCAAATTATATGTATCTCTGCTAGAACCTCAACAAATTTCATGAAGATCAGAAAAGCGTTACTAAAGTTATCGCGGAACAAACTCTCAAAATCAAAAAGCCATCGAAATGCTGAGACGTCCCACTAGCCAGAAGTTGTTTGTAAGAACTCACTTCCCTCGTTTGATAAAAATTACCTGGCCATCGAACTTGCGGTATACTAGTAGTCCGCCTCGAACTCAGAACTCGCGATTTCCTTGCAAACGAAATGACCAATATAACAAGACCTTTCTGAAGATTTTTTTTCGCCTTCTAGCTCCACAACCCCTTGAACGATCCTGCTCATATACGAACTCACAAATTTTATGTATCTCTGCTACAACCCCAACAGATTTCATAAAGATCAGAAAGACGTTACTAAAGTTATCGCGGAACAAACTCTCAAAATCAAAAAGCCATCGAAATGCTGAAACGTCCCAGTAGCCGAAGTTGTTTGTAAGAACTCACTTCGCTCGTTCGATTAAGATTTTCAGTGGCTTTATAGCCTAAACACTAGAAGTGTTCAAAATTTGGAGCTTGTGGGACTGCTAGAAGTACCTTAGATATACGATGATCGCGAGTCAGTGACAAAATTAATGAACTTTGACATGCAATAATTCTAAAAGTATATGTTGAAATTCAATGATATTAGGAATATATGTTCCTTGTGTTATGGTCTCTTGTTTACAGAAATTTCAGACTACTAGCTTTATCGACAACAGAATTAGAGAAATTCGAAAATGGCCTGAATGGCTTCGGAAAAAGGATGGTACGGCCGTGCAGTTGTTGTTTGTTTTGCTCGACGTCCAAAGGAACCTTTTCATGTAGGATGTCACATAATTATGTTTTTAACGCTATGGCCTCGACCTCAGGGATTGAGAAAGTGTGACCAGTGTTGCCATTGCACATTTGAAAAGGTCGCCAGTTTAAACAGTCCCCGCGAGAAAGTTATTTCATACCTAAAATCGTTCCAAGATTTTAAGACTTGGTCGTCATATTACAAAACCTTGAGTCATATAACTGACAGAGTAATGGAGCCGCTTAAGTCAAACTGGAATCAAACTGGAAGGTATTTTAGGTAACATTATAAATAATAATTTTAAACAAACAAGAACCGACTTCACTTTAGCCTCCGCCTTTCCAAAAGCAAATGCTCGAGCTGCTGTAAAAAATACTCATATGTGGTATAGGTGTGCCTATAATAGTTGAAGAGTTCCCTCGATTCCTTCAGGATCCCATCATCAGACCCTGATCTGGTTACAATGGGACCAACTGTGCAGTATATACTCTTTCAAACAAAAAAAGAATTTTCCAAATCGGTCCAGCCGTCTTCGAATAATCGGTGAACATACATTTAAAAAAATAGCAAAAACAAAGATCCCGACGTATTGAGAACCTCCTTCGAAAGCTTGAAGTCGGCTGAAAATAGCAAAGCCCAGAAGGAGGACATGATTAGACATAAGTACTTAATCAAAGAATCATCCCTATAACTAAAGTTATTAATCTTAATTGAGCAATTTATAAGAGTGTACTACTCGTAGAGTATCGTACACAGGTTGTTCTGAAAGTTTTAAAACAGCCTCACACCTGTTAGGTATATATCTAGACGTGGCTGTGTGCGTATGTGTGCGTGTGTGTGTGTGTGTGTGTGTGTGTGTGTGTGTGTGTGTGTGTGTGTGTGTGTGTGTACATAAACGTTGCGTATTCTATAAGCCGATGCGCCGGCAGCCTTGAGGCATCGGACGTCAAAACCATGTCTGCCTCTACAACTTCTTCAACCGACTTCAAGATTTCGAAGGAGGTTCTCAATTCGTCGGGATCTTTGTTTTTGCTATTTTTAGGGTTCCGTAGTCAACTAGGAACCCTTATAGTTTCGCCATGTCTGCCCGTCCGTCCGTCCGTCCGTCCGCGGATAATCTCAGTGACCGTTAGCACTAGAAAGCTGAAATTTGGTACTAATATGTATATCAATCACGCCGACAAAGTGGTAAAATAAAAAGTGTTTTTTTATTTTTTATTATGGTACCTCCCCTATACGTAAAGTGGGGAGTGATTTTTTTTTTTCATTTCAACCCTAACGTGTGATATATTGTTGGATAGGTATTTAAAAATGAATAGGGGTTTACTAAAATCATTTTTCGATAATGTAAATATTTTCGGAAATAATCGCTCCAGAAGTAAAAAAATATGCGTCCCCCCCCCCCTCTAACTTTTGAACCATAAGTTTTAAAAATATGAAAAAAATCTCAAAAGTAGAACTTTATAAAAACTTTCTAGGAAAATTATTTTGAACTTGATAGGATGAATAGTTTTTGAACAAAAATTACAAAATAATTTCTGAACTAAGTTTGTAATTTAACCGTATAAGCAGGTGTTTATTGTACAGTCGAGGTCATAAATATGTTTACACTTTTTTACCTACTCGAATGCGGCCGCTAACAATTAGTATGCAAACGCATTCGACTAGGTAAAAAAGTGTAAACATATTTATGACCTCGACTGTACCTGTAATTTCTACAAAATTACAGTGAAATGACGTGCTTTCAAATAAAGTAAAAACGGTGAAAATCGGTTCACGCAATAAAGAATTATTCCATAAAAATCATCTTCCATACTTTAAGCTCGCGCGCAATAGTTTACTTAATTTGCCGATAGATGTCGCTGTACGTGGAACTCTCATATCATATCCTACATGGCGGTGTTATTAACTCTTAAGTGGGGACACTTACTGTGACGGACGGAAAACTACGGAACCCTACACTGAGCGTGGCCCGACACGCTCTTGGCCGGTTTTTTTAAATGTATGTTCACCGATTATTCGAAGACTGCTGGCCCAATTTGGCAAATTCTTTGTTGTTTGAAAGAGTCACAGTTGGTCCCATTGTCATCAGGTCAGGACCTGATGATGGGATCCTGGAGAAATCGAGGGAACTCTTCAAATGTTATAGGCACACCTATTAGTGATTAAGTATTTTTAGAGTAGCTCGGGCATTTGCTTTTGGATAGGTGGAGGCTAAGTGAAGTCGGTTCTTTTTGTTTTAAATTATTTATATACAACTGTTGCAAACAAAACGGCCCGCCTGATGGTAAGTAGCTACCGTAGCATATGGACGCCTGCAACCCCAGAGTATTCACATGCGCGTTGTCTACCCTTTAAGAACCTATATACTCCTTTTTTGAAGAACGTTGAAGTGACTTATTAGCATGTGTGTCGGTCTGCCCTTATGACGGTCTTCCCCGCATTAACCCTAACAATTTTACTGAATAATCAAATGTACGAGCCTGTATAAAAGTGACCCTGGCACTTACACCAAATAAAATAAGGGTCCAGTGAGAAATGATGAATTTTTTTCATGTATGGTATGAATCGATTCGTTTTGTTGTAAGGGTCAAATGATTATATGGGGCCAATTGCGTTAAAGCAACACTAAGGTCAGAAATGAGACTTAAAGTCTGTGATTTGCATTCGTTTCTCAAAACGCTCCTAACAAAATGACGTGCAAAAGTGACGTCACACAGTCGCCCCGTTTAAAGTATGGGAAAAATATGAAATTGTTATTTTTACAGTGAAATTTTGCGTTTATGTAAATACAATTTATTTTACAGTAGTGTACAAAATCGAATGGTATCATTGTTTTTTTTTTATTTCGTACTTTAAAAGATTGAAAATTTTTGAAATTATGAAACCTTTTTACAATTTTTACTTTATATGGATACTAGCTTTTTCCCGCGGCTTAGCCCGCGTACTATAAGTACTCAAAAAGGAGGTTCTTAGTTAGACTGCTATGTTTGTATGTACCACATTTCCCCTTTTAGGGGTTGAATTTTCAAAAAACCTGAAACACGTGTTTACTCATTTATCGTTAGGAATACTCCTGTGAATTTTCGAATAAAATAGTCTAACAAATCTTGTTTCGCCATACAAACTTTGGACCTCCATTTTACCCCCATAGGGGGTGGATTTTGAAAAATCCTTTCTTAGTGCACCCCTAGACCTTATAAGGAACCTACGTGCCAAATTTGGAATCTCTAGAACCAGCGGTTTGGGCTGTGCGTTGATATGTCAGTCAGTCAATCAGTCAGTCAGTCAGTCAGTCAGTTTCTTCTTTTATACATTTAGATATTGATCATTTTGCATGTTTTATTGCATAATGCAAACATGTGTCATCATCCCTATTATGAATCACTAAAATATTTTTTTTTTTTTTTGTATAAAAATGTTATATGTATCTATGTTAAAGCTAAGTTTTAAGTTAGCTGTTCACTGAGAACGAGAATGTACAATCCCCTGATTTCCATACGCGTCATGTCTGCGTATCAAGGTTAAGTACTGATACCTACTCGGCTTAGGTATAGCCGCTTAACTTGGGTGTCGTTTCGACCGCTTGCCGAGTCGAAGGCTTTCGGTGAAGTAACCTCGGGCCAAATACCGGGCCAAATTTGCAAAAACCTTAAATATTTTGAATAATGTACAATAGGGATGATGACACATGTTGAATTTTGTAATAAAATTAAGTTGAATAGATGCAA
The DNA here is from genome assembly GCA_947086415.1 of Pammene aurita. Taxonomy (NCBI): domain Eukaryota; kingdom Metazoa; phylum Arthropoda; class Insecta; order Lepidoptera; family Tortricidae; genus Pammene; species Pammene aurita. The sequence continues at coordinate 9,168,312 of OX352289.1, read as the reverse complement.
TATAGTAAATGTATCCTAATAAAGTGAAAATTTTAAAAATCTTTTGAAAATGGTTGAAATATTGACTTCAAAATTTCTAAAATTTACGAATTTTTAAAAGTACGAAATGAAATAAAATATTGGCACCATTCGAATTCTCACATATTAATGAAAAATAAATTGTACGGCAACCATATACATAAACGCAATATTTCACTGTCAAAATAGAAATTTCATAATTTTTCCGTACTTTAAACAAGGCGACTATGCAACCGTGACGTCACTATTGCATATCATTTTGTTAGGAGTGTTTTGAGAAACAAAAGCGAGTGTTAAAATTTGAATCTCATTTCTGACTTTTGTGTTGCTTAAACCCAACGCACCTATGTAGACATTTGATCCCCACAACAAAACGAATCGCTTGATACCATACATGAAAAAAAAATCATCATACCTATTGTACAAAAATGTATTTTTTTTAAAGTGACAGAATTAAAATACTGAAGAAACTGCCCCTTCCCACCAACCTCCGTCGTCAACCAGTATTGTTTTTTTACAACTGCTGTATTTACGTGAAATGAATAATTAACACTAAAAATGTGTCTTTTATAAGTTATACTGACAAATTTTCTACGAATTTTGATTTAAAACCGAAATCGTTTCGTAACAAACAAAAAAGACCCGAATTCACTTAGACTCCACATTTCCAAAAGCAAAAGCCCGATTTGGCGTAAAAAAATACTTAAATCGCTATGGCACTCCCATAATATTTGAAGAGTTCCCTTGATTTCTCCAGAATCCCATCATCAGATACTGACCTAGTGACAATGGGACCAACTGTGAAGAAAATAATTTTTCAAATCGGTCCAAACGTCTTCGAATAATCGGTACACATAAAAAAAAGCAAAAACAAAGATCCCGACGAATTGATAATGATAACCTCCTCCTTCGAAATCTTGAAGTCGGTTGAAAATGTCTGTTAACTGCAACGAATTCCAAAGAAATCATGTTTTCAAAATTTTCTGCGGGAGGCAAACCTAAAAAACCTCGATCCCCGGTTATACACAAATATACGTATATAATTAGTATATTGACTCTCCATGCGATAATTGCACGTAAAATGTGTTGTTTTTTGCCCGCTGCAGTGATATCAATAATTTAGAACGCGGTCTCGGCCTCGGAATTTTTTCTACCGAAATAGAACTTGTTTTGACGGGGCTTTTGCGGTTTTCGGTACCTAATGCCAGCTACTTATGCTTAATTAATGGCAGTAATAAAATAACTAAAGGAATCCAGGGAAAAACGAAGTTAAAGTCTGTTTTTATTTCACAGATTAAAATGGCTGTTCGATTGTACAATTTGTACCGGTTCTGAGTGGTTTTGTACTAAAATATCAGTTGGATTGGATGAGCTAGAAGATTAGGCAGGAAATAGGCAAGATGCAATATTTTATTTTTTATTTTATTTGAAAGAATTGCACACGTAGAATAGGTTTAGTCTACGTGCAATTCGTTCAAATTAAAACGAATGTATAAAAAAATGAAAATACTATAATTTAAAAATATTTATAACGCTCGACTCGATTTTTGCTCGACATGTTTCGGTCAATTTACGATCGACTTAAATTACGTGAGTAACCCGTTATAAATATTTTTACTATGTTAGAGTCTCACGAAAGTTTTCTAGTTAGAATACTATAATTTATAGTAAAACATTGCTGTTACAAACTGACTATTTAAGTTTTCGCACCTAAACGGAGCTACAGTCCCTATGACGTCACTCATGTATGTCTGTGTCACTCGCCATAGTCGTGATATTTGTTCGTCCTTGGTTCTATGGATGGTAGAAGGTAAGGATGACAATCTCTATGTTGCAAAAGTGTCCGTCAAAAGGCGTTAAATTCCGTCATATTAAATTGACATCTTTTACTATACCATCCATAGTTGTCAAACCAGGAGTGACGTCACCAGCCGATGATTGGTGGATTAAAATACGTTACGTTTCACATTACTTCAAATCGTAATTATTGTTTGAAATTTGTATAAATTAAAGTAAAAACGTTAATAGCTATTATTTTATGTTTTTGAATTTTGATTACAAAATAATGGTAAATATTATAGCTGCATCTTCCCTATTGAACATTTATCTAGATTTTTATTAAAACGCCAGTTAGTTTATTTTCTTTCTTTCTTTCTGTTACGTCACGTCATCGTCATCGTTAAAGTTTCCCTGTCTGAAAAGTTTGACAGTTCTCTATGGAACGACTGGGGACGACAGCTGCGCTAGGGTTGCCCTGCCTTGGCAGGTTTGGTTTTGCTTTAGTCGGACATGTTTGGCTTTTTACGGACGTGTGCGGCCAAATATTGTCTCTAGGCAACCAGACAACCGTCTTTTTCTGTGTATATTAAGGATGAAAAGGATAAGTAGATAATTACGGTGGGTTTTACGTTTAACATGGCGACGGAGCTGTCATCCCATAGAAAACTGTCAAACTTTTCATACAAGATTTTTTCAACGATGACGTTGACGTTAACAGACCCTTAATGTCATTATTTTATTACTGACAGTGTGACGGTGTCTGGTGGCCTGTCACGAGCGGAGCTAGTCAAAAGTCGAGCGTCTAATGTTCGGCTAAATCAATCGCAGAGTCCGGCTTCTGCGTTTTTGGGCCTGGCAACCCTACCCGCGCCACCATATTTAAGTTGATCAGTCCGACAAGTCCCTACCTATGGTTGGTTGGTGCACGTGATTCTAAGTCGGATTGAGGTAGCTGGAGCCGTCAATTAAACGTCTGGAAAAATAGTAGTCTATGTAACGTAATAAATAAGGGTCCTTGAAATACGAGTGTGGTTTTATGAAACAAGCCGCAGGCGAGTTTAATAATAAGAGCACACGAGTGTTTTAAGGCCTAATTACTAGCTAACTAACAAATTTACTCGCTACACTCGTGATTGTATTATAGAATCTTTCGCTTGCACAGGACTCAAAATTAGCAGTCAAAGTAAATATGAACTTTCTTCTCTTGTTGTACAAATATCTATTAATCTATTTTATTTTAAGATTTTCAAAAAACCCCGAAATAATGTGATATATTTAATTAAGTTATGGGCTTCATGTAGAACTCGACATTGTATTTAGATATTATTAGATTTCCTCGTTCAAAATGCAATAGGATAGGATTGGATAGGTTTCCAAAGAGCTCAAAGAGGACCCAGTGTGTAGACGATGAGGGACCTTCTTGTTCCTTTAGCCGTCAACACACTGAATCCTCCTTTTTGTAAAGGGTCGGCAACGCGCATGTGACTCATTTGGAGTTGCAGGCGTCCATAGGTTACGGTAGCTGCTTACCATCAGGCGGGCCGTATGCTTGTTTGCCACCGTCGTGGTATAAAATAAAAATAAAGGAAACAAAAGAACGAAAAGGGAAGAAATTGACCGGTATTTTAGTATGGAGTAAAGAACGGTTCCCGTTTAGGGTTGCCAGGTGTCCGGCTTTAGCCGGACATGTTTGGCTTTTTACGGGTGTGTCCGGCCAAATAATTCCTCGTCCGGCCTGTCCGGCTTTTGTTAGGCTTTTGGAAAGACCAGCGTACCGTATGCAACACCGCAAACCGCAAATGACGCTAGCTATTAAAAAGGCATGTCTGGCTTTTGGGATCAAATGTCCGGCTAAATTAAGCGCGGAGTCCGGCTTTTTCATTTTTGGGCCTGGTAACCCTATTCCCGTTGCTTTTCACTCCCCGTTTTGCAAAACGCGCCATCAAACTTCGGCGCGAACTGTACTATACTTTGCTGGCGACTGTACTCTCCCTACTTTCCACGTCTGTGTGGGTGCGGCCGGTGACCTTGCTATCGTCGAGTCGTGACTTTTATAATTTCATTCAAAGCCGTACGAGGGAGCAGCGTTCAAACTTTACATTCTTAATCGAACGAGTGAGCGCTGCGAAGCGAAGATCTTACAGACAACTTCGGACACAAGTGGACTGTCAAGTTGTCAACTACGTACTGGGATGTCTGTGCATTTCGATAGTTTTTGATTTTCAATCTGTTTTCAATGTTTGTTCCGCTACTTAGTAACGTTTTTCTGATCTTTAACTAACTAAAATTGACAGAATAAAAGCTTTTGAAATGTGGTGTTGGAGACGCATGGAAGGCATAAGTTGGATAGAAAGAGTAATGAATGAGGAGGTAGTGCGAAGAGTAAATGAAAGAAGAGTACTGAGAACTATCAAGTTTTATTTTATTTTATTATAGGACAATCTTACACAAACCGACCTAGGCCCACAGTATGCTCAATAAGGCTTGTTTTGTGGGTACTAGGCGACGCTATATATAATAGATATCTGTGATAAACACACAAATAAATGCCCTTACCAGGATTCGGACACGGGACCTCCTGCTTCGTAGGCAGTGTCACTACCGACTGGGCTAGGAGGTCGTTAAAATGTTAGGCCGTTGAAGTTAGACACGGAAAAATGATTGGCCAATTGATACGACACGATCAATTCTTCAAAACTATTAAAAGGAAGGATAGAAAGCAAGAGAGGTCGAGGCAAACCCAGACGGAGCTACATGGACCAAGTGAAGGAAAAAGTAGGAGCCGTCTCGTATCAAAAGGTCAAGGAACTGGCGCAGGATAGGGATAGATGTAAGATACTCCACCGACAAGAGAACAACTCTTGATGATGATGAAATTTCTTGGGATTGTAGCAGAGGTAAATATAATTTAAGAGTTCCTATATGAGCAAGATCGAGCAAGGGGTTATTGCGCTAGAAGACGCAAAAGCGATGTTCATAAGGGTCTTGTTATACTGGTCAATTCTTTAGCAATTAAATCGCGAGTCCTCAGTTCGAGGTGGACCGTGGACCACTAGTTTCATGTCAGTACCTATCACTTACAGCGCTCGCCCGAATGGCCGAGCACGAGCTAGCAGCAGCGATGTCTATGATGTCTAATTGAAAACTATAGTTCGATTGCACATTTTCCTCCAATTCTTCCTAATTTTCTACTAAAATAAAAGTTGAATGGAACAGAAGTTAGATATACTAGTATTAATAGTACGTCTCGAACTGAGAACTCCCGATTTTCCCGAACAGCCCTATTTAACCCCGACAAATTTCATAAAGATCAGAAAAACGCTATCGCAGAATAACTATTCTAAATCAAAAAGCCATCGAAATGCGGGGACATCTAGGTAGCCAGCTGACAATTCCGTTGTGTCCGAAGTTGTCTGTAAGAACTTCAGTTCGCTTACGCTCCGCTCGTTCGATTATATTACAAAGACAGTTGTTTGGGACATCTTAAGTGAGTTTGGGCCAGCTCGACTCGAGCTGTAATATTAGTCTCTGGAGTAAAAAAAGTTAAGTCTGAACGAACTGAAGACTAATGCCTAAAAAATGCAAAAAATATAAAAATGATTTTAAATAAAAAAAATAACCGACTTCAAATAGAGCTTAGTACCCTTTACAAAGGCAAATGCCCGACCTACTGCAAAAATACTGAAACCACTATAGGTGTGCCTATAATATTTGAAGAGTTCCCTCGATTTCTCCTGGATCCCATCATCAGATCCTAGCCTGCTGACAATGGGACCAACTGTTAAGAATACCCTTTCAAACAAAAAAATAATTTTCCGAATCGGTCCAGCCGTCTTCGAATAATCGGTGAACAAACATTAAAAAAAAACAAAGATCCCGAATTTCAGGCCATAGAAAGGCGGTGGGTAATGGCCACTTCCAAAAATCAAATCAATCTGAGAGGTTCCAAATCCATCTAGGGAGGATTGGTTGGGTCCGAAAACCTTACAGCCAACAGGAATTTAGTTCTTTTTTGGCTGTATACGTGCTTTCATTCTTGTAAGTTAAATTTGACCACTTCCCGGTGTCTGATTGAGCTGATGGTATACTTCCGTAATTTACATGACAAATAAAGCGTGGACCAAAAAAAAATTTTAGCAGTAACTTGTTTTGGTGCAATGATATAGAAATAAACCTCTAGCTACTCATAGTGACAAACTCACGGACAGCCTCAGTATAAACATAAAACAGTTGTTAATAGAGGTGGCTTGGTACTCTCACTACTTTCGTGTGCGTTCGGTCGGGCGGTGACCTTGCTATCGGGCGGAAGTGTGACTCAACCGCGTCTGCGGAGCAGGGACCTTACAGTGTTACCAACTGAACTGGTAAATTTAGCTACTTTTATAAATTTCTACTTGGTACAAGGTGGACCCAGCGCGTATTGGAGCAAGGATCTTACAGTGTTACCAACTGAGCTGGTAAATTTAGCAACTTTTTAAACAAGTGGCAACTTTTTTGCTATTTATTTTGGAAAATTTTGCATATTATCCCTGCAACTTGCTTGTGACAAAACCGTGTCTGCCGGAACAGAGACCTTACAGTGTTACCAACACAACGGAACCGATATATTTAGCGACTTTAGAAACTTGCGGCAATTTTTTTTTACATGTATTTAGCATGTTTTAGCCGCATTTACTTGCTATTAATTGGGTGGAAACACCGCGCATATTGGGGATGGGACCGTACAGGGCCAGGACTAACTGAGCTGCTTTTAGCGGGTTTTGAAACGAATGGCAACTTATTTATCCATTTATTTAGAATATACCCATATGTTCTTTTCTTCATATAGGGCAGATGCCCCGGTGGATTTGGCGCTTTTCAAATGTACAAGTTGGCAATAGACAACTTTTTTCCATACATTTAGTTCCCTTTAGCAGCTTTAGCGTTCTTTCTGGCATTTTTTTGAATACCCAGCTGGCAACACATATAGTTGCGTCGTTCCCAAAGGCGAGCTTTGCAACTAGTTGTAAGGCTTACAATTTGTAGCATTTGAAATTGGCATAAACTGAAAGTACTCCAGACTTCAGATGGGATTATTCGAAAAAGGAATGTGTAATACACATTGTGTACTGCAGTATGGTATGATTAAATACCGTATGATATCCTCACTACTTTGAAAAAATGTCGTATCTCACGCTACTATTCTATGTTGAAACGCATTACACCACAGACCTAAAATTGCGCTTTGCTAAAAGACAGACGAAGTGCGCAAAAGAGAAACCAACACGTATATGAACATTCCGCGAGTGCGAAAGAGATACATGATCAGTCTCCTAGCAGGACGACTTTTGACATCACTCGTTACACTTAAACACCTGCGTCGGGAGTGCTCATATTTAATCTTGAAAAATATAATATTATCCGCTGTTCATTTACCTGAAATGAAACAAAAGAAGAATGGTGTCGTGTTGCGTCCCGGATTGCACAACTACACAAATAAAAAACCCAGGCAATCCCTCGTTTCACAGGTAAATATGATATTCCGATCGTTGTTTTTGAAACCATATTTTATCAAATTAGCCAAATAAATCATGTAAATAACCGTTTGATACCATTAAATATTAATGTCTCTTTTACTGCATGTGAATATTTTATCATAATAGTTAATATTAAAGATTATTTTGTGTAAAAATCAAAATTGTCATTTTACGCTAGGGTTTGACAAAATATCGTAGGGACATAATATCGATAACTGTTCGATATGAAAATTATAATTATAGCTTCGAAAGAATTATAATAAATAATAAATCTCGTATTAACATTATGTCATTCCGCTTACTTTTATCTATGAAAGCTAAATTCCACTCTTAAGTGTGTGCTGCGCCTACCACTTCGACTTCCACCCAACTTCCACTCCACCAAGATTGCATTGATGCAAGACTACATTTGCATGCGATTTTATTAGCGTCACAATTAATAACGCTATAATAAAGAAGTATGTAAAAAACAAACTATCACGTGTATAAACACTCCACAAGTGCGAGAGAAAAAAATGACAAATCTAAAGGCGTGCCGACATCTTAATTTCTGTAAAATAACATGAACCCGCTTTTTAACAGATCATATTTAATCGTGTGAAATATAAAATAATTCTGAATAAATATATTTTAGTTTTCTAGAATTTTAATATGCCGTTTAGTGTAAAACATGAATATAAATTTAACGTTGCAACTTATCGATAATAAAGTCAAATATCGATAGATAATTGACCTGTTGTACTTGGCACCACTATTTTTTACGCTCACATAGACAATTTACCCACACTCTAGCATTTCAGTTTTTGTCGCACTTTTGATATTTGTCAAACAATCTGTCTATACTAGATCTGTGCATTACACACAGTCAGCAGTCGTAGTTAAGCGCATGTGGTGTTCAAAATGACCTTGGGACGCCTCTTTATTGTTAAGAGGCTGACAACACCCGATGACCTTCAAATTGACTTTACTCAAACAGTTTTTTAGCTATAACTACTTGTTTTGAGAAACAAAAAAAAATATACGTTATTATTCGTTATATTTGGTAGAACTTCGTTAAATCCGATACCCGATTGGACGAAATCGGCTCGATAGAAAATAATTCCAAAGTTACATCTTAAAATTTGCTTTAAACAGTCCCATGTCTTTAGTTTCTTGACTTATACGTCTGTAACTAAGGACAAAATTCCAAGTGCCATAAACTTCCCTAAAGCTATCTATTAGTGCCATAAACTGCCCTAAAGCTATCTAATTGTGCCACAAACTGCCCTAAAGCTATCTATTAGTGCCATAAACTGCCCTAAAGCTATCTATTAGTGCTATAAACTGCCCTAAAGCTACCTATTAGTGTCATAAACTGCCCTAAAGCTATCTATTAGTGCCATAAACTGCCCTAAAGCTATCTATTAGTGCCATAAACTGCACTAAAGCTTTCTATTAGTGCCATAAACTACCTTCGGTTATTGGCATGTCCGATTTCGATGTAAAATTCCAGACTGTGCGATACCTGTGTCATATCCACACACTCTATGTTAAAAGTCTCTAAACGTAGGTGTGTACAGTCGCCATCAGATATAATATCGGCGCGGCCAAGGTGGTCACAAATATCTGAACAACACTTCTATTGTCAATGCGATAAAGTGCATGCTCAGCTATTTTTGAGTACCTCGGCCGCTCCGATATATTTGATGGCGACTGTACAATAGGATTGCAAAAAACAAAAGACTGTAGTCTGTTGGAACATTGCACAAATCAGCATTAGTTTATAATTAATCAGAATCAGCGGCACAACACAACAAGCAAAGTTCTTGCTAAAGATTTGTTTCAACATCATGGTTTATGGCGTAACTGGAAATGTAGCCCAATACCATAAACTACTAACTGTCTGAGATAGTAATACTAATTGTGGTCTCAAGAAATACAGAATAGGTAGAATTAGACTACGGGAACGTCCATTTTTTACGTGAGGCGTTTTGGGGAGAGGTCTCAGAAAATATCTCGTACCTTTTTTAAGCTATCTTCTAAATGTTGTTTCAAATCACAGACTTAATATATGCATGCGCAATTGCTCACACAGAAATAAGCCTTGTTTTAGGTAATTCTTTGAAAAGAGCGATGATCAAAACAGTGGCGGCAGAAACACCAAATATCCCATGATATTTCAGTTATTAAGTCCAATAATAATAAAAATGCAGATTTTTTTCATTATCAAATGCTGTAATTTTACTTTATTGAATTTCACAAAAAAGACGGTTAAAGAAAATGTCCAAAGAAAAACATTCCAACAGGTTAAGCGGTTCCTCACTGTCGCATAACTCCCTTCTCGTTTTTTAAGGTTATAGTTATTCCTACTGCATTATTAATAAAACTGTGCTTAACGGAAATGAGGCGGATTCGGGAAATTTGGGTCTTCGGGAGAGATAAACCAAATATCCAATAAAATAATGATTTATTGTAATTACTTGTACTCATTCTTCTTTAGGATGTTTATTAAGAAACCACTATTTTTGTACCTTTTTTGAGACTGTATACTCTGTGGTTGAAGGCTTTTAGGGAGACGGAAAGGGGACGTCAATCTTTGAAATACATTCAGGAGGCAAATTCGACATTTTTAGTAAGAGCTTCAACTTTGCCAGAATACCAGTTAAATATTTTATATCGTGGAATGATTTATGAATTATAAAAATAAAGTATATGTACTTAGGTGATAGGTCAGTCTTTCTCCATCCACTCTTCCCCAGGATGTGAGCTTTCTACACGCCAAATTTAATTAAAATGAGAAAAAGCTTGTTTAGCTTTTAAAAGAAACGGACAAATATTCAAACGGATGGACGGAGAGCGGATTGTGAGTACCGTTGGAGTGGACTCTGAGTTACTTCTGTCACCCAGTTGCGGGGAGGTACGGAACCTTAGAAAGGACTTATAATGACCGTCTTCCCAATGGCCTGGCTTTGGTCGATGATAGCCAATTCACCAGCAGTTAAGTCACGAGAAAATGTTTTGTTGACCGCTTTAAAACATGTTTAATCAAATGATGCAACGGCGCTGTCGATTGCAGTCGTTACCGGTTTACTTGTACCGACTAGCGAATGTAAACGTACTTCTTAGTATGAAAATAACCGTTTTTTTTTGTTAGAATCCGGTTATTATCATAATAAAAATAACCGGTTTGCATTCCCTAGTCCCACAGGAATTGCCGTTTGCTTTTGCGCCGACTGCCGCTTTTTCTTTCAACAATCGACAGCATTGAAGCAATTTTCAAATTTGTAAAAGGAAATGCGAGGATGACACCTTCATGAAGCAATTATTGGTCGATGGTAAATATCATAAATAAACCTCTGAAAAACAAATCAAATTAGTTTAATAAATATTTTGATTTGTTTATTTGTAAGTAGACACAATACTATATAAATTATTCTGCATTAGCGGCAGAATGCAGAAGACGATCCCAGCCCTGGGCACCGGAGGCCTAGGTCACTTTTTCCTTTTTATATAACATCTATATAAGTTTATAAACATACCTGTCAACTTCGTATGAGTCTTCATTATAGAAGAGGAAACAGTCCAGCAAACGATCTGAACACCAAATGTTTTTTTCCGGAACGCCTGCTTACCTTTCCTATTAATCATATGTGATGAACTTATACAACCCAACCGTCACCACTCACCAGTATCGCCACCACTTAACGGTACTGTGTCGTATTAGTACGAGATCGTTCTAATATTAGCCATCAGAATATAATTATCAGTGATCGGAATAGGTAGTGCCATTTCGGGTGAATGACCTTAAACATTGTAAAGAACATGGATAAGACTTGAGATTCTTCGACTCGTATTTCTCACAGAAAATTTTCTTCAAAACGCAAAACTAAAAAAAATGTCATTATAAATACATCATTCATTTAAAATTACTTTCGTTTAACAGTTACAATTAACAATAATACAATCATAAAATAAAACACGAAACATCAACATCATTATTTTAAATGAACACAATTAAATAATTACTTTCTTTGAGATTATAGTAGCAAACCATATTTTTTATCAATATTTTCTACTGTCAATCTATTTCTTTTGACGTCCGATATCTAACTGAAACCACATTTTTCATACTTACGTTAGGCCCGCGGTTCTTTAAAACATTTTTTAAACCAAGCACAAACTTTATAATTTTCATATCAAATCCCGGGGTTAAAAACTATATCCATACTAAGCTTACACACCGAATTCCCGCGAAATGGCACTACCAATTCCGATCACTGATAATTATGTGTTAATACCATGGGACCTATATATGGTACTTTACTGAAGCCGAATTTAGACGATTCTTGAAATAAAATGGCGACTACGGAATGCAAACCGGTTATTTTTAAGACGAAAGTAACCGGTTTACAACCGAAAAAACTCAAGAAAATCTAAAAATAACGGTTTGAATTCCCTAATCTTGAGCAAAACTAAGGGGGCAAAAGGCGGGTTCATTAGGAGGGGAAAATACAACAAACCACAGGCAGTAATATACTTAATTACCAACCTCCTTTATGTGTATACATACGATTGTTAGATGGTTATTGAACTTCAACTGTAAATAGTTTTTTAGCGTAGGTATTTAATATTTTAAGTATTTGTTTATACAACATATTTAGTTGTACAATACGTGTTTATAAACAAAATTAAGTATGTTTCTTCTTTAGGAAGCATCAATAAGTACACATACAAAATAATATATCTTTAAACTGGCGAGGTGCTCAAAACGATCATAGCACGACTTTAATGTTACAGTCAGACCACGCCAACTCTACAGCGACTTGGCAAGTGACAAACTTCTTACACCACGACGGTGGCAAAAAAGGCCTGCAACTTCAGGTGTCACATGCGCGTTGCCGACCTTAGACTAAATGAGGAAAGACGGCATAAACATCGAATTAATGTGAAATAAATTACACTTATAGTCGTTCGTTCTTTGCAGCTTCAAAGGATGTTTGTATTAGATCGATAATACTAAAATAAATATGAAATCAGCTTACAACAAATATTGTATATAATAACTTTTATGATGCAAGTCAGTATTTCAGTTAGGTTATAATATATTTTTTGACATACCTTTAAATAGAAGCCGACTAATAATAAAAGCGTGTGCAGGTCATTTTGAAAGCCACAATCACTTTGTTACTTCTTCTGCTGCCACGCAACTTTATGTTGGGGCCAGACGGCAGATAGCCGCAGATTCTGCCACGTGACCTTGGTTGAAGCGAGTTGTTGAAGCAAGCGTCTACATGGCTGACAACCAACCAATCGCTTCTACCAATGGTTGGTAGAGCCTAGCCACCAAGGGCGTTTAAAGGTCATGTAGAATTTGGCACCAACCACTGGCTACATGGTTTAAAATCTGTTTTCTGCCAAGGTCTCGTGGCAGAGCGCTGTGGTTGCATGCCGTCTGGCCCTAACTTTACAAATACATTTACTTTCCAGTGGCTTAGTAATAAAAACTTTTACAGTCTAAAAGATTTACTTGAAATACCTGTATTAAATTAAATATGTTTATAATGTGCCTATTTGCAACATTTTTTATATTTTTCAAAGATTATGTACTTAGTAAATAAACGCTATAGCATATATATTAAGTGCCTTTACGAATATGTAGAAAAATTACACAATATTCGTTTTAAGTTACCCATTTGCATACCAAATTAGGTTAAGCATGAAAATCACTATAAGTAAGTACCAATAATTATATAAGACCTTGTACTGTAATGTTTAATGCAAATAAATTATCTTTATCTTCCATGAGACAAAGTTGCTAAATTTAACTAATATGACTAAATTGTCTTTAAGTAAGTGTAAGTTTTGTTTATAAAAAGTCTACTTATAGGGAGGTTATGTTTTTAAAGGGATCATATACCCGATATTATGTTCGTACAAATATAACGGTATGCTCTTTTGGTATATCGGTTGTTAATGTAAGTTTTTTTTAATGTTGCCTGAATAATCTGATGTTATTGTCCTTACCTAAATTGGGTACTTTTCAATAGATGAACTTAATTGTTTCGTTGTATTCATAAAATCAAAATTTTCAAAATACACTGGAAAATCCAGATGTAACATGTGTTTGCGCTTTAAATGATTTTATAATGGTAACTTTTATAAAGGAAATGTATTTATCATATAGTATTGTGACGTCACAATATTAGCCTCCCATATAAACTCCATAGTAACAAATCGTTTTGACGTTTCCTAAAGAATAGCTTATTTGACTTCATAGGAAAGTAGCCTATTACTTGGAGAAAATTGTGAATATCGGGAAAGTCAGTCACAGTCGTAGCTATAATATCTACTTATATATTTATAGCAAGGTATCTTAAGATAACTTGCTATAAGATAATATAATATACTAAAATATATTATAATAGTTGCGTGAGTAGACGCTCTCAACAAGTAAGTACCTACGTAAAATATATCGTAAGTTGCCTTGCTAATATATATATTTTGGTATATTATAGCTACGTCTGTGACTGGCTTAAATATTGCGAATGCAGCATGCTATTTCGATCCCTGTTTTTAAATGTTATTGGATTAGTCACGGCAGATTTGAAACTGGTTTGATAACCTGTTCCACTGTTTAGAAATGCTTAGTCTCTGCACAACTGATTACAAATAATATTAGGACTCATTTGATAATCGCATCGCGTCCGTGTACGATTTAACAAGTGATATCGCTAAAAACAAATTTGCGTTTTTGAAAGTAGGTAATTTAACATACGTAGTGATAGTGACAAGGGACAAATATGTACAATTCATTTTAAACCGAGGTTTTTACCAATAACATTTATTTTATATGTAAAAAAATATTCGAAAAGACAAAAAAGAAATGGAAAGAAAGTTTTTTTTGACAATTGGCATAAAGCCCCTGTGTTTATCTTACCCCACCTAACCCTTTTGGTTAAGCAATGTTCCAAGTGTTCCAACTTTGTTATTTGGCGCGAGTGTCTTGGTTTAACGAATATACCTATAGGTTATATCTGTGTAGGTATGTATTATTAAGTCAGCCAGTGAATTAAAAAAACAAGACTTGATTTAATTGTCGAATCCTGAAATGTCGCAAGGGTTTCAATGATTATTTCTTTGATATTCGTCTATATTTCATTTTGAACAGTTTACGAGAGATTCGGGAAGTGGGAAGAAAAAGTCAGAAAACGTCGCCAGAGAAGGAAAATCGCCCGAACGTGATTAATGGACACCCCCTAAAATATAAATTCTTTCGCAAAGTAAAGCTTTTCAAGGATATAGGTATACGTTCTCATATGAGTGTTTAACTTAGTTAAATAATTAGCAAAATATACAAACATAAACCAAAATTTGGGGCCAATTTATGTCGACCAAAATACAACGTTTCAATGTTACAACAAAACGGTTAAACTAAAGTGAACGCTATTTTCTGCAAGGTTATTTTCCTTCATATCTGCGTTTAAACCCGTTTAAGGCTAACTTGATTTATATAAAATATTGAAGTATACGATAGTTGCATAACAGCAATAATATTAAATCCTGTGAAAGAAACATTCGCAAGGCAGACATTAAAAAATACAAACTATTCAAACCTCTTTTTGAAATCAAATAAAAATCTAATTGAATTCAAACTAGAAACAAAGGAGGTAGTGCGACCGCTATGTCAAATAAGTTTATTAAACTTAGAAAATAATCGTTTGTTAAAATAAGTTTTGTTAATTTATAAGTAAGGTACATTAGTCTAGCGTAAAATAGGAGTGCCCCGCTAGGGATACTCGAGTCATGAGTAAATAAAATAGTCAGTCGATGGGGGTGCGTACCCTTGTCATGTGACGACACGACCTTCAGTCGGCGCACCGACCTTGAGCGGCGCTCGTCCCGCGCGGGTCAGAGGTGAATGCACTTCCCTGCGCCCGTCCCGCTACCCCGACCCCCACGTCTAACGCCACCACTCACCTCGCTTCCTAACATTCCAGCTGCAAAACTCCCAACTCGCGACGCCGAGCTCTACCAACTAGCACCCACCCGACAGGTCTCGGCACGACGCGGCACACCTTTCCCATTAAATGCCACAGACAAGTATATTGACATCGACGCCAGACAGTTTCGACTCGGAAAGTTGTTTACCGGTCACACACGCGCACGCGATATATTAAAGTTAACACGAAACTTGGAATAAGAAAGTTGTATTCACACAAAATATAGATTTTACAAGGAAAACATTGTATACGGCGAACGGCGAGCGGCGAGCGTTTGCGACGCGACGTCCTCCCGTCTCCGCAAAACAAAGCGGAATGAACTCTGTCAAGCGCACGAACGTGACATCTCGCGAGTCGCCGCGCTGAAAAACAGTGGATTTGGCCATCTAGCGGTGAAATTTGGCTTTAGGATGACATCCCATCAAACTGTTCGTTCGTTCGTTTTATTCTATATTCCCTAGATGGCAGCAAAAAGTGCGTTTCAATGATTCAAAATGCTACTTTATTGCTATAATTTTATCCTTCAATCAAACATGATCGATGATGGATGCACTTAAAAATTACAATAACACGATGGACTATTTTCATTTTAAGAACGTATGATCCGTGTTTTTGTAACAAAAGTATTAGTACTTGACCAATGGCTCATCGAATGATGCCAACTTTCCAACAGATGGCGCTACTAGTTTAGTACGTTCAAGAAGATATTTGGTTAATATAATAAGTAAAATACTTAGTTTAGTTATTAGTGTTATTTATTACACATTGATATATTAAGATAACAGCTTTTAGGAAATACTTGAATTCAAGCAATATTCAAATAGTCATTGCAATGTTGAATATATGCCTTGATAATAAAATTAATTTATACGTTAAAACATGTCTGCTCAAACGTTTTTCAATTTGACTTGACATAACTATTAAGTAGAGATAGATTGAACGAAACGTCATTACATTACTTGTTTGATTTATATAGCGAAATTAATTCGTAAAAGCAATCAGCTGAGCATAAAAAACATTCCTACAAGGAAGTGCACTGTGCAAAAGTGGTAATACTGTCCAAAACGCAGTACTGTCAGTGATATCGACGCTGATTACGCCCATCAGTGTATTGAGTCATTAATTAAACACCAGTAAATTTAACACTTGCTTTCAAGGTTGCGCCAATAATCTACCTAAATAGTTCGTGGAAAAGAATGGTGATATTTAAAAAATGGGAGAAGTAAACGACCGTGAATGCGGAAGGAGCGGACCGAAGAACTGTCTGCTAAAAATCGTGATTTTGGGCGATGGCGGGGTGGGCAAGTCATGTCTCATGAGCAGATTCATATCCAACCACTTCGACGACCACAGTTTTCATACTATAGGCGTGGAGTTCATGAATAAGACTATAGAGGTTAATGGGAAGCAGTATACTCTACAAGTAAGTCTTTGAAGTTATTGGAAGTAAGTTACTTTGCTAGTTTACTAGACTAGATATTTGCTATGCAGCATTCTATGACATAGACCTTCGACATTGTCTAAGCACTGTTCTGTTTCACTTGCATTACAGGTTATTCACAATATTTAATATTAAACTATTTGACCGCCAAAGACGTCAAATCACGCGCACGGAAAGTCATGCCCTTAGTGCCAGCCTATGATATCACGTCCAAAATATAAGCGGTTTGCCTTGTGCGCTGGTGCTGATGACACAATTTTTCCGTCCGATGCTTGGCGGTCATAGTTAAACTAAATATTTCTTTAAGCTCAGCGAAGGTCACATATAAAAGACTTTCACATATTGTTTTGATGCCATATAACCCTTATTGAGAATTATTTTGCCATTTTTTAATTGATTGACTAATTTTGCCATTGCCCATTTTGACTTAATACTGCAATTACGGTTACATGTTTTATAACTGCAACTGCACAGGGAAGCCCCTGTAAGTAATAATATTTTATGGTAAACATTATTGTTTGCTCTGAGTGCATAAACAGAATCACTTATTCGAATTTAAACTCACATGGTCATTCACATTATAACTAATATTTGCAACGGGGTTTTACCAGAAATATTAGAGTTTTTGAGCAATAGTTGCATTATTACTGGCACTCAAAAACTAATATACATGGTAAATACCCCGTTACAAATAATAGTTATAGTATTACTTATTTATCAGTACCAGAGGCCGGAATTTTCATAAAATGTATTGGATATCAGAAGTTTTTGAATGAAAACAATTCAAACGCCACAGAAATACTGGCCTTAAATCAGTACAATTGGGAGAGCCACAATAAAAGTACAGTAGCAATAAGTTTGGAAGAAGGCAATTCGGAACAGGCCTTGATGAGAAGGACCCTATGAACATAAGAAAAAAAAAACGGAAAACAAAATAAACAAGTTTGTAAAAGGCTTAAATAAAATAATTAAATAACAAGTTAACTGCATGAATGAAATTCTCATGATACTTAGATGCTTTGCTATTTCTATGATATTGCGAAGCGAAATCATATTTACGTAGATATACTTAACAACAACCACAAGCGCCTGGTAGCCTGGTGGTCAGATGTCTGACTTAAAATCCAGAGGGCTCAGGTTCAAACCCTGACTTGTACCACTGAGTTTTTGGAACGTATATACGAAATATTGATTGTATTTATTTTACCAGTCGCTTTTTGGTGAGGGAAATCATCGTGTAATTGTATTGTAAGATTAGTAAGTAAGTACTTAATTTGTCGTATGCCAAAAGGTACATCGGTTGGTACTTTGTAAATAACCTGACACATGTACTTAATGTATTTTATCCCTATGATGACGAAATAAAAATGATTGATTGATTGATTGTGAGGAAACCGAATCTAATCTTCCCAACCTTCAAACGGTATACTGCAAGTGAGGTGGCGTTTAAGAATCCACTTATTCTAACCATGGCAACACACTTTCAAAACATTGCCTTCTTTGCCAAAATATTCTTACTAGGGCTTCCAATGCCCGTTTATTTTGTAAGGGCAAATACCCTAAGAATTATTAGTCACGAACCCGGATTGTTGAGCCACTTGCCATTGTTCGTAATTTAGCCGTGTTATGAATGATCGATGTTACCGACTAGCTGTCAAACTGTCAATTACATCGGTCATTTATTACACGACTAAATTAAGAACAATGACAAGTCTCTCAACAGTCCCGGTTCGTGACTGTACATTGAAGGAAGCCCTGATTCTAACTTAATAATATCTGATCAATAATATTGCCAATGAAAGTAATGCTGCTAAAATTGCCCAAATAATACAGTCAAGTTTCTCGCCGAGATTAATAAGGCCTTGAAGTAGTTCCTCAAACAAGCAAATTTGATGCTGCCAGAGGAAAGAAACCCAAATCTCACACAAACTATGCAGCCCTGCCCTGCAAAACCGAAAGGCACTATCTCAAAATCAGCTGCATTTGAAAAAGCTATTCTATGCTATAACATTTAAGGTATAAATTTGCATGTAACTTTTTTTTTATTAGCGCTATTCGGTTTAGTAGTTGTATACATTATATTTGACTGTCAGATAAAAATCAGCCTTAGCGTAATGTATTAGAGTACAATTCAGATATTTCCACTTTGACCTCCAGCATTAAAGGTTATATAATTTGAGGTAAATTAGAGGATAAGGAAAATGTTTTGCCATTGTAGATTAGATATTAAAGTATCTTGAGGTTAAATGTGAAATCAGACTAGTAGACGGAGAGCTAGCCACGTCAAATATGAGACAATAATGAGAGTGACGAAACCACTCTTGTTAGTTTTCTATACTATGCTTATTTCTAGATCCGGACATCTGGCAGTGTAAAGTGGTGGAGGTCAAAGAATGCAAATAACTTGAAGAAAACAAATCCTAGAGTTCTGGTTTTGTTGCAGTATTATGTATGAGAGATTATATAAATAATTAGATTATATCATTGCCAAAAGTTACTGAAGGGGCAAAGTAGTCCAAAACGACGTATAATGTAAATCATAGTTTGTCGTCTACTGTTTTCGTTTCCGTTATAATACGCAATGTTTTTTGTTCTAATGTTAAAATATAGGCCCTGTTCGTTATAAATAACTGAGACAACTTCGGCAGTTTTTACCTATTTTGGTATTACAATTTTCCAATTCAAAAATTTTGCTAGTCTGTTACTTTAACCTTCACCCATCGAAGCTGCCAGAATCTCAGATCTAGCAATAAGGATAGTATAGCAATCTAACCAGACGGGTTTTGTTGCACTCATTATTGTGTCATATATGACGTGGCCAGCTCTTATTCCACCGAGTCGGTAGCCAGCTGACAGTTCTGTTGTGTACGAACTTGTCTGTAAGAACTTCGCTTCGCTACGCTCTTTCGTTCGATTATTCGTAACGTCGATATTACTGCTAAGCTTAAACCTCCCACCTGTTTTTTATCGCGCACAATATACAACGCACGTAGGCGCAGCGCGCAGTTGTATATTGACATAGATAACAGTTGTTCGGCCTTGTGTGGTAACAAAGAAGTTTCCTTGTACAAACAGCAACACTTAGCTGTACATCGGTGGACCTTATTACTAAAGGCATAAGGTCCACCGATGGTCAGTTAACAGTGTGGGCAATGGTACACTGCGTGAGTAAGCTACGTAGATAATACTGAAAAAGTTATTATAATGGACTATTTAAGTATACAACGTGGGCTGGAATAACCCGACAGATCTTAACCACGAATTTCTAAGACCAAAAGAAGGAAAAAATATTATGTCACTTTAGGTCAATTTCGCCAAAAAAAAAAAATTTTTTTTTTCCAGTTTTTGAATGTTTATTGCACATGAAAAGCAAATGTTATTAATAAAATTATCGCCTAAAACAAATTGGTACATTAAAAAAAAAAAAATAGTTACTGCAAAGTTTTCCTTGTCACTGTGATATCTGTCAATAAGGACTTGTAAACTATGTCCAATAGTGGCAACAACGCCATTAGAAAGGCGTTTTGTGATGAGTTATAATAAAAAGTGTATTTTTTTAAATTGGTAATAACTCTGAAACTAGGCGTATTCCAAAAAAAGTTTATAGGACATTTTAGTATCTAAATATGATCAGGAATACACTGTTAAAATCTGTCTAGTTTTATGGGCCCACGGTGTATACATAGTTTCCGTAGGAAGATTTGCTTAGGCGCAGCGCAGGCACAGACAAAACAATAGTATTTCGTACAGAATGGCCACGCTCCGCTCCGCCCCGATCAGAATTACCTCACCCCCCGGCGGCCGATTGGTAGGGAACTAGTAGGTTTAATCCGTCAACTTGGCAGCGCATCGATAAAAAGCAAACGTTAAACGTCATTAATATGGCAGCAGAAACAGCGCCCTACGACGCACGCACACCTTGAAGCGAGTACAGATGTGCTGTGCACACAAAGGCGCTCAAACGAATTTTGTAGTATGATTTGTCCGCCCTGTGGCGCAGGCACGATGCCGTTGTGTCAAATTGTATAGTCCCATAAAAATTGATCGAAGCGATAGCGAATTTTAGCAAACATTTCAAATTTCAAAAATACACTGGCCATAATGGTCTATGGCGCTTAAGACCTTTGTAAATTTGCCGAGTCCACACCTGACGCACCGCCTCGCGAGGAAATCGCCGCGCGAGGCAGCTCGAGCCTCGCTCGAGGCATTGCGGACGCGCGTGCGTTTGCCTCGGCCGAGGCACGCTTACACTAGTCGAGCTTCCTCGCGAGGCGCTGCGTCAGGCGTGGACCCGCCTTTGTTTTAGCTATGTTCACGGCGGCTACAGCTTACAGAGCCACTAGTATTAATTGATTTAATGCCACTTTAGTTCCACCAAAACCGTCAGTGTTGTTTTCCCCTAGGTATGGGACACAGCAGGGCAGGAGCGCTTTAAATCCCTCCGCACCCCATTCTACCGTGGCTCCGACATTTGTATTCTGGCGTACTCAGTCGACGACAGGAGCTCGTTCCAGAACGTCAAAATGTGGCTTAACGAGTTCCTACACTACGCTGCCGTTAAGAATGGCGTCGAAAGGTTTCCCTTCATGGTTGTTGGGAACAAGGTAATTTTGCCTACGATTGCAGCATTTATCGAAGGGTACAGTCACGGGCAATAGTAATTTACCCGACGGAGGCCGCAAAAATATGTGACACGCTCTTATGGCTCTATAAATAAAATTGTGTCCGATATTTTTGATACTATTACAGGTGACTGTACCAAACACTGGAAGTTTTTCAAAATCCAGTATCTCAGCTTTTTTCATTATGTACCTTTTTTATTGAATTAAAATGTAATTTAATTAAGTAAATCCATGATAAAAACCAGACCAAAAGAGTGTCTTCTCAAATTGTCTTGATTTATGTTATGAGCATGCTAGTTAAGAAATTTATAAGATGAGTTTAATGGTTAAATTGTTAAAGTATAAAACAGAGTGCCTATCGCCATCAAACGTAACGAGTTTGGCAAGATTATACAAGCACAAAAACTAAGTTGTTACTTGAATGTATAAAAAAATTAAAAAAAAAATTTTTTTTATTAAATATTACAAAGCGACACAGTTCTACTTCATTACCTATTTTACGAGACTTATGGAACGACCCGTTTTGCCGAAATCCGTTTTGTGACTGAATGTCTCTGTAATATGATTTCAATAATGAAAGTGAAATCCAAGCATGCATTTCAATCTTCGGCTAACTTCACTTGTTTTTCCAGTCAGACGTGACGTCACGCGAGCGAGAAGTAACACACGACCAGCTGAAGCAGTTGTGTGGAGAGAACAAGATAGCATCATATATCGAGACATCGGCGAAGAACGACAATAACGTGGTTGAGGCGTTCACTATGGCAGTGCAGAGGTGAGTGGCAGGGTCGCCATGTAGGAACTAATTTGTACCATCACCCACACACTGTTAACTGCCCATCGGTGGACCTTATGCCTATTGTAATAAGGTCCACCGATGTACAGTTAAGAGTGACATTGTACTTCTAGTCTGTCACGAACTGAGAATTCAGTTTACTTGCAAGCGACCAGTAAAAGACCCTTGTAAAGATCGCTTTGGCGCCTTCTAGCTCTATATCCTATTGATTCTCGAATTTTCAAATTATATTTATCTCTGTCACGGAATAATTAATAGTACAGGTATAGAAGATTCCCCTTCCTGAAGTTGACTTTAAGCTACTGATACGAAATCGGTAGCTGTCATGCGCTTTACAATTATAATTTTAAACAAAAAATTTTTAAGAAAAAAAAACCGACTTCAATGGGGGTAGCCGGTGAAGGATTATTGTAGATAGATGGTGCACTTAGATTCCATACAATGAAATAACTTGCTTAAAAAACGCAGCGGAGAGGACCAATCGCCAAACGTGAACTATGCGTCGTTGAAGAGTTCCGTTCTGATTATCATCAACAGTTCCACTTCATCAAATGTCACTCTTTTTAATTGAAAATGCTTGATTTGTTGATAAAAATACAAAAGTCACTTTATGTATGCCTTTAAGATTTGAGGAATTCCCTCGATTCCTCGTGGAACTCATCATCAGAACTTGAGCTTGACGAAAATTGGTCCTGACAATCTAACTTGCTTAACAAACATAGCGAAGAGGAAGAATCGCCAAACATGAACTATGCGTCGTTGAAGAGTTCCGTTCTGTTCATCATCAGCAGTTCCACTTCATCAAATGTCACTCTTTTGAATGAAAATGCTTGATTTGTTGATAAAAATACAAAAGTCACTATGTGTAAGCCCTTAAGATTTGAGGAGTTCCCTCGATTCTTCATGGATCCCATCATCAGAACTTGAGCTGGACGAACATTTGTTCTGACAATTAAACTTGCTAAACAAACACAGCGAAGAGGACGAATCGCCAAACGTGAACTATGCGTCGTTGAAGAGTTCCGTTCTGATCATCATCAGCAGTTCTACTTCATCCAATGTCACTGTTTTGAATGAAAATGATGGTTTTGTTGATAAAAATATAAAAATCACTATATGTATGCCTTTAAGATTTGAGGAGTTCCCTCGATTCCTCATGGATCCCATCATCAGAACTGCGTTTTGACAAAAACGGGACCAATCTGTATATACATACTTACAATCAAAAAAAGAATTTTCAAAATCGGTTCAGACATGACGGAGTTATGGAGTAACAAACATAAAAAATAAAAAATAAAAAAAAACATACACGCCGAATTGAGAACCTCCTCTTTTCAAATCTTGAAGTCGGTTAAAAAGAACCGACTTCACTCAGCATCTACCTCTCTAAAAGCAAACGCTCGAGCTGCTGTAAAAAATACTCAAATCACCATAGGTGTGCCTATAATAGTTGAAGAGTTCCCTCGATTTCTCCAGGATCCCATCATCAGATCCTGACATGGTTACAATGGGACCAACTGTGAAGTATACGCTTTCAAACAAAAAAAGAATTTTCCAAATCGGTCCAGCCGTCTTCGAATAATCGGTGAACATACATAAAAAAAAAAAAAAAAAAATAGCAAAAACAAAGATCCCGACGAATTGATAACCTCCTCCTTCGAAATCTTGAAGTCGGTTGAAAAGAGGTTTTCAACGTGCTTCATGTATCCGTGCAGTGTTTGAGACATGTCATACGCGTCTCATAAACACTGGCTGACTTTTTTTTTTTTTTTTTTTTTTCTCTAATGGACTTTAGGCACTGGCTGACTTGATACTATAGGTATTTATCGAAAGCACCCATAATAGACGGAGAGCTCGCCACGTCAGATATGACAATAATGAGAGCGATGAAACTCCTCTCGTTAGTTTGCTATACTATGCTTATTTCTAGATCCGGACATCTGGCAGCTGTAAAGTGGTGGAGGTCAAATAATGCAAACCACTTTAATAATAAAAATCCTAGAGTTCTGGTTTTGATACAGTATCATGAAATTTTATATGAATAATTAGATTATATCATTGCCAAAAGTTTCTGATGGGGGAAAGTAGTCCAAAACAAAGTATAATGTAATTCATAGTTTGTCGCCTTTACTTACTAAAGTTATCGCGGAACAACTATATACATATTTAAAATATTATCTTCTGTTGCCGCGATGATAATTCATCGAACGAGCGGAGCGTAAGCGAAGTGAAGTTCTTACAGACAACTTCGGACATAACAGAACTGTCAGCTGGCTACCTAGACATCTATGCATTCGATGGCTTTTTGATTTTGAATAGTTGTCGCGCGATAACTTTAGTAGCGTTTTTCTGATCTATATGTAATTTGTTGGGTTTGTAGTAGAGTTCAATACAATTTGAGAGTTCGTTCATGAGGATG
This sequence comes from Pammene aurita, assembly GCA_947086415.1. Lineage (NCBI taxonomy): Eukaryota > Metazoa > Arthropoda > Insecta > Lepidoptera > Tortricidae > Pammene > Pammene aurita. Next base: position 9,143,742 of record OX352289.1, on the reverse strand, counting down.
ATCGATCAAGGGGTCATGGAGCTAGAATGCTCGAAAAAATCATTAGGGTCTTGTTATATTGGTCAACTGGTTTGCAAGAAAATCGCGAGTTCTTAGTTCGAGGCGGAATTCATTGTAACAATGAAACGGATTAATCGCGTGTTAGCACTATGTTTTTGATGGTAAAATATGCGATCCTTTGTGAAACTGTTTTATTTATTTCTCAAACAGCGCTACGTATGTAAGCTGGTAATGTCAATAGTCTATGGTCAAGATATGATTCCTTTGTTTTGTTTCGAATGCGATTTCACTTGTTCTCAACATGGCTGCACGCACAAGTCCATGATTTTCTAAAGCTGTATTTATCTTTATCCATATTCATATATACAATGTGTTACTTGAGCCACTAAAAACCTCAGACACCCCAAACGATGTTTATTATTGCTAATTAATCTAGAGTATTTATTTTACAATCAGTTAATTATTTCGAAAAATATTCGTATGTTTAGTTTTCTTTGCAATTCTATTCAATTGTTAACTCTGCATTTAGTGAATTTGTTGCGTTGTTGTCACATCTCTACATGTATCATGGCATGTCAACCTATCAACCTACTTTGTCAATTTGTATGACATGATATAAGATGGCATACTTTGAGGATGACAACCTACATGACACTATTTACAATGAAAACATTAAATTTTCAAAGCTGCCAGCCATTATTAAATATTCAACCTATCTCCTAACCTCTCGATAGAATGGTAAACTGTAGTATTCGAAACTTTTAGACTCGACACGTAAAAAATCGGAAAATTTAAGAAAAAGTCTACCCATGTTAAGATATACTGCAATCGATTCCACTCTCGAACAAACAGTTCTGAGGTTTTTAGTCTTGGGTGTAACACGTCGTATATTGGCCGGCCACATGCCAAACAAAACTTAGTGCTAACACGCAATTAATCCGTTTAATTGCACTTATGCTTAGTGTTATTGTGTGTGGACTTTTATTGTAACAACTATAATACCCATTTAAATTCAAAAAGCCATCGAAGTGCAGAGACGTCCCAGTAGCCAAAGTCTAAGCGTTTTTTTACTTTAGAGAAGTATTTAAGTCAATTTTATATTTAAAATAGATGTCATATACTTCAGGAGTATATGACTTCTATTTTCAGTTTATATATAGTAGTGTAACTACTTAAAAATTGCAAATCAAAAAATATTGAACAAAATAATTTGAATTGCTTCAAGATTCATAGATGGCAGCACCATCTCTCTCGCTATACCAGAATCACGTAAGTGATTCGGATAGGAGGTGCAAGCACGTACTGCGCATGCCCTTAGAGTATGGTCAACAGGCGCCGTTGACCCAAATTCAGAGATTGCAGCATATACATGAGAAAATTTGTCAAGTTCCGCCGTGACCGGGTGGTCTAGTGGTCAGGACGTCAGCCGCGAAAGCTGAAGACGCCAGTTCAAATCTGGCCTCGGACACCGGAGGGTTTGGTCACTTTTTCTGAAGTAAATGACATCTATTTTCAGTTTATATACAGTAGTGTAACTACTTAAAAATTGCAAATCAAAAAATATTGAACAAAATAATTTGATTTGCTTCAAGATTCAATGTTATATTATTTTTGCAGATGGGTGGAGCTCGAGCAAGTAGCTGAGAAAGAGATGGGTATGCTCGAAAACCCGGATTCACTAACCCTACATGGCGACCGCACCACCATTACCAACCTGCGAGCGACTTGCTGCTCTCGGTTCAGTGACGCTTGAACGCGTCTCAGTACATGCCGCACCGTACTATAAAGGCTATAATCCCTTGAACCCGACAACTACATGGCGACCGCGCCACAATTAGCAACCTGCACGCGATTCTCTGCTCTCGCCTCAGCGACGCTTGAACGTGGCCCAGTACATTCCATACCGTACTATAAAGATTATAATCGCTTGAACGTGGACGTATATTTACATACATGAATTTGCAGATGCGCCATAAAGATGGTTTATTGGTTTGCGATATTAAATAGTACGAGTAAAGGTACTTTTTCTTGAGTTCTTTGACATGTGTCAAAGAAAGAAACGCAGCAACACAACACTATGATAAGACGATGTTTGCCTGGTTAACACGAATTCAAATGTGACTTTCATTGTAATTTGTCAATAAGTTTTATCAACCGACTTTAAGATTACGAAGGTTCTCAATTCGTCGGGTTGTGTGTTTGGGAAGACTTCACAGTTGGTCCCATTATCACCAGGTCAGTCTCAACTCTTCAAAAATTATAGGCACACCTATAGTGATTTGAGTATTTTTTACAGTAGCTCGGGCATTTGCTTTTTGTAAAGTGTAGCCTAAGTGAAGCATGTTCTTTTTTTTTTTAATTGTGTAGCCAAAACGCCGGCTAACAATTATTTTACACCCATCGATATTTAAGGTTATTTTTATACATATGTAGGTTGTAGTTTGCTTCATATAGGTTGTATTGATAAGAGGTGACTTACTTATTTATTATTTATTTGCACGCATAAGTCGACAACATTAATATATGTATTTTTTCGTATATAGTGGGAGGGTTAAAAGAGCGCTGGTAGCCTGGCGGTAAGATGTACGACTTTCAATCCCGGGTTCAAACCCCGGCCCGTACCACTGAGTTTTTCGGAACTTATGTACGGAATACCATTGAATACCAGTCGCATTCCGGTGATGGAAAACATCGTAACGAAACGGGACCTAATCCCGATGAGGCCTAGTTTCCCCTCTGGGTTGGAAGGTCAGATGGCAGTCGCATTCGTTATATCTAGTGCTTACGCCAATTGATGGGATTAGGTTGTCAAGCGGACCCCAAGGGACAAACGCTAGGAGGTAGAAGAGTGGGAGGCTGTATGTGATTGTATTTTATTGTTTGAACGATCCTTTTTTTCTCCAAAAGAATCGAGTAGTTCAGTTTTCTTGTGTAATATTTGTAATATACGAGTATTTCTGTAAGGTGTATTTATATTATAATGATAATTTATTTTAAATATGAAAATGACTCGATGTGATGGAAAATGAGTTATTTTTTTTTATTATTTTTTTTTTTTTATACCACGACGGTGGCAAACAAGCATACGGCCCGCCTGATGGTAAGCAGCTACCGTAACCTATGGACGCCTGCAACTCCAAAGGCGTCACATGCGCGTTGCCGACCCTTTACAAAAAGGAGGATTCACTGTGTTGACGACTAAAGGAACAAGAAGGTCCCTCATCGTCAACACACTGGGTCCTCTTTGAGCTCTTTGGCAACCTTACTCACCAGCAGGAACACAACACTATGAGTAGGGTCTAGTGCTATTTGGCTGTGGTTTTATTTATGTCCTTTTCAAAAAAATATAAGAACAGATGTTTTTAACCTCGTTGTACAGTCGCCATCAAATATATCGGAGCGGCCAAGGTACTCAAAAATATCTGAACATGCACTTTATGGCCTTGACAATAGGGGCATTGTTCAGATATTTGTGGCCACCTTGGCCGCTCTGATATATCTGATGGCGACCGTACATGCTATCTACTATTGGTCAGAATTAAACCTTATATTAACATAAATTCAACTTATGCATTACTTAACTAAAATCTATTTATCTCAAAGACCTAAGTTTTTTTGTAGGTTGTACGAGAACTTTATACTGTGTATACATATAAATATTAATGTCATTGACTGTAAAAGTAAATACGGGCTCATGTATATAATGTAAGCTTGCTTTTGCTAATGCTTTATCTTAAGATCTCTTAATTTTATAGCATCGCAGCAAATTGCACAAAATGTCTTTTATATAACATTTATTTATGTCAAGGATATTGCTCGTTGCGTACTTTTTGTTTAAATGTCTTTCTTAACCCGTCTGTATTAACCCTTTGACCGCTAAGCATCGGACGGAAAAATCGTGCCCATTTTGGACGTGATATCACGTGCTGGCACTGTGTGTCAGTTTATTCGACTCAATATGTCAGTTTCACGTCGATAGATTGTAATCTATCGTAAAATAATGCGTTAAATTGTTTCGACATAGTGTTGTTAGAAGCCTAGTCTTGAAGACTTTTGAACCTTATAGACTCGCAAACCTTGAAGGTTCAAGCTTTGAAGACTTGAGCATTAAAGGTTTGAGCTCAAAAGCGGTTCAGAACCTTAACGACTCAAGCTTTTTATGAGGTCTTAAGAGTAAGTCTTTAAGACTCGGGCTTCATAGAGAGCTCTAGCGTTAAGAACTCGGGCCTATTGAAAGCTCAAGCCCTCCGAACCTCAAAGACCTGAGTCAAGCGTTAATAGCTCAAACAATGAGCGCTCTAGACATTAAGCATTATCACAGCCTAGCTATCTGTACAGACAGTCGTCTAACTTCATAGAACCTACCACACAACACAACCTACTCATTTTTTATCTCGACCGAAGGGTTGTCAAAAAAATTGTCGAAGTTGATTTATTTATTTATGTGAATTCACATTTAACTGGACAAAAAAAAACATTTTTGTCCAGAATGTATTAATTGCAAAACGTGGACGCCATCTTGAAATTATGTGATAATCATTTTGAAAATAAATACAAACGCACGGCCGCCATCTTATTTTTTTACTTATCTTTGATTACTTTGGAAATCGAAATCCTCGGACATGATTAATTGACATGATTTGATCTTCAATAATATATGAAAAAAAAATCAATATTAAAATAGCAAATAATTATGTATGTTATTGATCTATCTAATTTGTTTAAAGCTTTTAACGCTTTTAAGTGCTCCGAACCTTAAAGACTTAAACCTTCGAAGCTTAGGAGGCTTTAAAGCTTGAGGCCTGAAGACTCGAGGATTCTGCACTCGTAAGCAGCAACACGAACTTTTTGATTTGAGGCTTATACGCTCGAGGCTTTAAGGTTTGAGGCTTATAGACTCGGCAGTCGCGACTCGAGTCTTGTAGTTTACGCCTCGAAGCTTAAATTCACAACACTATTTCGACACCTTACGCGAGATAGATTATAATCTACCGAAAAATAATGCGTTAAATTGTTTCGACACCTTACGCGAGATAGATTATAATCTACCGAAAAATAACGCGTTAAATTGTTTCGATACCATATGCGAGATAGATTATATTATAATCTAACGGTTTGTGCAATTCTACGGTGACACATTTACTGCTTGTTTGTTATCAAGACGTACTCTAAAACAGAGGCTGTATAAAAATGTGACAGCCTGTAATTACGGATAAACAAAACATATCACCAGAAAAGTAATATAAGAGGTATAGGCCGCGTTACTCGTATGACGGTATTAATCTTGAAAATAAACTCAAGATAAATAACAATGGAACCCTTTTCATCCGACTTCAAGATTTCGAAGGAGGAGGTTATCAATTCGTCGGGTATCTTTGTTTTTGCAATTTTTATTTTATTTTTTATGTATGTTCACCGATTATTCAAAGATGGCTGGACCGATTTCGAAAATTCTTTTTTTGTTTGAAAGAGTATAGTTCACAGTTGGTCCCATTGTAACCAGGTCAGGATCTGATGATGGGATCTTGCAGAAATCGAGGGAACTCTTCAACTATTATAGGCACACCTATAGTGATTTGAGTATTTTTTAAAGCAGCTCGAGGATTTGCTTTTGGAAAGGTGAATTCTAAGTGAAGTCGGTTCTTTTTTGTTTAAAATTATGTATACATATATGTGTTACTCTTGAGCATGTAATATATACAATGTGGTCACGAGGAACTCAAAAGATTTTAACAATATTTTCCAGACCATATCTAGAGACTAAAAAGTCCTACAGCTTTTCTCGAATTCGCCTAGTTTCAGAGTTAGTACCAATATTTAAAAAAAAGTTTATTGTCTATATTTTGAAACAATTAATATGATATTGCAAAAGGGTGAATTAACTTTTCCTTGTTATTAATCTGTACAGTTAGCATCAAAAATATGTAAACATTTCGGCACTTGTGTCTGTGGGATAAGACTCAAATTCATATACATATTATTGATGCTAACTGTACCATCAGACGGGACAAGCAATAGTGGCACTGTTTGTTAGATAAAACGTTCTAGAAATATTCTAAAGGGCGCGCAGTCACGCAATAGTATCTTCCTACACGAAGGCCGCAAAAATATGTGATTAGCTCTTATTTGTAAGCCCATAGGAGCGTGTCACATCTTTTTGCGGCCTTCGTGTAGTGTATATACTATTGCCGGTGATTGTTCAGTCGCCATCAGATATATCTTAGCGGCCAAGGTGGTCACAAATATCTGAACAACGCCTCTATTGTCAAAGCGATAAAGTGCATGTTCAGATATCTTTGTCTACCTTGGCCGCTTCGATATATTTGATGGCGACTGTACAACTACTATAAAATTACATTTTTGGTGAATTTTAATGTGACAAATCCCAGGTTCAACCCAGGGGACCGTAACCATGGCAACGAGTTACAAAATAAAGTTGATTCAGCCAATAACATTAACCAAACCATATCATCTTATGAGGCTACTTAACCCCAAGACCTATTAGAAACTTAAAAAAACTGAAAAAATGACGTTATAGATGTAGCCGTTATACGCGGCGACACTTGGAAATTTCACTTTTTTCTTGTTGTGTAATTTGGTTGTGAATACAAAAAAAAAATTTGATTAATTATATTTTCCTTTTAGAGATTCAGGGGCCCATACAATACATCCCGGCAATTTGGTAGGCTTTGTATTATAATTTTGATTTCATTATACTGCTTGTACAGTTGCCATCAAATATATCGGAGCGGGCAAGGTGGTCACAAATATCTGAATTACACCTCTATTGTCAAGGCGATAAAGTGCGTGTTCAGATATTTTTGAGTACCGTGGCCGCTCCGATATATTTGATGGCGACTGTACCATTATTAGGGTTGTGTTGATATAAAATGTGATTTTCTGAATGTAACAATTGTACCAAAACAAACATTCCATTGTATTTAATATAAGCTGTACAGTCGCACTCAAATATATCGGAGCGGTAAAGGTACTCAAAAATATCTAAACATGGACTTCATCGCCTTGACAATACAGGCGTTGTTCAGATATTTGTGACCACCTTGGCCGCTCCGATATATCTGATGGCGAGTGTACTACAGTTACCATCAAAAATATCAACGCGTTGAAAAGTCTCGTCAAATAATCTTGATCACCTTGTCCGCTCTGATACGACTGATGGTAGCTGTTCTTTAAACTGGATATATGTATATATATCTTCAATAAACATGCGTTTGTAGCCGTCCTTAGATGGGTTTTATATTATTTTATCTCTAAAAGTAAGGACGTGAATCACGAATAATTTCGTACAGTCGCCATCAGATATATCGGAGCAGCCACGGTGCTCACAAATATCTGAACAACGCCGCTATTGTCAAGGCGATAAAGTGCACGCTCAGATAATTTTGAGTACCTTGCCCGCTCCGATATATTTGATGCCGACTGTACATTGACAGTATTGACACGCCATTTCCTATATACCTATCGTATGCGCATAGTTCTACAATATAGTTTCCTCTCACTAATGAAGAATTCATAATTCAGCGGAGTAGTTTGTATGCCGCTTTGTATGCCAGTAGCTGTGAAATGACTCCACTGAATATGAATAGGCAAGATGCAATATTTTCATTGTTGCTTTAATTTGAAAGAATTGCACGTAGAATAGACCACGAGTGTGTTATAAAATGAAAATACTATAATTTATAGTAAAAAATTGCTGTTACAAACTGACAATTTAAATTTTAGCGCCTAAACGTATCTACAGTTCCTGTGACGTCACTCATGTCACTCGCCATTGTCGTGGCATTTGTTCATCCTTAGTTCTATGGATGGTAGAAGGTAAGGATGACAATCTCTATGTTGCAAAAGTGTCCGTCAAAAGGCGATAAATTATCATCTTTTACTATACCATCCATAGTTGTCAAAACAGGAGTGACGTCACCAGACTATGATTGGTGGATTAAAATAGGTACGTTCCGTTTTACATTACTTCAAACGGTAATTATTGTTTGTAATTAGTATAAGTTAAAGTAAAAACGTTATTATTTTATGTTTTTTCAACATTTTGATTACAAAAGAATGGTAAATATTATAGCTGCATCTTCCCTATTCCACCTTAAACGGTTGATCATACGCTCCCGTGTGTGGACACGTTAAGACGCACGCCGACGCCTGCGGCTTGTGTGTGTGGTGTCGTCCGCTGCTCCTCTTATGATGGGGGCAGGGGTTGGAGTGCCCGCATTGCTGCTATGACTCCTGTGTCATGTCGCATTCCACTGTGGTGGGATGGTCTCTCGTCGTCTTTTTGTGGACGACTTGACGTCTGCCTGCGGCTTGATGTAAGTCAACCATTTAACTCAGGGGGCTTAGCCAAGATGACAATCGTTTGTAGAAAACGAATCGAAACGCTATCCTCTCCCTATCGCACTAATGTCTAATATGGAAGAGTGAGCGAAAGCGTGTAGGGTTTCGTTTCGTTTTCTGCAAACGATTGTCATCTTGGCTACAGGGCCAGGTTCGCCTGTTGGCGAAGTATTACGCCATACCCCTGACGCCAGAGTCAATTATAAGCTAAATAATTTTATTTATTTATTTAAATTACGAAGACCCAACCGCTATCATAACAAAATAGCACTAATTAATAAGAGAGAAAGCCAATAACAAGATCACACTTATAGCTACAGATTATTACATTCAAGTTTTACTTAAATAAAAAGTGACAACGCTCGAACACAGCAACATAAGAGCTAATATAATCGATATTAAGTATAAACCAGGAGTGGCAAATTTAAACACCTACAAGCTGAATTACAATAAAATAATGATGCAAAAACATCATAAAAGGGTTCTAGGAGTGGTATTTAATAGTTTTTTAAACGGACGGCTATTGACGTCGGTGGCGTCAGTGCCCCGACTTGTCGACGCCACTGGCCGTCAATGGCGTTAAAAAAAGGGTTAAGGTGAAATCCATCCAATTTATTTTCTGGGTATAACCTGGGTCTTTAGCTCTGTTCAAAATTGTAAAGGTACTTAAAATACCAATCAGTTTTTTTTTTTATAATAAAAAAATCTTGTAAATACCTACTGTTTTTCACTTATAGAATATGAGTTCTGATTGATCCACATATTTATTTTCAATTGTATACAATTTTTTTTAATGTATTTTCTATATTAAATAAGGAAAAAGAGCTTATCAATAATATACTTACTCATATACCTTGCATTATGTCGATTAGTTTGCCAACTACGTGTCTTAAAACAATGACGCCTAGAAACCTAGTTCCATAAAGCCAACCTGTTAAAAAGCGAAGCTAAAACAGGCTTTCCTCATGGACCAACTAGTTGTGCCATAAGGAATATTTTTTCTCAATCCTTCCCAACTGGTTTACTGTCATTTAATTTTTGTTCCCAAATACACAACTATTCTTGATTTTACCCACAGTGAGTTCCACAGGTATTAATTTACCCGTTGTCCTACTGTTCTAAACAGTGTTCGCCAGTGGGTCTACGGGTAATTTATTTTTACCGTGGTCCCACCGCACTGTTTCTTTTAAAAAAAAAATCCTTCACAACTTAACTAGACCGAGCCCCGCTTCGCGGAGCTCCTATTTCTGGGCGATTTGCCCTTCGGGCATCTGAAACTACCTAATCTACCTATTGATTTAGTCTGACGTCCGTGAAAACATTAAACTTTGCGGAAAAAAACATAGGTAGGTAGGTAGGTTAGGTTCGTCAGCTTCAGATGCCCGAAGGGCAAACCGCCCAGAAATAGGAGCCGCGAAGCGTGGCTCCGTCTAGTTAAGGTGAGGAGAAAATGTTTTTTGGAAAAGAAACAGTGCGGTGGGACCACGGGTACATAAAAATATATAATATAGTTGTGTTATAAACAGACATAGGAATCCGCGGGGCAAAACTGATTGACAAGTAGGGAGTTCCTATATCGATAAACTCAACTATCGATGTTAGTTCTATATACTAGTGATCGCTCAAGGGTTTGCTTGTAAAAATAGGTTTTTATTAATATTAAAAAATAACAACTCAATCAATACTCTTCTTCGTTTTTAAAAACAATTTTATAATTTTACTCGTCCCAATTTTTTTCTTCGTGAATGTCCCATTTACTATCCCATTTATTATTTAAATTATCGGTGCTCGTTCTATATACTAGTGATCGCCCCCAACATGATGTGTTTTTTGTTCTATTGTTCAACATAGCATAATTTAAATAATCGCTAGGTTATATAAAGGTAGGGCGTAATACCTATTGCTCTACAAAATAGTTAATATTATCTCAACCTCTTTAGATAATTAAATAGAAGTATATTACCTACTTAGACACTTACTATAACACAATAGGTACTTATCAATGTCGTCGGACAGTGTCATTTGTAAACACGTTATATTACAGAAGTATTTTATATTTATGAGTGAAAATAAATAATGTCTCCCAAAAAAATAGACGAATTGCTTAAAAAACACCCTGAAGTTATTAAACGTGGGTCCAAGCTATACTGTAACAAATGTCAATTCACCTTTCATCGCAAAAAATATTCTCTTGTTAGGCATATGAAAACCGAAAGACATAGAAATATTCAAGAAGAAAAATAACAATTTTATAAAGACCTTACTATGTTTATGGTGGCCTGCAATATATCGTGGTATCAATTAGAAAATCCAAATTTTAACGGTTTTTTTCAAAATTGCATTTCTGGACGATAAGGTAATTTTTCAGTGCCTTCGCAATCTCATATAAGGAAAAATTATCTTTCTCTAATTTATAATGAAACATACCAACAAATTAGGAACGAGATTGGGAACAATTACATCTACGTGTCTGTAGATGAGACTACAAATGCTAACGGTGACCAAATTGCAAATGTTATCGTTGGCAAACTTGACAGTACACCAAGTCGGCCGTATGTTATTGTAAGTAAATGTTTACAGCAGACAAATAATGAAACAATAACAAATTTGATTATAACGTCCCTATCAAATTTTTGGTGCTGTGTTTTGGTTTGGTGGTGTGTAAATTCAACAAAGTTCTATTGTTTGTGACTGACGCAGCACTTTATATGATGAAAGTGGGTAAAAACTTGAATACAGTTTTTAAAAATATGACTCACGTAACATGTGCAGCTCATGGATTAAATAGGGTGGCTGAGAAAGTAAGATCTCTGTTTCCAAGTGTTAATACCTTGATATCATCGGTCAAAAGAGTATTTTTGAAGTGTCCCCGGAGAATCAATGTATTCAAAAATATGTTACCACAAATACCTCTACCGCCTCAGCCAACAATTATAAGATGGGGCAAATGGTTGCAAGCAGTAAACTATTATGCTATATATTTTGATGATATAAGACGAGTTATGAATACATTTTCTGTATCAGATGGCATAGCGGTTAAAAAAGCAAAAGCTGCATTTAATAAATCAAATATCCAGGGTGAACTTAAGTTTATAGCCGAAAATCTAAATAATATTCAAGAGTCTATAAAAAAATTACAATCGCCATATCTGCCGCTAGACTTTGGTGTACGAATAGTAAAAAAAGTACAGTCTACATTATCTAAAATATATTTGAACGAAAAGGGAAAAAATATTTACACTAAATTTAAAAATGTTTTTAACAAAAACTTCGGGTACGACACTATGGAAAAAATTAATATGCTACAAAAAGGTGAAGAAGTCATTTTACAACCGAACAATAGGCGAAGTACAATAGATCACTTTATGAAATTTTGTTATGCCCCTATAACCTCCACAGAAATTGAGAAGTCATTTGGCCACCTGAAATGGATTTATCAGCCAAGACCGAGACGCATAACGCCCGAAAATATGGAGCAAATTTTGGTCGTTTACTTTAACAATAGTAAATGGGACATTCACGAAGAAAAAAATTGGGACGAGTAAAATTATAAAATTGTTTTTAAAAACGAAAAAGAGTATTGATTGAGTTGTTATTTTTTAATATTAATAAAAACCTATTTTTACAAGCAAACCCTTGAGTGATCACTAGTATATAGAACTAGCATCGATAGTTGAGTTTATCGATATAGGAACTCCCTACTTGTCAATCAGTTTTGCCCCGCGGATTCCTATGTCTGGTTATAAAGAATGGTTAGAGAGCACATTAGTTGTGCGTAGTTGTGCCATTGGGAATACATATTCTTGATGGCACAACCAGTTGTGCATACGTAGTTGGTCCATGAGGAAAGCCTGAAAATAGGATCTATAAAAGCGGTACAAAATTGTATGCAAATTGTGACTTATCATTTATCATAGTAAAAATTCTTAATACTTTTGGTTTCTAGGCGCTATTACTCTAAGATTACTATTTGCATCATTTAACTAATATAATACAGAGTATTACAGTAAGCAATGAATGTGGCACATATAAATGGGCCTTAATACAACCCGTTTTGACGTACAGTCAAATGAATGTATTATATGAGTTCAATGACTTAGGTATACCAAACCGTAGAAATCTCATGTAATATTAGAATGTATAAACTCGGTCTCTAACCTTTTATGGAAGTATATAATTGCAATGGTAATGTAATATTTTTTCTCAACGTCCCTTTGAGAGCCTAATGTCAATTAGCCCCTAAAAAAATTAGTACCTAAAACGAAATTTGTCAACTCACTGCATTGATTTATTATGTATTCTACTATTAGATGTGACATCTAGAACAAATTTTGTGCGCCATGTTTGGCGGTTGCGGCTGTGACAGAATCAAAGAGTAGTATAGACTTGTAGTGATTTTCACTACAACTTTTGGGACAAAAAATATCTTAGGGATGTCATCTCCATACTCAATGACTTAGTGTCAATCTTGCAGTTCACTGTTGAAGTTGCTATCGGTACCAAAAAATAACAGTAATTTCAAAATCCCGCTGTCATTACATGACACGTTGTTGTGTGCGTGACCTCAACTAACGTGGCGATACATCTCGGAGCGTATTTTTCGTGAAACAGGCAGTGTGACTGAGTCGACACGACGTATCCATGGCAAAGAAGTAAACGCTCAGTGAACGCTGCTTATATCCCTTAGAAACTCGACACAACGCTGGTCGTGTATCCGAACGCGCTGCCACTGAGACCGTACAAACAGCAACACCCTTAACCGGCCATCGTTAAACCTTATGCCGTTGTAATAGGGATTACAAATGGTCGGTTAACAGTGTTCGCGATGGTACACCGTGGATCACAGGACATTGGAACAACAGGCATTTTTTCTAAGGCCATGGCACAGGGCGGACACGCCAGACTACAAAACTCGTTTGAGCGCTTATGTGTGCACGACTGCACGACATGTCTGTACAGTAAAAACTTCACAGTGTGCGGAGTTCTTACCTTTAACCTGACTGTAAGCTACAGTTTCTTACCACTCCGCGCAGGGTGAGATAATTCCAATCGGAGCGGGGCCTAGTGTGGCCATGCCGTATGAAATAGGTACTATTATTTATTCTGTGGCCATGGTATGCGGTTGACGCCAGACGCAGCGTGTTGCAACATTGCTTAGCATGCTCAACTTTGCCGAACTTCTAAACATGGAGTTCTTTACAAATAGCTCATTATATCTCATTCTTGAGACGGGAATTATTAGGAATTAAATGTATATGCAGTAGAGAATCAGTTTTTAAAGCCAAGCAAAGTTGAGCACAGTAGGGAATGTTGCAGCAGATACAGTATTACATTGTTTAGGAATATATCAGACTGCATCCGTCGTTTGTAGGTAGTAGACGTTAAGGACGCCAAACGTGTTCAGTTATTACTGACTTTCCATATACATAGGTAATATTTATCAACCGACTCCAAGATTTCGAAGGAGGAATTTCAATTCGTCGTGATCTGTCAATGATTATGCTGTTTTCAACCGACTTCAAGATATCGAAGGAGGTTCTCAATTCCTCGGATTCTTTATTTTTTGTTTGAAAGAGTATATATACTTCACAGTTAGTCCCTTTGTCTATCAGGTCAGGATCTGATGATGGGATCCTGGAGAAATCGAGGGAACTCTTCAAATCGGCAGACCTATAGTGATTTGAGTATTGTTTACAGTAGCTCGGCGATTTCCTTTTGGAAAGGTGGAGGCTAAGGGAAGTCGGTTCTTTTTTAGGGTGCCGTAGTCAACTAGGAACCCTTATAGTTTCGCCATGTCTGTCCGTCCGTCCGCGGATAATCTCAGTGACCGTTAGCACTAGAAAGCTCAAATTTGGTACTAATATGTATATCAATCACGCCGACAGTGGTAAAATAAAAAGTGGAAAAAAATGTTTTATTAGGGTACCTCCCCTATACATAAAGTGGGGAGTGATTTTTTTTCTTTCATTTCAACCCTAACGTGTGATATATTTTTGAATAGGTATTTAAAAATGTATAGGGGTTATATTTTTCTTTTTTATCCCTATGTAGTCGTTGTTCTTGTTAGGTACTTTAATTTTCTTACTTCTTATACCTATTTGTCTACATTAATTTAACTAATCTAGCATTTATATTAAGTATTTTATGCCTTCTCAGCCCAATGTAAACCCGGCGGAGGTGCTGTATTGTCTAACTTGCGGCGACAACAAACAATACAAAGGACAGAGGGGACTCGCTATCCATACCGCTCGCCGCCATGGCGTTCGTATGGTTATTGACCCCCCACCGCCCAGCGCATCCCAGCCATTACCATCTGTCGTGGACGATACAGCAGCTCCCGCGAGCCCTACAGCAACACTTGCAGAAAGGCTAGGGCTGTTAAAGGCAAATCATCATATTATAAAAAGAATACCTCGCGGTGCGCGCACATCTGTCGCTTCCTGCCTCTCGGAGTGCGTGTCAAGGGTCGTCATGGAAAATACCCCTCAAGCATGGGAGAGCTTACTCACATTCCCCTACAAAGTCTTACACGCAGACAAATCTAATAAAGCCTCGCTTACGTCACAAATTAAACAAAATACGCTTCAAGCACATAATTTATCAATCTTTCCTCGAAATCATCAACATACCATTACAAATAAGCCAAAAAATACTTTAAATTCTAAAATAAGAACAATAGAAAGTAAGCTTTCCGAAGGGGATGTTAGTGGTGCTGCCAGGCTTTTATTTTCCCGTGACGATCTTGCTGCATACTCCGCTGAGACCCACGCCGCTTTGAGAGAAAAACACCCTGTTCCTTCAGCCTCCTCTGTATTACCAGATCCCCCCACTCCTGATGAACCTAGAGTTGTGGTGTCCGAGGATGCAGTCCAGCTAGCCATAACATCCTTCCCCAACGGGTCCGCTGGTGGGCTGGACGGACTCTCTCCCCAGCATCTTAAGGACCTCACCTCCACGTCTTTAGGTGAGCAGAAGGCTACTTTGCTAAAGCAACTGACAAGCTTGATTAACTTAATGCTGTCAGGACAAGTGAACGCTGAGATTGTTCCGGTCCTGTACGGCGCCAATCTCATTGCTTTAGCAAAGAAAGACGGTGGAATTCGTCCAATTGCCGTGGGCTGCACTCTTAGACGCCTTGCGTCTAAACTCTGTTGCCGTCAATTCAGCGAGAGGCTTTCTAAAGGTTTCAAGCCCCGACAGTTGGGGTTTGGTGTCAAAGGCGGCTGTGAGGCCGCAGTACATGCTGCGCGCACCTTCCTGAGTCGTCCAGACTATGAAGTTTTTGTAAAGATCGATGTAAAAAACGCATTCAATTCGGTGGATCGCGGCGCTCTGTTAGCCGAGGCCAAAAAAGAGCTGCCGGATCTCTACAGCTACTTATGGCAGTGCTACGGAGCGCCATCAAAATTAGTTTTTCGGGATAAAATAATTTCGTCGTGCGTGGGCTGCCAACAGGGAGATCCGCTTGGTCCGGCAATTTTTAGTTTAGCAATTCAGCCAATAATCTCGTCTCTAAATTCAAAATTTAATTTATGGTATTTAGACGATGGTTCACTGGGAGGTGATGCATCTACTGTTTTGCAGGATTTGCAGACAATCGGATTGCAGGAAATCGGCCTTCTTTTAAACTTTTCAAAATGTGAAATTTTTATTCCAAATCACATTTCACAAGATAAAAAAACTGACATACTTACAAATTTTAACACCATACTGCCCGACGTTTCCGTACTTTCAAATTCATCCCTCACTCTTTTAGGCTCACCCATTTTCGAAGAATCTATTAACCCTGTGATCAACTGTAAATTAAACTTATTCAACAATACATCCGACCTTCTTTATCAAATCAATCCTCATATGGCCCTTTTTAGGGTTCCGTAGTCAACTAGGAACCCTTATAGTTTCGCCATGTCTGCCCGTCCGTCCGTCCGTCCGTCCGCGGATAATCTCAGTGACCGTTAGCACTAGAAAGCTGAAATTTGGTACTAATATGTATATCAATCACGCCGACAAAGTGGTAAAATAAAAAGTCGAAAAAATTTTTTTATTAGGGTACCTCCCCTATACGTAAAGTGGGGAGTGATTTTTTTTTTCATTTCAACCCTAACGTGTGATATATTGTTGGATAGGTATTTAAAAATGAATAGGGGTTTCCTAAAATCATTTTTCGATAATGTAAATATTTTCGGAAATAATCGCTCCAGAAGTAAAAAAATATGCGTCCCCCCCCCTCTAACTTTTGAACCATAAGTTTTAAAAATATGAAAAAAATCTCAAAAGTAGAACTTTATAAAAACTTTCTAGGAAAATTATTTTGAACTTGATAGGATGAATAGTTTTTGAAAAAAAATACAAACTAATTTCTGAACTAAGTTTGTAATTTAACCGTATAAGCAGGTGTTTATTGTACCTGCAATTTCTACAAAATTACAATGAAATGACGTGCTTTCAAATAAAGTAAAAACGGTGAAAATCGGTTCACGCAATAAAGAATTATCCCATAAAAATCATCTTCCTTACTTTAAGCTCGCGCGCAATAGTTTACTTAATTTGCCGATAGATGTCGCTGTACGTGAAACTCTCATATTATATCCTACATGGCGGTGTTATTAACTCTTAAGTGGGGACACTTACTGTGACGGACGGAAAACTACGGAACCCTACACTGAGCGTGGCCCGACACGCTCTTGGCCGGTTTTTTATTATACGTTTTTGTCTATTTACTCCTAAATTTATGTATCTATTACGCAGCTGCCCAATTTGGAAATTTTCGACCATTTTGTCATCCATTGATACCTCCCTTCAGACAACACTGTCAAAAATTCTAAATATTAATTTTGACTTCAGAACCTGGTCAAAGCGGTTCTCCCTATAAGGTTCGGGGGGCTGGGTATTCGAACCTCGGCTAGCGTAGCCCTGCCTGCTTTCCTGTCCTCTGCTTATTGCTCGCTATCTCTTGTCGGCATCATTCTAAACCATACTCAGATAGTCGACGATGAGGTGGCGACTCTAGGGGAGGCGAGGGAAGCGTGGTGCGGCTCGTGCCCTGGATCGGACATCCCGGCCACCCGACATGTTCAAAAAGCGTGGGATGCCCCTCGCCTCAAGACAGTTCACGCATCACTCATCGATAATAGTCAGGACGACTCGGAACGTGCCCGCCTTCGGGCGGTATCAGTTCCAGAAGCAGGTCACTGGCTGCATGCACTCCCATCACGTCAAATAGGCACCGTTCTGGATCCAAGCTGTTTAAGGATAGCAATATGCTTGAGGCTTGAGTCCAGAATTTGCGTCCCCCACACCTGCATCTGTGGAAAGAGCGTCGATCAGCTTGGGCGACACGGTCTTTCATGCATCAAAAGCGCTGGTCGGCTATACCGTCACGGCACTATCAACGATTTGATCCGTCGCTCGCTTGCCACTGCCTCAATACCAGCCATCCTAGAGCCTACTGGTTTGGCAAGAGATGACGGCAAGCGCCCCGACGGAGCTACGTTGGTGCCGTGGAGGCTAGGTAGAGCCTTGATATGGGACGCTACTTGTGTCGATACGTTCGCCCAGTCTCATATCCAGGCAACCCGCTCGCAGGCCGGCGCTGCGGCTGATCAGGCTCAGTTTCTCAAGCGCCGCAAATACTCGTCTTTACTTAAAGACTATGAGTTTGCGGCGCTTGCGATAGAAACTTTGGGCCCCTGGTCAGCCGACATGAAGAAGTTTATGGGGGCCCTGTCGCCGAAGTTGATTGACACCTCGGGAGACCGTCGTGCTGGCAGTTACCTCTCGCAACGAATTTCTATCGCAGTTCAGAGAGGTAACGCCGCCAGTGTGATGGGGACCATGCCGCAAGGCGACCTATTAGACGGGGTTTTCTTTCTATAATAGTATTTAGTTTCGAGATAGTTTTAAGTTTAATATATGGGTTTAGTAAAATCATTTTTTGATAATGTAAATATTTTCGGAAATAATCGCTCCAGAAGTAAAAAAAAATGTCCCCCCCCCCCCTCTAACTTTTGAACCATAAGTTTTAAAAATATGAAAAAAATCTCAAAAGTAGAACTTTGTAAAAACTTTCTAGGAAAATTATTTTGAACTTGATAGGTTGAATAGTTTTTGAAAAAAAAATACAAAATAATTTCTGAACTCAGTTTGTAATTTAACCGTATAAGCAGGTGTTTATTGTACCTGTAATTTCTACAAAATCACAATGAAATGACGTGTTTTCAAAAAAGTGGGGACACTTACTGTGACGGACGGAAAACTACGGAACCCTACACTGAGCGTGGCCCGACACGCTCTTGGCCGATTTTGTTTAAAATTATTCTAATGTATGTTCACCGATTACTCGAAGACGGCTGGACCGATTTGGAAAATTATTTTTTTGTTTGAAAAGGTTATCTGATGATGGACGCCTGGAGAAATCGAGGGAACTTTTCGAATATTATAGACACACCTATAGTGAGTATTTTTAACAGTAGTTAATAATTTGCTCATGGAAAGGTTAGTAGCCTTTGAACGCCAAGAGCCATTAAATGGGTCGTGTGCTGTCTTGCCTGCCACGCCAGCGACCACTAAAGTGGTCATGGCGGACGCTGTCCAAGCAATTGTCCTGCTGACAGAAAAGGTTTATATTTGTTATTCACTAGTTGGCGTGTAGGTCACGTCTTAACGCGAGAGGATAAGCGTTCAAAAGGTTAACTTAAGTGAAGTCAGTTCTTTTTCGTTTATAATAATTTTAAATATAAATTACAATAAAATACCAAAATAGACCCAAACATTTTAATAAATAACTAGACTTACAATACGATCCCTTTGGATAGCACCTCTCAATACATATATCGCTGGCCAAATATGGACTACTAGTAGCTGACCACGTCAGATATGACAAAATAATGAAAGCAACAAAACCCGTCTGGTTAGATTGCTATACAATCCTTATTGGAAGATCCGGGCATCTGACAGCTTTTAATGCGCGGAGGTCAGAGTGACCGACTAGCAAGAATGTTGAATTGTAAAATATTAATACCAAAATAGGTAAAAACTGCCGTAGTTGTCTCAGATATAAAGGAATGGGGAGAGGAAATAAAAAGTTATAAAGAAAGGAAGGATTTTAACATTAGGACAAAAAACATTGCATTATATTACTACGGAAACAAAAACCAAAAACAGTCGACGCACAATGAACTACATTTTACGTCGCTTGGCACTTATTTCCCGCAACAGAAACTTTTGGCAATGATATAATCTAATTATTGATATAATTTCTCATCATATTGCATTGCTTTCTTAAAGTGGTTTGTATTCTTTGACCTCGACCACTTTACAGCTGCCAGATGTCCAGATCTAGAAATTGGCATTGTATAGCAAACTGACTAAAGGGGTTTCGTTGCTCATTATTGTGTCATATCTGACGTGGCTAACTCTCCGTCGTATATTATATGGTTCTATGTTCTAATTTAGTTAAATTAGAACATAGAACCATATAATATACCTACAGGGTAGTTACCCTGAAAACGTAATATAGAACCCTGTAATATTGGGCCAGCGATATTTAAGTCAATACATTTCGATCGATCTCATCGTATATTTAGTATCTAACATCAAATATGTGCGACCTCAGAAAAAAGTACCTTAGAGATAGCAGGCGCTGCCGGTATAAAAGGTCCCATTTGTATTGGAACATCATAAATATTATATTAAAACGTTCCTGCTGTCCGAGAGACCATTTTCCTTGTGGACGACACATATTTCTATTAACATCTACAATTTCTTCAATGCAATATTTTTACATTATACCCTAGCCTTTAATAAGAAACAATCTCGAATTTAACCTATTTCTTGGATTTAAGCGATTCTCAATGTTAAAGGTATATTATGAGTTACACAATAATTGAAAGCTTTCGTATTTTTTGGTATATTGTCAAAAATTGGTTCAGCGTAAAAGTATACAATTTCCGTACATTTATCAATTAGCCTATTTGACTTCTACCCCCTTTTACTAGAATCATAGTGTTGTAGCTACTATTTATATAGGTACTTTAATTATTTGTTTTGCGCTACATTTATATGTATTCCAGTATCAACATCAACTTACACGATTCATTACATAAAACATTTTGACACCATTAACATAAAATAATTATATAGTCAAGTCACAACGAAAAGGACACATATGCTAAATGACCCTAAGTGTAAGGCCTGAGTGGACGCTCTAAGCGGAGCGTGCAGCGTGGCGGGCGAGCGTGCATTCGCTTCGTGCAGCGTCGACTCAGGACACCAGTATGAGCTTCATTTGTTTAACATGCACGCCGCACGCCCTTCCCCCGCTACACGCTTAACTCGAGCGTCCACTCGGGCCTTACACTAAGGCGTTTCATACACTGACCACGCGATTTGCCACGGAAATCTATGCTACAGACAATGCGTTGTAATTTTAGCCCTTTAAACCGTTTTTACGCCAACGACGGATATATTCGTCATATCAGAACCAGACCAGACCAGAAGACCACATTGTGAAAAAGTGCCTTTCCATGGCTGTACATAAAAGAGGGAGAGGTAGGCTGGAGACTGTCTGGATGACGAATGTGCGGAGGGACATGACGGATTATCAGCGAAGCAAGTGCCGCCTCAAGATTAAGAAAGAGGAAGATTAGGGAAGTGGCGAGGAGAAAGAAAAAAAATAATTTTAAACAAAAAAGAACCGACTTCACTAAGCAATCCACCTTTCATACACCAAATACTCGAGCTGCTGTAAAAAATACTCAAATCACTACAGGTGTGCCTATAATAGTTGAAGATTTCCCACGATTTCTCCAGGATCCCATCATCAGATCCTGACCTGGTTACAATGGGACCAACTGTGAAGTATACTCTTACAAACAAAAAAAGAATTTTCCAAATCGGTCCAGCCGTCTTCGAATAATCGGTGAACATACATAAAAAAAAAAAAAAAATAGCAAAAACAAAGATCCCGACGAATTGATAACCTCCTCCTTCGAAATCTTGAAGTCGGTTGATAAAGACGGATATATTCGTCATAGAAAACCATATGTTTTACTCTAAACTCAATATTGGCGTATCAATGAGTGCATTGACATTCGTCTTGCCGTCGAAAAGGTTAACTGAAGCGATTGAAAAGGCATTTGCGCGGTGATGTTCGATTAGAAAAAGACTTAGTAGTGATACAAATATTACATTACGTACGATTTGCTAACAAAAAACAATAGTTTCCAGATATTTAACCTTTAGGACGCCAAGAATGGTGTCATGAATAATCGTGTAGGTCACAATAGGTGGTATGATGTATCGCCAGGAAAGATGAGGTGAATGATTTGATTACGCACACAACTATACTACGTACTGATTGGAAAAAGTGAATGGATGAGTGAAGTGAATGTAATTAAAAGCACGATCTATTATAGAAAATAACAAACCAGAACAAACAATATACCTCAAACCTTCTTATCAAACCTTTAATTATTGTTCAGATATAGTCTGGCCAGACAACGAACGCAGTAGCAATGTACAGCGAACAAAAGTATGACGACACTAAGAATCAGTGAAAAAAGCAGCAATGATCATCAAATTTTATGTTTTTAATTTTAGTTGGTGTTTCCGCCCCTTTCATTAGGTGACATTTACGGTGTGTAAAAAGGAGACGGATATATTTCATCTGATGATCTGTCATCAATTGCAACAGATATTCTGGTTGAGACAAATGAGATATGCCTTAAAAGTGAATTTAAATTTAATTGGGAACGTTGCAGGAGTTCTATCTCACTCGCGCTTAAGATGAGAGAGTGAAATGCACTAGAAACAAATTCAATGTGAATTTAAATGTTCGTCATGAAATACGGTGTCTCATCACAAAGGGTTGCCACATGTACGTATTTTGAATTTGCCGCGCGATTCTACTGACAGAAATGGTTTGCCAGACTATACCTCTTCATTTAAATAAAAGTAGTTGAAACAGAAAAAGTTGCGAATATCATTGCGAACACTAAATTTTATAACGAGTGATGATTTTTATATACATGAGATACATAACCTAAAAAAATCTTGAAGTACCTAAAAGGAACTGATGAACTTGCTATCGGTACGAAAAAAGAACGCCCGCTGTCATTACATGACATGTTGTTTGTGTGCGTGACTTCAACTTTTCTGGCGATAAGTATACGTACGTATGCTGTCAAAGTAACCGTTTGCCTCGCTTGCGTCGTTCGTGACCTTGGCGTGTAAATAAGGTTTTTTCACTTTTCATGCTCAAAAAGTGTCATATTATGCTTACCAAGGCGGACTAGAGTAGTACATTTAGCCTCTAGGGAAAATATGTATACATATTTATGATTTACAAAACATTTTAAAATTACCAATTAGAACACTTCACCAGTAAAAAAAATAAAAAGACCGTCAAGTTACACCATATTGTGACCTTAGAGATTAGTCATTGTGCGTAAACATTGCGTAAATAATAAGTATTTTTATTTTCTCGCAATCGATATGAAAAATAGTATGCATAACTCTGGTCTAAAAGCCATATGACGTATGGCGTTCAAAGGGTCAAGGACGCGTCCGCTCTATTTGCCGCGACGGATCGCGGTGTCTATGTATGATCGCCTTATTAAGCCCCCAGACGTTAGTCTAAACGTGCTCTTATATTATGGCACTATATTATGCTCGGTTGACACTATTATGTACCCACTAAGCTAATGGAATAAAAATAATTGCAATAGAATGAAATGAAATTATTATTTTTGGCTTGTTAATGTGTCTTAAAAAAGAAACTAATCAATTTAAAGTTCGGATTCTTTTTCATAATTTATTAGGAAATAAACGTTTAATTTAATTTAATAATAATATTTAATATGTATTCGCTGCCTTTATATTATTATTGTGTCTTATATAATCATTGTGAATGTCATGTATCAAATATGATACATACAATACATAATAATTGTATAAGTAAATTTATGCATTATATTCGCATGATATTACAATTATTTTATTTGTCTACCCTTTTCAACTGTAGTCCATACACCTAGGATACATTAGTATCTTTCAGAAATTGTAGTCCATACACCTAGGATACATTAGTATCTTTCAGAAATTGTAGTCCATACACCTAGGATACATTAGTATCTTTCAGAAATTGTCTATACATACAATACATTTTACACAACATTTTTTAGTTGACTACTCTAATTATTTCATGTACCTTTTTAAAAACCGGTCACCACATTTTATTACGTTGGTGGTACAGACGGGAACTATGAATGTACTGATTTAAACTTACACGATGTTCACTCATTATTATGATAAAAACGGGACTTAATAAAAGTAAGTGTACGCGATTAAGTCCCGTTTTTATCATAATAATGTGGGAACTATGAATGTTCAAAGAAATCATTTGTTGCTGCCTTAGAGAATTCTACTAACCGGAGCGGCCATGTCTGTCGTTTTCTGACGCCTAATGTATGACTATTCGTACGTAACGTACAAATAGCTATCTCAGATAAACGTCAGTCCGTACATGTGTATGTTTTCGGCAGACGGGAACGCCTGTCAATGGCCGCTTCGGTTGTTTGAATTCTCTAAGGAGCCCGGTATTGGCAGTATGGCAATATGTGCGAACGAGGCGGGGACAGATAGAAACGCACCATATGTATATACAGGGTGGAAATTATAGAAAAATTTTTTTCTATTTTTCCTAAATACCATAACAGCATTCGAGATGATTTTCAAGTACCACTATTTCTCCCACGACCTAATATATAATATCAATAACATCAAACATGCAACAGGTATTGTCCTAGATGATTCCTAATTACTAAACTAGACAGATTCACTATAGGATTACCCCAACACGGATTCCTATCATAACATTAATAGAGACCGTTTCATCCTCCAAATATAATCCCCCTAAGATTAATAAGAAAAGTAATGTACCTCTTCGGTTTGCCGCGACAATTTTAACAATTTCAAATCAATCTTGAAGCAAATCAAATTATTTTATTACTATTAAAAAAAATGCAAGAAAAAAAAAATATTTTTTTGATTTGCAATTTTTAAGTAGTAACACTCTGTATTGCCGTTAGACACCAGAGTTTATAAATTAATCATTTGCCACATATGAAGTTATTTAAGGCATTTGCAACTCTATTGACATTGTTTGGATGTAAAAATTGAATTTTTATGTGGCAAACGGTTAAGTTATCGACACCCATATCATAAATCCTCTATTCTGCGTTCGGAAACCGTATGTAATTACCACCATTATTGCAACCAGTAATGTAACATCAGTGTATTATCTGTGGCAGTGTTGTAAAAATGTATGAAAATCGATTTTGGTAACGTAATGAAAATCCTGCCCTCCTCCCCGACCGTTCGCACAACCGAGTTGGCAACGGCGGTGCAATAGCGGTCATTGTAATGGTTTCCAAACAAGTCATGGATTTATAATATGTGTGTAGATAAAGCAGTGTACGTACGTGTGTGTACGTAATTAGGCCTTAAAACACTCGTGTGATATTATTATGAAACTCGCCTGCGGTTCGTTTCATAAAACCACACTCGTATTTTAAGGACCCTTATTACGTAACAGTTACATAAACTACTATTCAGTTCACCTAATTCTTCTTCGAAGTTGACTGCCCCTGTGCCTGTCTCTTGGGCCTACTCGACCCAGCCTGACTCTTCTGTCTACCGTCCAGCCTTTGCCGCGGCTCTGTCTTCTTCTCCTGCCACGGTTTCTGTTTCTCAGGCTTTTTGGTCTCCTTAGATTTATCTTGGCGTTTAAGTTTGACTGGTGGGGCCGGTCGTATGTTCAGGTCTTGGGGGCGCTGAGCGGTGGAGCTGTGGAGGCGTTGGGGGGATATGACGGGTTCCGTGAGGGTGTCGGAGCTCCGCGAGGTTAAGTCTCACAAGGGTTTCCTGGCCTTGACCATTTCCTCGCTGGCCTGCCACAGTTTGGTCTCCACCTCCTTGTCGAATTGGTACTTGGAGGTGTACTCGAGGCAGTCACGGTAAAATTTTCCAGTCTTCCCCTCTATGCTATAGTCGGTCGCGCAGAAAACTACGCTCTCTGAACCCTGAAAGTTTTTACAGTAACTTTAGTATATTCATAGCCTGAAGCCTGGCCGCAATTTCCTGAATCCGCTGGTGGTTATCAAAATCTGTTTAGCCGTTATCACGTCTCAACCACGAGAAAATAAACACTCTAATATTCAAATATGTTCTGTTATCGAATCTGAGGGCTCCAATTTTTTTTTTGCTAATATAGATTTATTTATCAGGCCAATGTAGTAATGACATTTTAATAAAAAAGTCGTTATAACTAAATAAAGAATAAAACCGGCCAAGAGCATGTCGGGCCACGCTCAGTGTTCATCCGTTAGTTAAGGGATATTTGGCGGCGCTTACGTCATTTTACTATCCGGCACCTACGTCCTTTCACTATGCGTTTTTGAGAGATAACTCAAAATCGGCTCAACAAATTTTATTCAATATAGTATTTCCTTGAAAGTACTTATCTTACTTCCATGAAATTTTCATATTTTTTGGACCCAGGGTTCAATAGTTAGATGGGGGGACGCCCTTTTTTCAACTTTCAGAGCTATTGTTTACGAAGCTATTATTTAAAAATATTTTTGCAGTTTTTATTCTACCACTTTGTCGGCGTGATTAATGCACATAATCATATCTAATTTTAGCTTTCTAGTCCTAACGGTCACTGAGCTAGACCGCGGACAGACGGACGGACGGATATGGCGAAACTATAAGGGTTCCTAATTGCCTACACAACCTTAAAAATGAACGACCCCTTTTTGTATACTAAAACCTTCTCCAGAATGTAACAAATACTTTTGTGAATACCGCATCAAAACCGGTACAGCCAAACGCGAGATAATCGCGAACAAACATACGGGTCAAACTGAGAACCTCCTTTATTTCGAAGTCGGTTAAAAATTGAAAAGCTACCGTTTATTTAAAAACATCATTATTTTTATCAGCCATTCTTTTCAACCGTATTTCATGCCTTTCATGCCTAACTTGTAATTTTTTTTACTGAGTATCTGTAACTTCACCGTATGTAACGTTGGTTTCGCTTAAAACCTTGGTTTGTTTACGCAAGTGAACAAAAAACATTGTGTGTAACTCAGGCGGTCAGATATTTAAATATGGAGTCATTAAATTCCTCCTTTGCTGGAGTAATTCTATATTGCTCTCATTCGCTATATTTATCTTACCCCACGTTGCACAATTAACCATTATTGTGATTGTATATATTTATAGTTATTGTAAACCATACACTAATTAACCCAAGACCCCGCATAGCCGGGCGACCCCCGCTGCCACGCGCGAAGTAATTTTACTCTATAGTGAGACACTAATATTGGAAGTGACAGTAAACATAGTACGTCTCCATGACAACCATTGATGTCTGACTCTCTTTTACGCCCCACGGAAGAATCGCGCGTTCCCTGTCTAGCATTGCGAGTTCCCCTCCCGCACCTTTTTGGCAGCTTAGGTTTCAAAGAAATAACGCGCTAAGCGGAGTATAGAGATATCTTGTATATGTTGTAAACACTTTTAATAGGTAACGAACAACAAACCTAATCAGAGAAACATTCGTGTTTAACAAATATTTATGAATAATCTCATTTTACGTATAAACTCCCGGCAAGAGCGACCTTAAGCATCAGAATGTTCTTTGATCCAAATTCAAGAGCGTCTGTGAATATGCTCTTAGTGCCGCCAAGTTCAAGGGCCGTTAGATTTAATAAGAGCTTGAATTTCATATACAGGTCGTCCCACGACCACGACATTGCCACATGGAGGGGAAGTACTTTAAATACTGTAATTTACTGAAAGAAGGCTTCATTTTTATTTTTAAAACAATACGAACTGCATTCAAAGAATTTTAAATAATCGCCTATCTGAACCGGGATTCGAACCCGCTTCCCGGTTGTGTGCGAAACAATTACATTGCACGATTTCGGAGTTGGTCGCTTAGTTGTTTAGTATCACGTGACTATTACCTACACCACCAACTACTAGGCTCTCGCAAAGAGAAGTGTCGTAGAATGTACGAGTTCCCATATAAACCTCGACACTTCTCTTTCCGGACAGACTCTACCCGCAAGCCTGCCAATCCGAGCCGCAACAAAACACAATTAATGAGCGGATGCATAGAAGTAAATGATTGTTTATTATTTCGGGTCAACACGTTTCTAGACCCCTGACCTACTCCACCCCAAAGAGTATGGCTAAGGATACAAAAAGAACATGTATCTAAATGATAATTACCTGCTGAGCCGACCTCATGAACAGTAGAGCGATTGGAGCCATCAGGATGTAGTGGTACCATCTCAACGAATCTCTGAAATAAGATTAAGAAGTTTTGAATATGCCGCACAATTATAGTTTAACCAGGGGGGTTTCACTCTGCCTCTGTCCATTGTACCCGTTTTTCCCGATGCGCTTACCGCACCGCGAGGGCTAATGAGGAAGGGTTGGCACATAGCTTATCACCTCATGGGTGCGTTCGAGAATATGTGACGTTTTCAAGTCATAGTCGTAATAGGTACATCATTATTAATAGAGTTTATTTCTAAATTACTTTTTGTGGCAATTAACGTCTTAATGATAGATAACCACAGGTGCGCCACATCAACGAAAGACGAGTGTCGATTTTGAAGTATCGGAGCTATCAACATGGCGGTTATAGTGTATAGGTTTTGACGTCCTCAAATCTTAATATGACGGATTTTCGGCCGCTTTGGGTTTTTACGTACTCGCCATCTCTTTTTGCTTATGAATATGGCGCTGAGTTAAAACGAGTCGAGTATATTTTTATGTTTTGATTTACATATGTCGGATCTCCTATAAGTACATCCATGTAGATAACCGACAATGATGTGTACTTTTGATTGAAATCGTCACATATTATCATTTCAGCCAGTGTTTGTGGCATGTTTCAAACCTGCATGGATATATGAAGCACGTTGAAAGCACATACCTAAATCACAAATATAAATTTTGACAGCGTAGGCAACGTTATACCTAGTATAACATAAGCATTAACATATGGTAAAGAAAAATATAAAATCGATAGATATCACCCTTTTTAACACGTCAAAATAAACCTTGTTGCATTTAGATAAGAACGACCCAGCAGTCGAGTCTTTGCGTATACAAAACTATATCAGTAGCGATAAAGAGGTCGATTTATCAGTTGAACTTAGATACTGTGGCATTCGATCTTATTGAAGCAACATAGTATATGAATTTTAGACTTGCGTGTGTACCTAGGCAAATGTGATAATGGAAATCTAAGACAAATTGAGCTTATTTTGATCATAAAAATCGAGATATACGAGTAAGTACATACAAGGTCTGTAGGTTATGCACAAAACTACGAGTACTACTTTTTGACATATGATAAAAAACTCGTTTGGTGCATCAAATTTTTTTATTAATAATGATATATTGTAAAGAATAACTCTATTCCTTGAAAACCTACTCTGAGAAAGTCAGTCAATATCTAAAGATATCACTTGAACAGGTTGGTGTAAAAAAAGTACGCGTTACTTACGTTCAGCGTACGCGCGGCCGTATGCGTAAGTATGCGTTGATGAGCTTGGAGTTGCAGTAGCCCGGGTTGTAGTAGCTACACTTACCATAGACTCCTAGGAAGTTAGTTTCTAAAGGTATCTCACCTGAACAGGTTGGTGTAACAGAAGCCCGGGCACACGGTGTGCACGTCCACCCCGGAGTCCTTCAGCTTGTGCGCGAGCGCGCGGGCGAAGTACGCGTTCATGAGCTTGGAGCTGCAGTAGCCGGGGTTGTTCCTCTACTTACCGTAGACTCCTAGGAAGTTAGTCTCTTAAGGTATCTCATCTGAACAGGTTGGTGTAACAGAAGCCCGGGCACACGGTGTGCACGTCCACCCCGGAGTCCTTCAGCTTGTGCGCGAGCGCGCGGGCGAAGTACGCGTTCGCATGAGCTTGGAGTTGCAGTAGCCCGGGTTGTAGTAGCTACACTTACCATAGACTCCTAGGAAGTTAGTCTCTTAAGGTATCTCACCTGAACAGGTTGGTGTAACAGAAGCCCGGGCACACGGTGTGCACGTCCTCCCCGGAGTCCTTCAGCTTGTGCGCGAGCGCGCGGGCGAAGTACGCGTTCGCATGAGCTTGGAGTTGCAGTAGCCCGGGTTGTAGTAGCTACACTTACCATAGACTCCTAGGAAGTTAGTCTCCTAAGGTATCTCACCTGAACAGGTTGGTGTAACAAAAGCCCGGGCACACGGTGTACACGTCCTCCCCGGAGTCCTTCAGCTTGTGCGCGAGCGCGCGGGCGAAGTACGCGTTCGCATGAGCTTGGAGTTGCAGTAGCCCGGGTTGTAGTAGCTACACTTACCATAGACTCCTAGGAAGTTAGTCTCTTAAGGTATCTCACCTGAACAGGTTGGTGTAACAGAAGCCCGGGCACACGGTGTGCACGTCCACCCCGGAGTCCTTCAGCTTGTGCGCGAGCGCGCGGGCGAAGTACGCGTTCATGAGCTTGGAGCTGCAGTAGCCGGGGTTGTTCCTCTACTTACCGTAGACTCCTAGGAAGTTAGTCTCTAAAGGTATCTTACCTGAACAGGTTGGTGTGGCAGAAGCCCGGGCACACGGTGTACACGTCCACTCCGGAGTCGTTCAGTTTGTGCGCGAACGCCCGGGCGAAGTACGCGTTTATGAGCTTGGAGCTGCAGTAGCCCGGGTTGTTGCTCTACTTACCATAGACTCCTAGGAAGTTAGTTTCTAAATGTATCTCACCTGAACAGATTGGTGTAGCAGAAGCCACACGGTGTGCACGTCCACTCCGGAGTCGTTCAGTTAGTGCGCGAACGCGCGGGCGCAGTACGCGTTCATGAGCTTGGAGCTGCAGTAGCCGGGGTATGTTCCTCTACTTACCATAGACTCCCGGGAAGTTAGTCTAAAGGTATCTCACCTGAACAGGTTGGTGTAACAGAATCCCGGGCACACGGTGTGCACGTCCACTCCGGAGTCCTGCAGCTTGTCCGCGAGCGCGCGGGCGAAGTACGCGTTCATGAGCTTGGAGTTGCAGTAGCCAGGGTTGTTCCTCTACTTACCATAGACTCCTAGGAAGTTAGTCTCTTAAGGTATCTCACCTGAACAGGTTGGTGTAACAGAAGCCCGGGCACACGGTGTGCACGTCCACCCTGGAGTCCTTCAGCTTGTGCGCGAGCGCGCGGGCGAAGTCGCGTTCATGAGCTTGGAGTTGCAGTAGCCAGGGTTGTTCCTCTACTTACCATAGACTCCTAGGAAGTTAGTCTCTAAAGGTATCTTACCTGAACAGGTTGGTGTAACAGAAGCCCGGGCACACGGTGTGCACGTCCACTCCGGAGTCCTGCAGCTTGTCCGCGAGCGCGCGGGCGAAGTACGCGTTCATGAGCTTGGAGCTGCAGTAGCCGGGATTGTTCCTCTACTTACCATAGACTCCTGGGAAGTTAGTCTAAAGGTATCTCACCTGAACAGGTTGGTGTAACAGAAGCCCGGGCACACGGTGTGCACGTCTACTCCGGAGTCCTGCAGCTTGTCCGCGAGCGCGCGGGCGAAGTACGCGTTTATGAGCTTGGAGCTGCAGTAGCCCGGGTTGTTGCTCTACTTACCATAGACTCCTAGGAAGTTAGTTTCTAAATGTATCTCACCTGAACAGATTGGTGTAGCAGAAGCCACACGGTGTGCACGTCCACTCCGGAGTCGTTCAGTTAGTGCGCGAACGCGCGGGCGCAGTACGCGTTCATGAGCTTGGAGCTGCAGTAGCCGGGGTATGTTCCTCTACTTACCATAGACTCCCGGGAAGTTAGTCTAAAGGTATCTCACCTGAACAGGTTGGTGTAACAGAATCCCGGGCACACGGTGTGCACGTCCACTCCGGAGTCCTGCAGCTTGTCCGCGAGCGCGCGGGCGAAGTACGCGTTCATGAGCTTGGAGTTGCAGTAGCCAGGGTTGTTCCTCTACTTACCATAGACTCCTAGGAAGTTAGTCTCTTAAGGTATCTCACCTGAACAGGTTGGTGTAACAGAAGCCCGGGCACACGGTGTGCACGTCCACCCTGGAGTCCTTCAGCTTGTGCGCGAGCGCGCGGGCGAAGTCGCGTTCATGAGCTTGGAGTTGCAGTAGCCAGGGTTGTTCCTCTACTTACCATAGACTCCTAGGAAGTTAGTCTCTAAAGGTATCTTACCTGAACAGGTTGGTGTAACAGAAGCCCGGGCACACGGTGTGCACGTCCACTCCGGAGTCCTGCAGCTTGTCCGCGAGCGCGCGGGCGAAGTACGCGTTCATGAGCTTGGAGCTGCAGTAGCCGGGATTGTTCCTCTACTTACCATAGACTCCTGGGAAGTTAGTCTAAAGGTATCTCACCTGAACAGGTTGGTGTAACAGAAGCCCGGGCACACGGTGTGCACGTCTACTCCGGAGTCCTGCAGCTTGTCCGCGAGCGCGCGGGCGAAGTACGCGTTCATGAGCTTGGAGTTGCAGTAGCCCGGGTTGTTGCGGCCCTTCAGCTTGCCCTGGAAGATGTGTGCGTTTTGACCAAGTAGTTTTTGTCTCCACGTTGGCATGTAGCGCGACATTTACAGGCAGTATCTCGCGCGCGATATTAGACTATCCGCGTCTTTCTAACTGTATCAATTAGAAACAGTCTATCACGTGCGTGCGTATAATGTTGCGCGCAAAACTTCTAAAGAACAATCAATACGAGTCAAGCTTCTAGAAGCTCAGCATATAACGCCTAGCCTAGTCGGTAGTGACCCTGCCTGTGAAGCAGGAGGTCCCGGGTTCGAATCCTGGTCAGGGCATTTATTTGTGTGTTCATCACGGATATGTTCCTGAGTTATGGATGTTTTCTATCTATTTAAGTATTTATATATATCTATCAATTATATATATCGTCACATAGTACCCACAACACAAGCCTTATTGAGCTTACTGTGGGACTAGGTTGATTTGTGTAAGATTGTCCTATAATATTTATTATTATTATTTATTTATATAAGAAAAAAAATTGCAGTAATTTTTTTTTATTTTTTAAAGTAGGTATGTTGATGGAAAAAGACTACTCTGGTAAGACCTTAAAAAAATCGTACTATAGCAGTGTGTACCTAATGTACAGTCCACACCAAAAATATGTATACAGTTTTGACTTTTATTACAATGGACTAAAGTGCATAAGCAGAGCCGGATTAGCCTTAAGGCAGAGTAGGCAACTGCCTAGGTGCCCCGCATTGGTCGGGGGCCCCGCGTGCACAGAAAAACAATGAAAATATTGCATAGACTGTAAATTAAATTGGATTATTTTTATATATAGGCTAGGGGCTCCGCATGTGAACCGAAGAAAATGAAAGTTATTTATAGAGTGAAGCATTAATTGCTAAATTTCTATATATCGGCTAGGGACTCGCAACACAACATTTTTTTGTAATATACTTTGCTAAAAAGAGGCCCCAAGATTCACATTGCCTAGGGGCCCCGAAATGCTTAATCCGGCCCTGTGCATAAGAGTCATATACTAGACAGGGAACGCGCCATTGTTCCGTGGGGCGTAAGAGAGAGTCAGATATTAATGGTTGCCATGGAGACGTACTAAGTTTACTGTCACTTACAATAAATAAGTGTCTCACTATAGAGTGAAATTACTTCGAGCGTGGCAGCGGGGTCGCCCGGCTATGCGGGGTCTTGGGTTATTAGTCTATGATAAGAGTATACATATTTTTTAGGCCTAGCAAAGAGCGGGACGGAGAAGTTGTTAGCAATACGCGAAATAGGGTATAGGGATATGGCATATTTATCAGTCTAACTATATTATTCATTGGTCTATATAGAACTTGCATACCTGTACCGCTAATTCAGATTCCCTCTTTAAATTCAAGTCATCAAAATTGATATTCCCTTTTTCGTGCAGCGTGGAGGACACGATCACGATTCTGAAATTAAAATATCATAGATTTCACCTGAAGACGAGAGGATTTAATGAAAACAGACCTTATCATTATAATCACAAGGCTCAGTCTACACTTACACAAGTGACATAAAAAATGTTTCACATTTTACAAAGATAAAAGCATTGTAAATCATTAAAAAAAACCATATATGTATACAGGGTGAAATATTAATCCCCGTTCATATAGAGCGAGGTGATTAGGTAGGCTATACTGAACAACTTTTACTACGGGACCAGCTCCGAAATCGCGAAAAAAATTCTGGCTGTTTCATACATTTTGACCGATCACATGTTGTCGTTTTCTATGGGGGAGCCAAATATTTTTTCGCGATATAGATTTTTCTTAGGCATTCCCAATTCAGTAACTCATTTAAAGTAAGGAATTCCACGACCATTATTTTAGTTATCAATCATTTAAATCAGGCTTATTTTTGTAATTAGTTACTGGCGATGTATAGTCAGGTGCAAAACTGAGTCAAGGCAAATGGCCGAACAAATTTCCCGTTAGTTAATTTTTGTAGCGGACTTCAATCTGAGATAACCATAAAAAGTCAAGAGTGATATAAATACGTCATTTTAAAGAGCATATGATGTACTATTTCAACTAATTGTCTTACCTGGTTGTGTAAAAGAAAAATATAAATATTGGGTTAAATAAAAAAAATATAGTTTTTGGTTCAAAATCATGGATGAATAAAAAAATCAAGATTGTGAATGCAATGAATCGAAATTGGCTTTTCATATGGATACATAGCTGACACCGAGACGAACAAATATAACCTAAAAGTTTTTATTTTTTCCGTAATTGATCAGACTTATTATTATTATTATTTTGGTTTCTTACATTTCTCAGTACACAGGTACTGGCGCAATGAAAAGTACGGGCCGAGGCCAAGTGCATTTCATATTGGATTCTTAAAATAAAGTTTCTAATCTACATAGGTGGTTGCGTTAACATGGGTGTTTAGATTTGTTTGCTAGGTTGTTAGTTGAATATCATTCTGCAAAAATTTTCGGACGATTCGGCATGTATTGAGAATAACAGCTTTCTGCATAACTATATAAGAAGAAGGTGGCATTGGTAACGCTTTCAAGGAGGCGTGTAATTGTTGTGGGACGATACCTGTAGTTGATAAAACAATGGGTACTATGGTAACGTTGTTAAGCTTCCATATCCGGGTTATTTCTTCTTTTAAATCGGTGTATTTCGACAGTTTTTCAGCTATTGTACTTTGAATATTATGGGTGTTTGGGATTGCTATGTCTACCAAGAAGGCTGTCTTATTTGTTTTGTCTACTACAGTGATATCAGGTCTATTATAATGTATGGTTCGGTCTGTTAATATAGCTCTATCAAAATACATCTTATGGGTTTGGTTTTCCAATACATTTACAGGCGTGTACTTGTAGTAGGCGGTGGCTGGAGGAGGGATCGGCGTTTTTGATGAACTACATTTGCTACCTGGTCATGCCTGTGTTTGTAATCGGTTTGGACTATTGCTCTGCATGCTCCGGTTATATGTTGAATGGTTTCAACTGAACTATTACACTTTCTACATAAGTCGTCGGGTCTATTTTTTATTATGTACTTTTGGTAGTTTCGGGTCTCAATAACTTGATCCTGAATGGCCATAATAAAGCCCTCAGTCTCTGGAAAGAGTTCACCACGATTCAGCCATGCGTTCGACGCCACTTTGTCGACAATGGGTTGGCATAAATCATGACGATGTCTTCCATGTAGAGACTTTGCACTCCATTCAGCTATTTTGCTTTTGTGGTCTGTTATGAATTCGGTTTTTTGGATAGTTTTATCAATAAGATTCAGGGGGGTGAAATTACGATCATTCTGTTCTATGGCTTTGTGAATGAGAGAGGAGTCAGATTTTTCGTGAAAGTACTTTCTTAGCGTTGTTACTTGTTTGTTATATCTATGAGCCCTCTGCCACCTTCCTTTCTTGGCAGGGTAAGTCTCTGGAAACATGATCTAGGGTGGTGTTTTCTAAATTTAGTCATAGTGGTATTTACTGTGCGCTGCAAAGATTTTAGGTCCGATTTACACCACCTTATTATGCCAAAAGAATAGGTCAAAATGGGTACTGCGAATGTATTGATTGCCTTAATAGTATTTCGGGAGTTTAACTGAGATTTGAGTATTGAGTTGAGCTTGTGTCTAAACTGTAACTTTAATTTGTCTTTCGTGTCTTTATAATGAATACGTTGTGATTGCAGATATCCTAAGTATTTGTATCCTGTTATCTCTTCTAAGGGGTCTATTGATTGTCCGGTCTCTAAGATATAACTATGTTTGTAGCTTCTTCCTGCACTCATGGAATTAATTTTACATTTATCTATCCCGAAATTCATTTGTATGTCTCTTGAGTAAATTTCTGTCAAGTTAGCTAATCGATCGAGATCAGTTTCGTCAGATATTATTATTATATTATTATATCGTTTTAGACAGGCAGCTCGCGCTGATAAGTCTAAATCAAAGTTCACTAAGCACTAATTCACAACTTTAGATAGTTTGTCGGGTCTATTTTTGAACTGATTAACACTTATCTTCATTTAACGATGTCGGTGCAAAACTGAGTTAGTACCAAATATTATCTAATAGAGAAAATGTTTATTTTTATCTACAATAACATAATAGGTCAGTAAGTTTATTAGCGTTGTTACCAATTAATAATAAAATAGTAACTGGCCTCTTCTGAAATAATGAAAGAAATGCTTCTTTCATTATTTCAGTGTCAAAGTGATGCACATTGGTTCAGTTATGCAACCAACTGTAAATGCAAAAAATTTGGAGGCATTGAAAACTTCGTCAACTTGTTGCCATGTTGTTGGATGTTTTCCAAAAAATGTACGATACGTAATTTACAACTCACTAGTGAAGCCACATCTAGAATATTTAATTGAGATCTGGGGTTCTGCGGCTCGCACGCACTTAAATAAGTTGCAAATTTCACAAAATAAACTAATTAAAGTATTATTTGGATATAACTATTTGTCGGCTACAAGCAAAGTTTATAAAGAATTTAAATTTTTACATAAAAACTGGCACACAAAGCATACATTTTCATATAAACATAATAATTATAACTTTCGAAATAAATATAACTTGAAGTTGCCTCTAACAAATAGAACAAATTACGGAAAACGAAGTATGTTAAACGAGGGTGCGAAACTTTTACTACTTACTATAAACTTTACTATATACTTTACTATATACTTTTCCTTTAAACATACTTCGGATATTAAAAACAGTGCTACGTTAAACATATTTAAAAATAAATTAAAACGTACGTAATAGATAAAATTCCACTTATATACTATGAAAATGAATAAATACTGTGAAAATGACCGGCAAATACTAATAATTTAAACTGCTGCTAAACTGATAATTTTTATGATTTTTACGCATTCGATTCCTACTAAAATGATATTTAACAAGAAAAGTATTCATTAAATTTAAATTAAACCTGAAAGTACAAATATAAACTGAATAAATTATATCTATTAACTGCATAAAACCTAGCTAATAACTTTTGCTATAAGTACTTAGAACTCACATACATAATAAATAATATTAGGAGGATATTATCTAAATTGTTAATTAATAGCTTTGTCCCTTCACTCGCAGAGTTATGCAGATTGTTCTTACACTACCCACTTTTAGTACTTAGTAACCTACGAGTATGTACGGTTTTTGCATCGCACGGGCGCGGGTGCCCTTCTAATAACAACCTTACATGCATTGAAATAGGTAATCCTATTAATCTGTTCATGCTCCCGTGAGATGCAGAAATTATACACATCGTGTATTTTTATACAATAAGTCAATGTAATATTCTCCTTTTAAGTGAATAGTGTATATTCTTATGGGAATAAATGTCTTAAACCATAAAGCGATCGAGCCTCGGCAAGGCGTATCGTTGCAGGTTCTAGTCCTGCTGGGTTGATTTTTTTTCAATGTTTTCAATGTTTGTATTTATTTTATAAAACTGTTATTTGAATGATTTTTTTATAACAATTTGCACCAGCGTTTGTAAATAAGTAAATCACACAGTATAAATATAGCAGAATTCATTTATATAATGCAATAGCATATGGTCAAAACCCTTAGGCATGAGGGAATGACAAAAAAGAACTAGATTTTAATATCCGTGAACACAAATGCGAATATTTCCCACTCATATTCGCAAAGAGAATACGTATATGGATTCAATGACTGTGTAATATGGAAAGTTGTGAACAAATGCACTAAAAAATACAAAATGTGAACGCAAATCCCCGAAAACATGCAGGTATTATTGAATGTGAACATGGTCGCGTTCACCAAACCATTAAAATATATGCTGAATCTTATTGTATGCGTTTCTGTTTATTATTTATTATACAAAGTGAAACAAAAATGCTGGTGGTCCGTTTAAGGATTTCATTGGTATTATATTCACATGGGGAATTTTATGTTGAGTTGCGTTAATCAGTCTAGTTGATGTAACCGGTCCTTAGTATATTATAATAATTTTAAACAAAAAAGTACCGACTTCACTTAGACTCCAACTTTCGAAAAAGAAATGCCTGACCTACTGTAAAAAAATATTTAAATCACTGTAGGCATGCCTATAATATTTGAAGAGTTCCCTCGATTTCTCCAAGATCCCATCATCAGATCCTGACGTGGTTACAATGGGACCAACTGTGAAGTCTCTTTCATACAAAAAATTTATTTTCCCAATCGGTCTGGCCGTCTTCGAATAATTGGTGTACATTAAAAAAAAATGCAAAACAAAGATCCCAACAAATTGAGAACCTCCTCCTTCGAAATCTTGAAGTCGGTTGATAAAACTAGGATACATACCTGCTGGGAGACGCCCGCTTCAAATGATCCAACAACAGATTAGTTAGATAGAAGTGGCCCATGTGATTAACACCGAAGTTTATCTCGAAGCCCTCCTTAGTCTTCAGGCCGAGGTGGAGCGGTACCGCTACACCGGCATTGTTGATCAGCACATCAATCTTGTAGAAAGCTGCCTTCACTACTTTTACGAAGTTCTCGATGGATTCAAACGATGCAAGGTCTAATTGCATGGGGATCTGGCAAAGATATCCAATTACAGTAGGACCTGCTTAATATGATTAATGTTAAATAGGTGTGTCCAAACCTGACGCACTGCCTCGCGAGGAAATTGCCGCGTGAGGCAGCTCAACTAGTGTGCAAGTGCCTCGTGATTTGATTTCCTCGTAAGGCGGTGTGGACCCGCCTAATAAGATTTCTCACACGATTTTATATCCGTACATAAATTGAGGTCCCACAGGCCAGCCCCACATAATACGACATCATTTGACTCTTCAGCTCAGATTTTTATTGATTTCAAGTCACTGAGGTATCTAAAATTATACTATCAAATAATATATGGCTAATATTGTTAGGGGTCATTCTCACCCTAAAAAATACACAAATCAACTCAAAACAAGAGGAATCCAGAAGGTATTTCGTAGAAACTCATGTTTTTGTTCTGCATTAAGTCGATTACTATTTTACTAAGTTTTTTCGACTCTTTTGTCACAGAGAAAGACAAAATTATCCCCAGAAATTTGTGTCGTACAGTCGACTACAATGAGATGTATCTACTTTCTAACCTTAATGCGTTGTAATAAGGTTCAAAAGTGGATACATATCTTTGTAGTTGACTGTACATAGGGTTGCCAGGTGTCCGGCTTTAGCCGGCCATGTTTGGCTTTTTACAGGTGTGTCCGGCCAAATAAGTCCTCGTCCAGCCTGTCCGGCTTTTGTTAGGCTTTTGTCTGACTTACGCTACGCGCCAGTCACGCCAGTGGCACGATTCGAAAGACCAGCGTAGCGTATGCAACACCGCAAATGACGCGCCGCACGCAGTAAGTGCATAATTAGAAAAAAAGAAATGATTGTGTTTTTATTATAGAATATTGTCGGCTTTTTGGACAGCCGTCCGGCTTATCAAAAAGCTATTAAAAAGGCATGTCCGGCTTTTGGGATCAAATGTTCGGCTAAATTAAGCGTGGAGTCCGGCTTTTTCATTTTTGGGCCTGGTAACCCTAGTTGTACAGAACACAAGGTACACAACTCCTTAGAGTACTCCAAGAGCTTTTAAGCATTATCTGTGTGAATAATACTTACCAGTTCCCCGCTGGTCGGCCGTGCCTCCCTTATAAGCTTGATAGCGTCCTTGGCCTTGGCGATATCCCTACACGCGAATATCACCCTAGCCTTCCGCCTGACCAGCGCCTTGGCCGTCTCCAGCCCTATCCCGCTATTCGCCCCCGTAATAAGAAACGTTTTACCCCTCAAACGAGTGTTACTTAAACATTTCCCCCATTTCCTGGACCTCCATGTACGTATCAGTCCGACGGCTAAAACAACTCCCATAGGCACCGCTGCCGCGTATATGAGGTGCTGTGAAACCATCGCGAGCTCGAATAATTTACTGATTTTGATTTGAATAGCTTATTTTTTTCACGTTTAAGTTATATCAAGAGGCGCAACGGAGATACGGGCGATACGGCTCTCTTGAGAAAAAGATAAATGTCAAAAGTGACATTCGGCCAAAGGTCAGACTTTTCGTTCGGAAACTCGGATAGTACGATGCTGTGAATGTGATGTGTAAACCGTGTAAACAATCGATTGAAAGTATGATTATTTGTTATCAAACGATCAAAAATATTAAGTAGTGTTCGAAGAGCTATTACCGCAAAATGGAATATGATTTATAGAGATATGAGATCTCTAAAGGCTTTTATTACTAGACCCAGCCAACTGGCAGTTGTTAATCGGTGGAGACCAGAAAAGGTTTGTAAAATCTCAATGAGGGTTTCCGCGATTGAGATTTTCACTAGATGGCAGCACCGTGACGACAGGTCTTTTTGGCAGTAGCTGTCAAAATCCACCAATCAAAAATTATATGGTTAAACATGATTGGTGGATTGCATAAAGCTCTATAAATGGAGTACGCTTCGCCTCATCTTTCCAAACAAAAAAGTCTGCCAAAATCTGAGGGGGGCGAGGTAGCACGCATGTGAATTTTTCAAGTCAAAGGTACATCATTGTCGGTTGTTAATACAGTTTATTTCTAAAAGAAATTATTATGGCAGCAACGCTTTATTGACAACCAACAAAGATGTACCTTTGACTTGAAAACACCAAACATATTTGACATATTTTTTTTATACTTCATAACACTAAATGGAGCAATAGATAGTCGACTGTACAAATGTTAACATATGGTTCATTATTGGATGCAGTCTTTGGAAATGTCAAGCAAAAAAGCCAAGGAT
Organism: Pammene aurita; assembly: GCA_947086415.1. Classification (NCBI taxonomy): domain Eukaryota; kingdom Metazoa; phylum Arthropoda; class Insecta; order Lepidoptera; family Tortricidae; genus Pammene; species Pammene aurita. Next base: position 9,103,065 of record OX352289.1, on the reverse strand, counting down.
CATTTTTGATTGTATTTTCAAACAAAATATAGAAGACAGCAATCCTTAAGCGCGTTAAATATGGAGAAGTGTCAAACGTCAAATAGTTACTGCCCGTCAGAAAGAAAACGATTGTCTTTGAATCGATTCTGTAAACGAAGCTTGATTTTCGATTTAGGTTAAATCGTTTATTACGAAAGTAATGATAAATAAAGTAAAACTGTACTTACATCTGAAATGGTATTTCATCTTTTTGTAAACTAGACGAAATATAACATTTTTTTACATCCAAAAACAGCGCCTAAGGGCATTTTCACGGAGCTTGTTATCCATTGACAGCGATGACGAAAATGCGTGACATCGATTATTGAAATAGTTTTTATAGATGTACTAGATTTTCCGCCAATACTTTTGACAGAGGGGAAATGATACTCAGGGCCTCTCCTGGTTTAGAACTCTCTGGTGGATTGTGACAGCTAGACCTGTCGCCACGGTGCTGCCATCTAGTGAAAAACTCGATCGCGGAAACCCTCATTTAAAGCCCTGTTACACTCTTAGAGAATTCAACCAACCAGAGTGGCCATGACACAAGCGTTCGCCTCTGCCGAAAACATATGACCAGTGGTCATATTTATTGTATGGACTGACGTTTATCTGACGTGGCTATTTGTACGTTACGTACGAATAGCCACACATTTGACGTTCCCCTCCCCGCAAAAATCGGCAGACTTTTTTTGTATAGAAAGTGACAGACATGGCCGCTCCGGTTGATTTAATTCTCTAAGGTTACACTTGTCCTAGTTGCTTCCTAAATGATTTAATTCTAAATTTAGTCAAGTGTAACCGCATTTAGCAAGTAAATTTACTATGAAAATTAGTTAGTATCCTAATTAGGATGCTAGTTAGGACGCTAAAAAAAGTAAAGTGTAACAGTGCCTTTAGTAGTGAACTTTATATTTTTTTTAGAAAGACCCGCCTCAGCATTATGCTGACCCGAAAGCTAGCGCTGATCTTCCGGTGGGACCATTTGTGGACGTGAACAATAAGCTTATGTCAGTAGGTAGGTAACCAGCCAAGTGTGTTCCATCGTAGCGTCAGCATTACAGAGAGAGAGAGATATATCCCATCAAAAACATAAATGTGAAAGGCTGCCAAGTTCGATACTATGGGAATGCTTCGCCTATAAAAGAAGTGAGATCTGAATATGTACCAAGTTCCATAAAAATACCTCAAATCATAAATAGTTATAGGAATGCACACTTGATTTCCAGCAGTTTTTAAGGTACATTTTGAATAAGTATCAGTTACATAGAAATACCTAAAATTATAATAGTCAGAGAAACGCACACCGGTTTTTTTAGCAGTTTCCTGATAACATTTATTATTTTCAGTACTTTTTAATGATGTTACTTGGCAAGTTTTCACACACCACAAACCTTTTCAATGCATCGACACCTTTGGACTGCAATGTGTCAAGTATGTAATTTTCTATTAAAACATAATAGGCCACCAATTCTAATACCTACCAGTAGGTATTATAATTGGTGGCCTATTATGTAGCCCTAGAAGTGCACCATCCCATCTCAACCCGTGGCGTATCGTAGGGTGAGATGGGCAGTAGTATATATAATTCCATCTTAGAGTATATATGATTTCTGTAGCAAATGTCGTGGTTCAGCAGTGAAATACGGCGTGATGATGGCAGTAAGTATAAGTAAAACACTCACGGTTCAGCCAATGAAGCAATTGTATTTCAATAATACAATGTCTTGATATTTGTCCAGGGTATACACGATCAAACAGAACTAGATTTATAATTAAAATAGACTCAAATATACAGCGGCCATATTAAGTTCAGCAAGCGAGCAAGAAGGATATTTTTAGGTTAGGTGAAGATGACAGTCGTATAGGTGTTGCCATAGGTGAGAATATAATATTCCAACACTTCCCCTTATTCTCAACAATAGCAACATTTATATATATACTAGATGCTACACAAGACTAGGCCTTACAACATACATATGAAGTTACATGCCAATTAAATTCCTATCACAATACGCATGTATTCATTAATGCACGATATACTACATGTCAAACATAATAAATTTATCATTTGCAGGCAAAACTAACCATTTAACATTACAGTTTTAAATAAAATATTATACTAACTCATGCTTATCATTTAAATTCAAACCTTTCATAAATGTGTAATGTTTAGTTGTACATAACGGTTTAGTAAATATGTCGGCTGTCATATCATTTGTAGGCATATATTTTACAGTTATACAGTGCTTTTGAATCAGATCTTTGACATAATGGTATCTGATATCAATATGTTTAGTGCGTTTATGTGAATATTCCTTCGCTAATAACAACTTTTGAGCGCTTTGGTTATCGTTAAAGATAACTGGATCATAATGTTTATCAATAATTTCACACAGGAAATTCTTAATAAAACACAATTCTTTCGCTACATCACTAATAGCTAGGTACTCTGCCTCGGTGCTACTCAAGGCCACACAACGCTGCTTTCGAGATTCCCAGCTTACACAATTTGCGCCTAACTTTACTACAAAGCCTGTGTATGATTTTCTATCACATAAATCGTTAGCCCAGTCAGCATCAGTATAGGCTGTTATATCTAAGTTCTTACTCTTGTAAAAGCATAGCCCTAGATCTATTGTTCCTGCTAAGTATCTTAGAACACGCTTTGCAGCCACCCAATGACTTTTATCATAGTTACATAAAAATTGACTTAGCTGACTACAACTGAATGTAATATCAGGCCTTGTACACACTGAGAGATACATAAGGCAGCCGACTAATTGCCTGTATTTATAATCATCATCATCTAATGGTTCCGTGTCTGTTTGTAATTTACTATTTGGTACTAAAGGAGTCGCAACCTTTTTACATTGTAACATATTAAATTTCTTAAGCAATTTGCGAATATACTCCTTCTGATCAATTATTAATATATTTTTATCCCTAGTGACACGCATGCCTAAACAGCCTTTTAATGGACCTAAATGCTTTATGTTAAAATTTTGCTGTAACATATTATATAATTCTTTTGTATTATTAGTAGAGAATATGTAAAAGTCGTCTACATAGAGAGCTATAATGGTAAGATCCTTATCACACTTACGGATATAAACACAAGGTTCATTTTTGCTTTGAGTGTAACCATTTTTAGAGAGTAAATCATGCACTTTCAGATTCCACATGCGACTGGCTTGTTTCAGCCCATATATGCTCTTTTGCAGCAAACAAACTTTTCGTTCATCAGATATAAAACCTTTGGGTTGCTCCATATAAATCCTCTCATTCAAGTCGCCATTCAGAAATGCTGTAGTTACATCGATATGCTCTATGAACATATCATATTGGTGAGCCAATGAGAATAGAATACGCATCGTTGAATGACGTACAACAGGAGAGAATGTATCTGTATAATCTATTCCTTCTTTTTGTGTAAAGCCGCGAGCAACTAAGCGAGCTTTATATCGATCAAAATTACCCGATGTATCATGTTTAAGTTTATAAACCCACTTGCACTTGATGACATTACCGTCAGTGGGTCTATCTACTAACTGCCATACATTGTTTTCTATTAATGAATTATATTCGATTTCCATTGACTTTTTCCATTCATCAGAGTTACATGATGCAATAGCCTCTTCATAAGTTTGAGGTTCATCTAATATAGAGCTGGCAAACATACCTAATTCGTAGTCACCATACCTAGTGGGTGGTTTACCACGAGTGGCTCGAACAGGGCGGCCGCAGACGGTTACAGGTTCCCCTGAACTAGTCGCGCCTTCCCCTCCAACTGCAGCGTCTCCCGCGGGCATTGGCTCCGAAAGCAGCTCCGCATCAGGTGACCGCTGGCCAGCAGAGGACTCGTCCTCACTATTGCTGTCTTTGCCAGTCTCAGCATCTGTAAATTCATAAGAAAAATCATAAGTATGGTTCCGTTCATCATCATCATCATGTAAATTGGATAATTCATTTTGGCTTTGTTGAATATTTATATCTTTGTCACAGTTTTCATTATTATTTCCATTCAATTCATTAAAATATTGCTCACAAGGAATTATCAAATGATCAATAACATTATTATTATTCAAGTCATTTTTAAAATTACGATAAAACTTATCTTCTAAAAAGTCTACATTTCTTGCTAAAATAGCCTTAGTGGGATTTGATGGCTCAATAAGTCTGTATCCCTTTGTAGTCTCTGAATAGCCAACAAAAATACACATTTTTGACTTAGCTGACAACTTACTAGTGCGAGTAGGCTCCGGCAACAAAGAAAATGCTATGCACCCAAACACTCGAAGGTGTCCAAGATCAACACTGTGTCCGGACCAGACCTCCTCCGGCAACTGTCCTGCTAAAGCCCGGGTAGGGCTGCGATTCTTGAGGTAGATAGCTGTCATTACAGCTTCGCCCCAAAAACGATTGCAGAGACCTGCCTGTAAAAGCATGCATCTAGCCTTCTCGAAAATCACCCTATTTTGGCGTTCTGAGACGCCATTCTGGGCAGCACAGTAAGGTACAGTCAGCTGGTGAAGTATACCTTCCTTTGCTAAAAACTCCTTAAAAGTTGCATTACAATACTCACCACCATTGTCAGAGCGTAAAGACTTAATCTGCAAACCAGTCTGCTTTTCGACTACATTCTTAAAATGAACAAAACAAGACATTACCTCAGACTTCCTTTTTATCAAATATCCAAAGGTCTTCCTCGAATAGTCATCTGTAAGGGTTAACAGGTAACGCGCACCACCCCAGCTGTAGTCACTCATCGGCCCGCACACATCAGAATGCACCAGTTCGAGAGGCCTGCTTGCACGCCTTGCTCCATCCTTAGGGTAAGCCTTGGCCACAGGCTTCCCTGTAAGACACGCGACGCACTGCTGTATGCTGTCATCGCCCATCTGAAAAAAAACACCACGTGCAGCACTCTCTCTCATCGCACACATTCCATTCATACCAAGATGACCTAATCGCGAATGCCACAAAAATGCTCTATTTGCATCTGACACAGCTAACTTTGCAGTCTGTGATCCCTGCACTTGATGCAGAGTGGCCATCGACTGCTCCTTTGCACAAATACCTTTCAACCGATACACACCCTTACACAAATCAGCTGACATAATAGGTTTGCCTTCTAACGTACATTTGTCATAAATAAAACAGCCATCCTTTTTAAAAACCACTATCAAACCCTTCTCACACATCTTACTTACTGACAATAAATTTTCAGAGAGTTGAGGCACAAACATCACATTCTTGATGACTCTGTCAGAATCATCAATGCTCACATGAACATCCCCGACGCCACAGCTCTCTAATTTGGAAGATTTGTCAGCACAATTAATATTTGTCTTAGAGTCTTTTAAGTTATCAAAGAAGTCATAATTATTCACCATATGAGATGTTGTTCCACTATCCACAATAAAGTCCACAACACCTGTAGTCAATGTGTCTTCTGCTGTAGCCATAAACGACGAAACAACCAAAGTTTTTTCTTCATGTTTCTTGTTCAATCTTTTGAGTTTAAAACATTTTGATTTAATATGGCCCGGCTTGTGGCAAAAATGGCAAACAATCTTCTTTTTATTATAATTGTTGCTGGCAGCAAAAGCGCTATTCCCATTTCCATTTGTGTCCGCGCTAACTCTTCTGAAATCTTCCTGTAACAGCCTGGCTCTTACGAGTTCTGACGATAATGACTGCGATAGCGATGCAGTACCCAAGGCTGACACTAAAGTGTCGTAATCCTGCGGGAGCCCTGCAAGTAGAATTTCGGCTATCTCTCCGTCTTCCAAGGTTTTGCCTATATCTGCTAGCTGAGAAACTATAGTAAAAACTGTATCAATATAAGCCGTCATGCCAGCGCATTGGCCTAATTCAATCCTGTGCAAGCGACGCAGTAGGCTTACTCGACGGAATAGTCCCTTGTCCTCAAATACAGAACTAAGTTTTTCCCATGCTGCATTTGCCGTCTCAATGCCATGTACTAGTTGAAATAAATGGGGTTTGAGGCTTAATGATATTCTTGCTAAGGCACGCTGTATTTTAACTGGATCCGTATCAACCCCCGTGACTGCTGGCCAAAGTCCCTCTAGAATCAGTGCATTCTTACACATGAATTTCCATGAAGAATAGTTGGCAATGCCATCCAATTTCTCTATAAACATTCCGCCGCTAACAGTAGAAGATGAAGGATTCGCATTAGCGTTAGCGCCGTCCATCTTGTGTGTCGATGAACACGTAGAGGTTACACACACCTTGCTAATTTTGAGGTTATGTGAGTTGAACCGAGTTCCAAAATTCAGTTGCTTTTCAGCCAACTGCTTCTATCTTATTCTTCCTTATTTATGGAGTCTCTACCATCCACCTGGGTACCATAAACTGTAGCAAATGTCGTGGTTCAGCAGTGAAATACGGCGTGATGATGGCAGGGAAGTTATAAGTAAAACACTCACGGTTCAGCCAATGAAGCAATTGTATTTCAATAATACAATGTCTTGATATTTGTCCAGGGTATACACGATCAAACAGAACTAGATTTATAATTAAAATAGACTCAAATATACAGCGGCCATATTAAGTTCAGCAAGCGAGCAAGAAGGATATTTTTAGGTTAGGTGAAGATGACAGTCGTATAGGTGTTGCCATAGGTGAGAATATAATATTCCAACAATTTCCATGTTCTTGAATCTGCGATTTTATTAGTTGTAAAATTAGAAATTATTTAGACTATGCGAGAAAAAATAGTCTTTTCATTTTTGTTTGACTGATTTAGCGCACCTAGTGTACCTAGTGACCTGCTTTGCACTTCGTAAATCGTGGGTTCGGTTCCCGCAACAGACACACACAGAGTGGTGAACAATTTTATTGTTCTTGTCTTTAAGACAAACATGTATTGTCTTAAATTGGTATGTATCTAAATTTAAATAAGTCTTATCTCATTTCCACTCCATACCTACTTATAGTAGCACAAAATTACACATTCGTTGTTTTCGAAACTGACTCACACTTGGCCGTTTTCAGATTTTTACTTTATTTCGACCTAAAGACAAACCTTCGAGCCAAATTTCAGGTCGGTACGACCATTGGAAGATAGACCCATTTAGTTCATTATGACTTCATAGTAGAACAAAGTTACACCTTCGCTATTTTTAAAACTGACTTACACTTGGCCGTTTTCAGATTTTTCCCTTTACTTTGACCTTAAGACCTTTCTCCATGCTAAATTTCAAGTCAGTACGACCATTGCACAGTGTGAAATTTTACATCAAAATCGGACATGCCAGTTTATGGCATTAATAGATAGCTTTAGAGGTGTTCGACGAAATAGCAAGGTCTGTCTATGCAAATTAATGATACTTACTTTTTAAGATATTCATATTAATGTGCCGACTTTAATTTTTTTCTAAAAGTGAAATTCTTAATTTTCTCCAAATGCTTTAATTATTGGCTTGAACTTTACTGCTTATCGTCAGTATATTGTTACACAGTATTTAAGCTTGAAATAGCAATGTTCCTAATCCTTAAATAACAAAGAGATTGTACTTTGTATAAAAAAACTAAATATCTGTCTTATTACCTTTTGATACTGTAAGCGAAGTTAGTTTCAAGAAAAAAATATTATTTTACTTACTTAAAAAATCATAACAAAAATTCATTAATTATCGTCTCTGGATTTGGAAGTTATTAAAGTTCTATGTTTTTCTGATAATTCTGATCTTTAGGGATGTCACACGACATTTAGTTTAATAAAACAGAAACCGAATAACAGTAATTAATGTAAAATTACCTAACTATGCTCCGGTCATTCAACTGGTTATTATCAATGATATTTACTATAAATGGGTTATACTCTAACAAAATGAGCACAAAAAATACTTCCAAAGTTATGACTTATGACATAACCTAACAAAGGTTCTTTTATGTTTATCTATTTTGACAATCATTACATCTTTGTCACTCTCATTGTTAGAAAATTACAGTTTGTCTCTTTCCCACGCGGGTGACGGGAGCTCATTGACACGTCCGCGTCTCTGGCTTGCCGGAGCGTGACTAGCGACAGTTGTTTGAATTCACTCATATTAAGTGCTTCACTTTTGGAGCGTGCATAACCCATCTGTCATTATTATATATCATAGGTTATTATTAGTAGGTAGTATGTGATTGGACACCATACGTATAGATCGAGGACTTCACGGTGCTTCAATTTGACCCATTTCCTGCTGCCCAATTGAGCTGCAATATAGTGTAGCTACTTAACTCAGATGACATTACAATGTTTTGGTACCATCGAGCTGGTCTGATGATGGAGATCTGGAGGTAGCCATAAGGACTAGGTTATATAAAACAATGCTGTGCTTAGAGGTTTGTTAGAATCGTCTCGATGAGTAGTAGACGAGACGACTGTTGAAAGAAAAGTATAGTCGGCGATAAAAGCTTGTCTTAAAAAAAATATTTTGTCACAAAACTTTGTGACGCAAACGCTCTATGGAATGAAAAAAAACAGTGTGCATAGGCAAGGTAAAACTCTATCCTACAAGCTAACGCGTGAAGAAACAAGTCAAAACTTTTACTAAATTATTTTGCACATGTGTGAATAAAGCGACATTATCCCATACTATTTTTAAAGGAAAAAAAGTGAGTGAGAAAGTGAGAATAAGATCTCTTTTGATAACTGAATGACCCTGATACCTGTATGAAAGTTTTCTAAGAAGTAATTCAACTTCGTCCATCACGCCCATGTCACTTTTCTCTAATTTAAATTAAGTAGGTTTTGTAGGTCGGTACACAATTTCTCAATCTCTGAGTCCTCTTATTCCAATTGACTCCAATACACAAATGATGCTGGTTAACATCACGTTTTTTTTAATTATGTACCCTTTTCGTAATAATAAAATGCTATGTGGTAACTTTGCTATGTTAGATGAATCAGGCGCTTTACCAAGTAGCAGCCCTAACACAAATATTTAAATTGCTTCAAATTCTAAATCCTTTCATTAACGTTATTCAAATTAATAATGTCGACTAAATATGGTATAAAGAAGATCTCTAGTTAAGAATTAATTCCGCATACCTTTGGATTTTTATTTAAAAAAATTAAACAGTTTAACTACTAAATTGCAAATTTCTCAGATCAGAATATTTTTTTAAGGATAGTGGTGGTCTTAAAATTATCAGTCTGAAGAGATATAACGTTTACTATTACACGAAAGTTTATAAAGGCACGTATTCAGGAAATATTACCACTTCTATGATTTTTTTGGAGTTTCTGAAAGCAATCTTAAAAATGTGATTTCTTGAAAACTATAAGGAATTAACTAGTGGGGATTACATATTTATATTTAGTATTAATTGAGCTTTATATCACGCCATTATTTAACCCATGTCCGATTTTTATGTAAAATTCCACACTGTGCGTAAGTACCTACTCTTTTTATTTCTCTGAGTACCTACTAGATAACACCGTAAAGTTTATGTTATGAGTAACACCTGTTTAGTGTTTATTAACTGACTTCAAGATTTCGAAGGAGGAGGTCATCCATAGATGAGGTTCTCAATTCGTCGGAATCTTTGATTTATTTTTATATTTATATTCACCGAAGACGTTTGGACCGATTTGGAAAATTCTTTTTTTATTTGAAAGAGTTTACGAGTAGGTACTTCATAGTTGGTCCCATCGTCATCAGGTCAGGATCTGATGATAGGATAATGGAGAAATCGAGAGAACTCTTCAAATATTGTAGGCACACCAGGCACACCTGTAGTGATTAGGGTATTTTTTACATCAGCTCGGGCATTTGCTTTTGCTAAGTGAAGTCGGTTCTTTTTTGTTTAAAATTATTCGAACGGTAGTACTATTAGTTATTCTGTGCTAGAAGTCTGTGCATTTCGATGGCTTTTTGATTTTGAATAGTTGTCGCGCGATAACTTTAGTAACGTTCTTCTGATCTACATGAAATTTGGTGGGGTTGTAATATGTAATGAGCTCAATACAATTTGAGAGATCGTTCATGAGCATGATCGATCAAGGGGTTATGGAGCTAGAAGGCTCAAAAAATCATCATTAGGGGTTATATTACTTACATATATTAGTCAACTCGTTTGCAAGAAAATCGCGAGGTCTCAGTTCGATGCGGACTAATAGTTACTCCTGTTAGGCTAAGCTAAATATACGATTTGTTTTAAACAATGACTACGTTAATATAATAAGGTGTAGGTGTTAATAAATCTTTTTTTATTTTTATTAATAAATATTATGGGACAATCTTAAATACACTAACCGACCTAGTCCCACAGTAAGCTCAATAAGGCTTGTGTAGTGGGTACTAGACGACGATATATATAATAGATAGATATAGGTAAATACTTAAATACATAGAAAACAACCATAACTCAGGTACAAATATCTGTGATAAACACACAAATAAATGCCCTTACCAGGATTTGAACCCGGGACCTCTTGCTTCGTAGGCAGTGTCACTACCGACTGGGCGAAGAGGCCGTTGGCGTTTAGCTGTCACAGAAGATATAATAGTATTTCATTTCTACTGCAGGTACGTCACTTGGTTCAGACACGCGTTAAACTTTATACAGACATCAGAAATAGCTAATCAATTCGATAAAGTACTCGCTAAAGCAGTGGCTTTACTGAGTTAAATATACCTACTGCTCTGAAGTGTTGATAGAGACACAGCAGTACCGGTCAGTTGCTAAATTTACCGGTTTCAGGCGTGATGCTTCTAAGTATTGCCGGTATTACACCACCCTAAATCAGGCCCTAACGACAAGGATGCCGCAACATGTTAGACACTAACGTGCAATATCTCCAAACGTGTCTAGCGTAATACAGCGTCCTTGTCGTTAGGGCCTGATTTAGGGTGGTGTAATACCGGCATATACACTAACATGAGCCCAAATCCTTTTTTTTGTCGTGGCGCGTGCGCTTGCGGTTTGGCTACAATAGAGTTAACTGATAAGAACAGTAATCCGCAACGGGCCAAGAACGGGACGAAAGACTATATCTATATACTTTTTTTACCTAAATTAGAAGAAATCAGTAGGGAGCGCTGGTAGCCTGGCGATAAGACGTCCGACTTTCAATCCAGGGGTATTGGGTTCAAACCCCAGCTCGAGAATATACTGCCACCAAAAACTTTACAAGAATACACAGAAACTGTATTTAAAATCTTTGTTTAATTTTATCCCAAAGCGGACTTTCCACGTTCTCACGAGAACATTCTCGAGAACTTTCTCGCATATTGCTTTGTACTTTTATTGGAAGAGGACTCATTTATTTCTTAATATTTTTGTCTTTTCTTGTCTTCATAATTTTAACATATATGTTTTATTTATACTGGTACAGCAATTTTATCTCCAAATGAGACTATCAACATTAAAAAAGCTTAATTCTCTTTGCTCCAGCGAACGTTCTCGGAAATGTTCTCGACTAAGTTTTATGTGACTATTAATTTAAAAATAAATATGTAATGTCCCAAAAATATCTAACAAGTATGTAATTGAAACGAAAACGTTGGCATAAAAAACGAAAGTTGTTTTTATTTTAAAATATCTTAATTAATCAGACTCACACTATAACATGACTATAATTGTCTTTAAAAATCATTGAGTAACAGGAGATGACATCCCTAAGAATTTTTTTGTCCCAAAAGTTGTAGTGAAAATCACTAAAAGTCTATACTACTCTTTGATTCTGTCATAGCTGTCAACCACCAAACATGGCGCACAAAATTTGTTCTAGATGTCACATCTAGTAGAATACATAATAAATCAATGTTAAAAATTGGGGGAATCCAAAAAGTCTGATAGGGTAATTGTGCTAGTTTCCCGTCCAGGTCCAGTTTACCGTCTACTTGATTAAACTGCTGCATATAAATGGGAAAAACTTTTTAAGGTCAACAGTTTATATTTATAGATTATTCTTTAGTAGATTTTTTACTTATAAGCCTTTATTTTGGGAAATACTTAAAGATAAACATATAAATAAGTATGGACGGAAAACTGACAAGAGTGGACGAAAACTAGCACAATCACCCTACATTGTACATATCCGCAGCGCAGGCTTCTTCAGGTGACGAATGGAAATCCCCAATACGCTTTGTCTCACGCAAACTAATGATGGAATCCGCAGAAGGCTTCGTCGTTTATGTATTTTAATTTTGTAGAATAATAAATAAAACACACGTTCTAGCTGGGGCCGTATAATTTTAAGTACATATAGGGACAACTAGATAAAAAATCTTTATATCCAGATTAGGTATGAAAACAATTTGATATGGCAACATTACGAATAAGTACAATAAAATGATCTTTCCATATTATTATGATGAGTCCATGAGTAATATTAATATCATAGAGAACGATTACTTTAAAAATGACAAATTATATTAAGTAGATTACAATAGAGTTAGAAAATGACAATGAGCGGGCCCTTAAAATTTAATCGCTTCAACTGCATTCAGTATCCTCGCTAGACCTGGGATGGGCTGAATAGCACTCTATTTTTTACATTTGCAGCTACAATATTTTGCATCACTTTGTTTTAGTTGTTTAAGTAGCCCTTCGAATGTGCTACAAAGGTAAAAAACAAAAGAAATTATTTACAAAGTCGACAATAAGCCCCAATATCGACTCGGTATATTTTAAAGGACATCCATGTCCATTGTTTGATAGATTATACAAGACACATATAATTTTCTTAAACTATACAAATATCTTGGATAAAAAAGCAGGGCACTTCAGTGTACACACTAATCATATTATTAAACTATAGAACATCAATATCTTTGTTGCGTCTTTTAATTTTTTTAAACGTATTTGTGTGACATGGCGACATGCCTTGTTCTTCGTACATCCGTAAAATGCCGTAAACGAGTTGTAGTTTGGAAAACAAAAATCCGCCTTTTAGGCGGTTCTCGCACTGGCGCCGTCTGGATGCGGCTACGGTGTGTAAGCGAGACAGAGCTATAGACATGCATAGCACTATCTCGTTCGCACGACGACGCCGCATTCCGTTGCGGCGCCAGTGTGAAACCGCCTTAGTGGTGATAGTATAGTTTGTCCGGTGGTTTGTTAGGTACGGAGCATTAGTCCTTAAGCCGCCGGACAAACTATACTAGCGTAGGAAAAAGACAAATCCCTCCTATCCAAACTGGCCAAGTGCCTATTTCATTCTTTCTTTTTCGAACTCTTTAAGTAAGAAGGACAGGGAAAGGTTTTAGTTATTTCTCTGTTCCTCTCATCAGAAATAATTCAACGAGAAGGTATCTCTCATGGATTTATATGAAGTAGATCTAATTCTTCAGTCACAAAGTGACGCCGAAAGAGAAGGTTATCTAGGCGACTGTGTCTCGTTTTGACTAAGGAGGTAATATCGTCATCACAATCAATCTGTCAAATGTGACACCGCCCCCTATGCTCTTTATCGAACCGTTTTTACTACTTTTTACTAGTCGCCTATGAACGACTGTTTTACTCGGTAATAAGGTTTTGTGGCTATGGAAAATCCACTTCATATAAATCCAATGGTATCTATACACGTGTATATAGTTTAATACGTGTTCCATTTCAGATTCAAAACAGAATTTCATAGATATACAATATTAAAAAAAAAACTCTCGACATATTATAAAGTTAATAAATGATGACTTATCAAATGATAAGTGTTATTTTCCCTTTTATAACGCTTGGCACCAACACCGGTGATGAAGTGAACAGATAATACCGTGTTAATTTAACATTTGTGCTGTTCCATAAATATAATCGAATGACTTATATTACTTTAACGGGATTTGATACCTTATTCTATAGAAACCTTCGAAAGTAATAACGAAGACCTTTAAATATTTAAAAAAGGAACAGCTGGTTATTATATCAGAACGCGTATCATGGTTGTCACCGCCTATCACGCCATGTATCACTTTCGCACTTACATACTTGTTAGAACGTGACAGCTATGGTGACAAATATGTAAGTGCGAAAGTGATACATGGCGTGATAGGCGATAAAATGACAACTTACCATATAAATGATCATGCCTATTTAGAGACGTTAAATAAAGGAATACTATTGTATTTCTTAACTCGTTTCTTGCAGAAATTATAGTAAAAAATAGTAGGTATATGGTCTGGCCAAACATAACGTAATAAAAAAGAAAAGGCGATACTCAAATAACTAAAAATCTAGTATAACTTCCACGATAAGAAGCTTCGATTATCTCGCCTTTATCAGAGACTATAACAGTCTAGCGTTACTCCGGTACGCTACTCGTTACGAGGTGGCGCTGCTGCGCAATGTCATTTCCTCCTACTATTTTTGTATCTTTGGGTTGATCTCGTCCAGATGGTGCTTCATACTTGGGCCTCAAAGAGTTCTTAAACTATCTATATTATTTATAGTCTCTGCCTTTATGTCATAACACGATAGTTGGTGGTTGACTTATGAATGTTTCGGTAATTCACATTAACGCACTACATACATGTGGCCTTACGTACCGATACATACTAAATTAAAGAAAAAATATTGTAGTCATTTCATTATAGTCTATCCAGCCATAGTGACACGAGAAATATTAAGTCAGTTAAAAAATGCCATTATTTTTGTAGTGGTTGTGGTTAGTCGAGCGATCACTTATAAGTCTTATAACTTATAACTTCATAAAAAAAGTTACTATTCTTACTAGTAGGTAAAGCCTAACTAGAAATAAATCGTGCGCCATGTTGCGAAATTTCATTGGAACTCATTTCTTACACTGACAATCATTTTAATGATGTGTTGTCACTATTGTCATTGTCATTGTGGCGGTTTACTTGAATAATAGTAAAGTGTTGAATATTAAATAATAAATGTCAAGAAATGCCCAAAACTATTCATGGTCAAGAGCAAAACATTGTAAATAATGTATGTAATACACTGCTGTGATTGCTGAATTGAAACTATTTTGCTACGAAACATTTACAAATTAACAGTAATTAGAGCTGACAGGTAAACAAATCAAGATGACATCATACCATAGAGAATAATGTACTTTTTGACTATACTGAACTGTTGCCATATAAATAAGAATAATAGCGCAATCTTGACAATTATCATATATTTCTGGTCAGGCTTTACATACATTTGAAATTTCCCACCTTTTTTTAATTTATGGTTGGCCAGATTATTATATATCTTAGTGAATCTAGATAAAATGATTCACATATTTCCATTAAGTATTTTCGTGGAATGAAAGTACAACTGTTTTGGTTGAGTAACATTTAGTTTGGTAGTATTTTAGGTTCCGGTGTTTATTTATAAGTTTGTTTATTAATAATGTTCAACAACATTAAACACGACATTAAGTTCGATATCGATAATGCTTTTGTTATATGTATTCTAAATCCTGGTAAACATAATTTAGATTATGAAATCATCTATCTAAAGGTAGAGTTGAGATAATTTAAATCTTATCTTACTCTCATTTCAGCTCACAAAAATTGAAATACTAAATTTTGTAAATATATAGTCAAGAGGGATAAGTGTACCCGTAGGGACAATTGCGCCTACCATAGATATCGACGTAAATAAAGGGCTAGAGGACCGGCCACCGTGGTATCAGCTTTGATAGAAAGGAAAGGGGAATGTTGGTCAAACCCCTTTGAGTATTTACGCGCGATATCGAGGGCAGATGTAGTGACCTCAACAGGCGCACTTGTCCCAACTGTCTTTATATTTAAATATACGGAACAATATCATGCGCACCTAGCACAGGTTATAACGTAATTTTAAAACTATTGTCACATTGCTTATTATTAACATAAAATTCTAATAAACATTATTTAATAACGTCACATGTTTATTAGTGATTAAAAATGTACTTAACACGCAATACAACATTGTATAATAATTATCTAAAATTAAACTATCTATCAAGTAATTTTACTGCATCTTACATACATAAAACGACGCAAAATAAGTAAAGGTGGTTTAGAAGTACAGCAAGGATAGATATAATGCTTCAGCCCTTAGAGAAAAAATAGAGGGGCCTAAGCATAATTTAAAAGCATAAATAGAACGCTAATTAAAATAATTCCTAATGTTTCGAGAGAATAACTCGTTACGCTCGTATTTACATTTAGAATTGTCTCTTATTTGTGTCTATTATCATTTGATAGAGCAACATTCAAGTCCACACTTTATAAGCTTTTTTTAGGGGCGTATTCAACCTAGGGCCAAGACGGCCACGGCCCGGGGCCAGGCGCGGATACAGGGGGGCAACAGGGGCAATTGCCCCCCCCCCCCCCCCCCCCCTGAAACGCAAACCTCGTATCTACGAGGGCCATAGGTGCGGACCGCCAGACTTTTTGTGAAGGAAAGTGCCCCCCCCCCTCTGAACGAAATCCTGGATCCGCGCCTGCCCGGGGCGGCAGAACGCCAGCGCGCTGGGTTCATTGCGCCAGTCAGTCAAGTACTGGCCCATAAGACCTTTCTGGGCCGGGGTGCCCAATTTTAAAATACGCCTCTGGCTATTTGCCATTTAAAAAGGCGAGAAACAGAACTATGGGCAGTACTTCACGTACCCACAGCTTTCAAAATCCAGACTATAAAAGTTATAGTCTGACCAACCAATGTGTTAGTAGATAGACACTTTGCGCCTTCGTTTTTAAAATCTGCTGCCTTTAATTTGATTTGCCAGACTTACAATGCCTTGCTACGAGTAAATATCAAGTATGAATAATATTACAATTTTGTTAAATAAATAAACAAGCAGGCAAACAATCGTGGCTTAATTATAACTCAGAAATCTTAGAATTAATTTTAGTAGTTAATTTACCTAAAAAAGACGTTGATTCTGCCCATTACTTCCCCTAAAATTGATTGAGAAAAAATTACGCCAAAAACCTGATTCCATAAAACTGACGTATTAAAAACCAATCGAAAAATCTTCATCTCTTTCGCTATGGAATGTAAGAGCATTATTGTTGAGTCTGGACACTGTCACAGTTTAAAATTATTTACTACACTTGATAGGATTACGAGTAAGTATTTCTTGGTGTTATTATTAATTTACGTCCAACCTCGGCAACGTCCACATCTCTGTCACAGATGTATAAGAATAAACCCATACAGGCATGGGTTTTTTTCTTATAATCCAAATACTAAACGTTGAATTTCACGCGCGGTGTTTTTTTGTGCATTCAGCCTTTACAAATGTTAGGTTATTATGAAATCGATAATTATCACACATGACAATGACGATAATTATCAAGATAACTATCATTGATAATTATCCTTTCAAACCGTGTCACAGATTTCTGTCTGGAATCCAGTAGGTAGAGTGGCCCTAAGCGAAAACTGGATGCTGTGACTATGGCGACAAACTCCACTTTATAGTCTGGCTAACTAAAAACCGCAGTAGCAGTAGAAGTAATAAATACTCATCGCTATTTTATTGGTGAGGTTACTAGCGTAAGAAAAAGACAGATTCTCTCTGTCTATATCTGAAGTGAGACACTCTCTGGTCAAAGTATATTTAGACATATTTCATTACCCTTAGATCTAGACAGAGACTATAATTGAGGCCCAAGACTGAAGCGCCATCTGGACGACAGCAACCCAAAGATACAAAAATAGTACAGGGAAATAACATAGCGCCGCAGCGCCATCTTCTACGTACGGTACACTACTCGTTACGAGAGTGCGCTGCAGCGCAATGTCATTTCCTCCTACTATTTTTGTATCTTTGAGTTGCTCTCGTCCAGATGGCGCTTCAGACTTGTGCCTCAAAAAGTTATTAGACTGTGGCTGTCTATATTATTTATAGTCTCTGTTTTTAGACAAGGGTGTTCTGTAACTGTTGGTTTGACGTATTTTAAGGCGCTTTATGCAATCGCAACTCCTCTCTTTTTTTATTCAAAGCTTGATTAACCAACATACGACAATAAAAGGCAAGTTCCCTGTCAATACCCTCTGACATTTTATAACGCCAAAAAGCGATTGTGCTGAAATTGTCGAGTTTCCTACTAAAAACTGCTTACCATTGTCAATATTACCTACTACGGTTTTCACCGAAATGCCCCATTTTGGTCTAGCCCCAGTTTCGTTAATCCGACTATAAAATTGTCACAGTGCTTTTTGGTAAAACAATTCTGATCGGTATTTCAATATCAGTTTGAAGTTGACAGATGGTTTTTATCGCTTTAATATTTTACCTTAACGCAAACAAAATAGTCTATTATCGGTCAAATGAAAATAAAAAAGTTACAGAAATTGCAGGCTCGGTTTCGCGACATAAATGTAGCATACAAATTCCATTTTTGTCGATGTACAAACTTTTTAAAAAGTTCAACAGCCATCCATATAAAAATAAACACAAAGGTCTAAACAGCCGAAACACGACATCGGTTTCTATTATTTTTAATGTTGGTACCGTGACTTTTTAGTTATCTAAAATAGCTTGCGGTAATTTGGGAAGAAAAATACACTTCCAAATTTTTTATAAAAAAAATAAAAAGGCGGCAAAGGTAAAACGGGTATAAGACATAACAATTTGTAGGGCCCAATCTGTCAGGTTGGGAGGTGTAATAAGAGGTAGGGCACTTAGGGAGCTGAAGGAGGGATGGGGAGAGGCAGGGTATACAACAGATTGAGCCCTACAAATTGCTAGGTCTAATACCGGTTTAAGCGTGTCCGCGAACATAGAAAATTGAAGTTTCAACTGTATCTGTCTCTGTCACTCAAAATGGCAAGCGATGGGGATGGAGATATATGATTCGGATCGAAATTCGATGTTCGCGGTAGCGGTGTTATCCTGTTAACCTAGAGGTTATCCTGAAGTACATTATTTATGTCAATGTTGTTTGTTGTCCACCAACGTGCTGGTATTTGGCTATTTTGCATCATTTTTGTAAAAAGCACTATATTGGACTCGGCGCGAAGGGCCATTGTTGGCTTCGTATTAAATTAAACGGACTTCTAAAGTCGTCCGTTTAAACATAATCCTCAGCCAACAATGTGCTACTTCAATTCCTCGACAATAATGTACTGTTTGTCAGCGTATCCCATAACACACGGGTGCTGGCGCTGCGGGCATGAGACCTCATGACACCTTTAGGTGTTCTTGGCATTCAAAAGATTAAAAGTAATGGATCTGCCCTCATCCTCTTTCTTTACAATAAATAGATATGCAAGTGTTTGACCATGTTTGTTGATCGACCCGATATATGATAATGATAACTACGAATTTTACAGGCGTAATACATTCATTCACAATTACACATCAACACATTGAAATACAGTTTGAGGAACGTACTTAGTTACTCTTTGAATACCCGCTGAATATCGACTTTCCACACAGCCTGACAGTAATAACCAGTGGCGTATACCTAGCTGAGGATCGTAGAAAATTCACCAGTAATGGGTCAACTTCTAAAATGCCCCTTGTGTGCTTGGCCTGTTGGCCAAGGGCTCATGGCATTTGCTCAGCCTCACTATTAATTCTGTATATCATGACTGTTTGTAACCAGATCTAAATGTATTTTGCTACAAAATAATTATTGTGCTTAATTTCTCTTTTGACAGAGGTAATGTTAAGGTCGCACAAACGGCAGAAAGTTATGCGTATAAATCAAGATTTGGAATGTAACGTGTGACATATCATTATTTTGGCAGATAATCCTTAACTAATGTGGATGACGATGACGCAATAAGGAACCTTTGTATGTAGAGAAAGTTGGATAAATGTTTCCATAATATTAAGAAATAAAGGGAAATGTAGAAAAATCCACTGCCTCAGGCAAAACTCGATCGGACGAACCAACTGAGCTACAAAAACATGCCTGATGACTTCAAATTTCTCCGCCATATCCTTTACTCATATGCGTCCTAGGTCCTACTTCTTAAATGTTTCCATGTTTATTCTCACCACTCTTGTTTACATAGGTGTCGAGAGCTGGTGCTTGGAGCGGTCGACGCCGACGTCGACGGTGGTCACCTTCCCGTCCACCGGCGTCGTGGCTTCCACATCAGTGTCCGGCATTACTATGCACATAAACGTCTTCCCACTATTAGCGTCTCTGGGATAAAAAGTCATCGGTATAAATCTATCGCTCGTACCGTCAACGTACGCCGCTAGCCTAGAGTAAACTTCAGGGAAGTGCTTCTTCAGAGTCACGCCGCGTTTCTCAAGTTCTAGAAGAACATTCTGGAAGGAAATCTCTCGGAATTTGTGAGCGGTAGCCGCGTTCTTGTCCCCGGCGACGCCTAATTTTGACGTAAGAATGAGGGTCTCCCTGTCCTCCGGTGCGGTTTTACTGTCCCTCCTGTAACGCCGACGATTCTGTTCTTGGATAGAGGCGGTGACGGACTTGCTAAGACGGAGCTTCGCGCAACGGGACACCATCTGTCGTTCCCATTTCACCGCGCCTTTCGTCGGCACCTCGCTGATAATACAAACGGCTACATATAAAATCACTCTGGTTTCGGGGTTATACGCTTTGCATAACCTCCCCACTTCTGTGTACAGTTCGACACCCATCTCGTTCGGTTGCAACGCCGACCATTTCACAAATTCCGGTTCGGTCAAGTACTGGTAGCCGTGGGTGACGAATTTCTCGGCGGCATCTGTGCTCGTGAAGAACACTTTGACAACGCCGCGTCCCTGAGCTAGGTAGCCTTTATGGCCGACATTGCTAATTTGGTTGCGGGAGTCCTCGTCCTCCTTCGCCGCGGATATGATCTGTCTGCAGAGCGCGCTCGCTCGCGAGTGCAGACAGAGTTTCCTATGCTTCTCCCAATGCGCTCTCCGACATTCTTTAGAGCAGTACATAGTGGAGCAATTATGGCACGTCTTGTAGTGTCGTTTCGCGTCTGCTAAAGGTGCTTTCGAGCTGCATTTGGGGTATTTGCACTTGACGACGGGCTCGTCAGCGCTGTTCTCCGTGAGAATGGAGGCTAAGGAGGCGCGGGACTCGTGGTGCGCGGACTGCAGCTCCGGGCGCACGGCGTCCAGGCTGGTGCGGCGGTCGAGCGACGCGCTGGGGCAGGCGAACGGCTCACTCCTGCGCCGAGGCTCGCCCATCACCGAACGCGAACGTGCATGCATCGCTGCGGGGGTATCAACTGAATTCTTGCCTGAAATTATACGGTCACATAAGTCGACATCTCAGTTTTGTGGAAAAGTCAAGATTTAGATGAAATGGTCGTGATCTTTGGACTCAGAACCATTTAAGTAGTAACATGTACCAGGCATCAGCATATTAAACGTTTAGGTCGTGCAGCGAATGCAAAACCGTTTTTTAGGGTGTCATCTCTACATATTTTCTTAAATACTTAATTGAGGTATGCTAAAAACGGTTAATCATTCCCGTTTGGCGCAAAGTGAGGTCTTACTAATCTATGAGTACTTGAATCGAATTAATTTCCCCAGCGAGACCAATAAAAATAGAACACGACATTGACCACAAGTGTAAAATAAGAATCAAACGAAATTTTTAACACTATCGTTTCAAATATATTAGGGCCCCGGCCTTTAAATTGTGTGTCTCACTTTACGCCTCTTTAGTATGCCGATACAACACATAACGGATACTAACTACAGGGCATCAGCCAGCCAGGGTACAGTCACATGCAGCATTGGTCCAGGCGGAATAAGATAGCCACCATTTGATCGTCTGCCATTAGCTATTACGTCGATAGACGACAAAATGGCAACTAGGCCCTGTAGCCAAGATGACAATCGTTTGCAGAAAACGAAACGAAACGCTACACGCTTTCGGTCACTCTTCCATATTAGACATTAGTGCGATAGGGAGAGAATAGCGTTTCGATTCATTTTCTACAAACGATTATCATCTTGGCTAAGCTCCCAGAAGAGTATAAATGTGTCGTGGATGAAATAAGTAAGAATTGGAACGGTGAGACTTACATATCGTTCCTACCTGGTCGGTCGGGGTCAGGGCTGGGGTCGGTGAAGGAGCTGGGCGCCTCGCTCGGCGTGCTAAGAAACCTGGAGGCAGGTGAGGCACTGCTGTGGCCGCTGCTCGCTAGCTGCTCGTATCGGGGGCTCTGGAACGTTGAAAGGATGATTGAGCCGAAGGTGGAACAATTGAAAGTAGACCTTATACCTTCGCAATAAGGTTTAAACATGTCAGTGAACGATGGTACAATAAAACTAAAGTTTAGCAAGAGGAATAAATTCGCTTAGCGGACACTTTCGCAGGGTAAAATAAATTCAAATTTCAAATCTTATTGGTATCTACGGCGTCCATAAAACATTGTTAGTACATAACAAATATTAGTCCAAGATATAGTATAAAATAAACTTAAAATAATTTCCAGCGATGAAAGCAGTACGGAAACTGGCACACCACCTAATTTTGAAGAAGAAGCAAACGTAGTAGGTAGTGGATTACTTGCTTCCTGCTAAGTCAAGAGACAAATATATCAGGTTTTATTTTATGACCTATGTATGAATTCGACGGCGAGCAAAAATGCCTACCTATTCTAGCTTATTTCAGTGATTTATCAAAAAACAAGAATAAAAACTACTTCGGGCCATACCATAGACATACTAGCCATAGACCTGTCATGGTAATAATAATACCAAGATTGAACAGGATGGTCTTATTAAACTTTCAATAGACAGAGGGGGCGCTATTATCGTTGGTCCTTGTCATAGTCTCACGTTGTGATTATTGCTTTCTTCCAACAGGCCTTAAGTATATCACATAAACGTTTGTTACCCTCCACCGGTTTTTGTAGGGGAACAAAGAAACCGACTAAATTAAATTATGTAGGCTAGCTACGGTGCATACCGTAACTAACCCATGGATGTACTATATAGGGGATCCGACATATGTAAATCAAAACACATAAAAATATATTCGCCTCGTTTTAACTCAGCGCCATATTCATTAGCAAAAAGAGATGACGAGTATATACGTAAAAACCCAATGTGGCCGAAAAATCCGCCATATTAAGAGCTCAGGACGTCAAAAACTTATACACTTTAACCTCCAATACCTCAAAATCGATACTCTTCTTTCGTTGATGTGAACTAACCGTAATAATTTGGAAATGCATTTCAAGATGGCTGAAAGCATTTACAGCCATATTGAAATGCATTTCCAAATTAGTCGCGTTGCGTGTATTCTGTCTTTGGGTGTATTCGTGTTTCAACTCTAGAGAAGACTCTTGCTTTGAGCATCAAATATTCGGTAAGTAAGTAGTACACTCATGTTTGTGCAAGTTTTGAATTGCAATACTTACTTAGAATCTCTCTAGAGTCGCAGTGGAAATGCTAATTGCATTACGCTTTGATGTCTCCTTCCGTATTGGTATTCCAATAGGATACCCGAGCATTTCCGAGTAGAGTTCTCAGGCTTATTTAGTCACGAGCAAAAACAGTTCTTTATGAAACGTCAAAACTATTTTACTACAGTTGTAAGACTTGTAAGATATCTTATGATTTAAAAATTGCGATGATTGCTCCTTTACACGAGTTTTAGATAATTTAAAATCATTCTATATTGTATCATAAGTATGTTGAATCTTGCTATTTTGTGTGCTACCTAACTGCATTTTTATCTAACTTTATTTATCACAGAAATAATATAAAATTTTCGGGTTATAAAAAAGGTAATTTTTCTCTGAGAAGTTTCTATTAGGTATCATAAATATTCAGACCAGAATTTAGTTCAGTCTACGTCATCTTTTATCTCCAACGTTATGCTACCATCTGATCATCCGATCCCCCTAATTTGATACGACGTAATTTATGAACAGCCCTTTGAGGCGCTTATGCTTCATCTAGATGCAAGTTAAGCGTGCAAACTGAATGGCAACTCGAGCGAATTCAACCTTGATTCAACCGGCGGAGCGTTCGGCGTCGCATATATATAGTCTGGCAAACCATTTCTGTTAGTAGAAAAGCGCGGCAAATTTGAAAAATCGCTTGGTGGCAACACCTGTCTTTGAATAATTCGAAAATTGTGCATAATTTGTGTTTTATCTGTGGCATGTAACATTTTTAATTTAAAAAGTTAGTTTTGTTTACTTACGTTTTTAAGTTTCAGGTTGCGTACTTTATTATTTATCAATGTAATATCTGCCAACTCCGTTCAATAAAATGTACTAACAAAGCTTAGCTAAGATATAAATGTAAGTACCTACCTCCTGCAGGTATAATAAAATTTGCGTGATAAATATGGCTTTGAGGTTATGCAGGTTTGTATAGAATTATCATTTGAAGTTCTTTCTTTCAGTGTATATAAATCGAACAAATCAAAGCGAAAACTGGTGCCAAATGAAGTCCAAGAACGTTTGTTGCATAGGATGGTACTCAATATTGTCACAAAGCGATAAACATCAGATTTAAACAAGCACCCCGCTACCTAGATTTTTATCAAAATATTTTAATGTTTCCCTTAATACATATGTCGCATAAGCTATGTATAAAATAAACAAATACCAAAACCTTACGTCCGTTTATTAACTACCGTACACTTCACACAATAAATATACCTAAAATAGTCTTATAAACGAATGACGAAAGGAAATCATAATGAAAGGAGTATTACTGAATAATATGCATTACAATTTTATTCGTACAGATTATGCAGCTAATCCGATTCCATCTGAAATAGTAGTTTATGTAACTGTTACGTTTTAAGGCCTAATTACGTACAGTTGCATACACTGCTTTATCTACACTCATATCATTTATCCAAAATGCCGTATTCGGAAACCATTGAATGGCCGCCATTGCACTGCCATGGCCAACTCGATTGTGCCGGCGGTCGGGGAGGCGCGTTTCGGCGGCCAAACTTACAATATGAGTGTAGATATACTCGATTTCCTCGTCGGACTTGTTATTTTAGCATTCAATGTTAGTTTCCTTCCTGGATTTCAACACTTTCAACTATATTTCTAATAATGCAGTCACAATTTACAAAATTACACCTAACTACACTGACGTACGAAAGCAAAGCGACCGTGCCAATGCAGCCAACTAGGAAAAAAAAAGTTGGTTCGATATACATTGCTGGTTGTCTATGGAGCAATGCTGCTGTTCGATTCGCCATAGAGTGTTGCTATATTTTTATTTGATGTACATTGCAACTGCGTTCGTTGGCTGGCCAGACTACGAGTATAGCAAACAAATGAGAATGTATGGGGGTTGCCCCACTGAACGCGATTTGAATCTTTTGGAAGTTCTATGTGCAACGGTGGTCGCGTCGGTCGCGTCACTACGCGCCGCCGATTGGTCTTCACTAAAACCGTACTTGCATTAGTGCAAGCGGCTTTCACACTGGCGCCGCGTTTCGGTGAACGAGACAGCGCTATACACATGTAGAGCGATATCACGCTCTCACACCTTCGCCGCATGCGGAAACCGCATCAGTGTGAACGCCTAAGGGCCTAGCGGGCGAACGCGCGCGGGTACATATCGGTTAAAATAGTATAATCGACGCTACATAGGCTGCTATTTATATGTCCGGATACCGGGATTACAATCTTCTTAAATAGCATATTTGACCTCCATGGTAAAATTTGAACTTTTTTAAGTACTGGCCGGTATATTTTTTCTTTCTTATTAACGCTCGTGTTTTGTTTTTGACGGGTTTTAAATGTCATCTCGCAGCAAGAATGGAACTCACTAGTGAAAATATTCGTGCTATGATTTATTATGATTTTCGGCGTGGTTTAACGCAACAACAGTGCATAGATCAACTAACTTAACTTTTGGTGATGAAGCCCCATCTAAAACTACTGTATATCACTGGTTTAGTGAGTTCAATCGTGGACGTAGTATGCTTACGGACGAAGTTAAGGCAGGTCGCCCGAAATCGGTCGTTGAACAACAAAATATCGAGGCTGTGCGAAAACTTATAATGGACGACCGACATGTTACGTACCGCGAGATAGAGGCGACTCTGGGTATTTCTATGACCAGCATAAATAGCATATTACATAATTATTTGGCTGTAAAAAAAATTTGTTCGCGTTGGATACCCCACAACTTAACAAAAGAGCAAAAAGATGCTCGCGTCGAATGGTGCAATAAAATGTTAAAAAAATATAACCGTGGTGACTCAAAAGCCGTTTATAACATCTATACAGGTGACGAATCCTGGATCTATGCATACGATCCCGAAACGAAGCAACAATCAACGGTATGGGTGTTTCAAAATGAGCCGAACCCTACGAAAGTTACTCGTGCAAAAAGTACATTGAAACAAATGGTGGCCTGCTTCTTCGGTATTAATGGCCATGTAGCTACAGTGCCACTAGAAAACCGTAGAACGGTTAATTCAGAGTGGTACACGACCATTTGCTTACCGGAAGTATTTGAACAAATTCGTAAAACTAACCAGCGACGAAGAATCATTCTTCATCATGACAATGCCAGCTGTCATACGTCACGCGAAACAACTCTATTTTTGGAGGGTCAAAATGTGGAATTAACGGGTCATCCGCCGTACAGCCCTGACTTGGCACCCAACGATTTTTATTTATTTCCAAATATAAAGAATAAATTACGCGGTCAACGATTTTCGACCGCTGAAGATGCTGTCGACGCATTCAAACAACACGTTATGGAGGTACCTCAGGCGGAGTGGCAGAAGTGCTTTAAAAATTGGTTCACGCGAATGCAAAAGTGCATAGATCATCAAGGGGAATACTTTGAAAAACAATAAAACCATTTTCAGCCGTGTACGTTTGTTTGTTTTTTTGTTTCCGGATATATAAGTAGCAACCCTCGTAACCGAATTTTCCCTTGGTGTGAAGGAAAAATCCGCGTGCGCCTGCTCCTCCCAATCTGTCAGGTTGGGAGGTGTAATAAGAGTTAGGGCCCTTTGGGAGCTGAAGGAGGGTAAGGGAGAGGCAGGGTACACAATAACAGATGTAAATCTATGGTAAATCTATGATAAAAACTAGACTAAAAGAGTGTCTTCTCAAATTATCCTGATTTATGTTATGAGCATGCTAGTTTGTATTTATTTTTATAAAATTTAAATATAAGATGAGTTTAATAGGTTAAATTGTTAAAGTATAAAACAGAGCGCCTCTCGCCATCAAACGTAACAGTTTAGCGAGAATCTAAATGTACAAAATCTAAGTTGTTATTTGAATATATAAATAAAAAAAATAAAAAAAAGATTGGGCCCTACAAATTGCAAAGTCTAATACCGGTTTAAGAGTAAGGTATACGACTGGAATGTCACAGGCAGCCGTTAGCAACATTACTTCATTCTTGTTTTATTTGCTACTCGAAGAAACTTTAATTAAGTGCTTTCTGAAGAGCGCTGTGCACAGTGTATAATTTATAGCAGTAAGGTAAACGGCGTGACACTGACAATAAGTATTGGTCTGAACTGAAGGCCTCTCCACTCTTAGTGCGCTTTCACATTATCCGATATCGGATCGGGGGATATCGGATGTACGAAGAAGACAAATTTTAAATTTGTACATTTCTATATATTTTCTTAAACTACCAAATGTCCATTGCTCAAACGAAAGCAGTATTTAAAAAAAGGCGGACTTTATGCCACAGGATACTCTCTAGCACTTCTTTTTTCCTTCGGTCAAACGACATCCGATATCCAATATCTTGCCAAGGTGCGAAGCATCGCACGTGTGTATCAAGCCAAAAAAGCTGATTCGCACACCCGCACCCACACTTGACTCGAGAATTATTCTCAGACTGTTTTCCACAATAAAGAGAGCTCTAAGTCTCCTATTATTCTCCTCATTGTTGTTCGTTGATCGGTTACCGTCCGTGGGGTGTACAGTAGCCATGGTACTCAAAAATATCTGAACATGCACTTTATACCCTTGAAAATAGAGACGTTGTTCCGATATTTGTGACCACCTTGGCCGCTCCGATATATTAGATGGCGACTGTACGTGTAACGTACTAAGTTTAGAGCTAATAAGAGAAAATGAAATACCTACCGGTTTTTTCAACCGACTTCAAGATTTCGAAGGAGGAGGTTATCAATTCGTGGGGATCTTAGTATTTTTATTTTTATTATTTATGTATGTTCACCGATTATTCGAAGACGGCTGGACCGATTTGGAAAATTCTTTTTTTGTTTGAAAGCGTATACTTCACAGTTGGTTCCATTGTAACCATGTCAGGATCTGATGATGGGATCCTGGAGAAATCGAGGGAACTCTTCAACTATTATAGGCACACCTATGGTGATTTGAGTATTTTTTACAGCAGATCGAGCATTTGGTGTTGGAACGGTGGATGCTTAGTGAAGTCGGTTCTTTTTTGTTTAAAATTATTTGAAGCCCGGGTCCATTTTTTCAGGTGACAGCAAGAATTCAGTAGGTACTACGCAAATTCAGAGCCTTAGTGAACAGTATTAGCAGTAAAAATGGATTTATTGATTATTTATGAAATTAGTGAGTTTTGGTTGTCACCTGTCAATTTTAAAGTTCATTATAACAGTAATATCGAGAGCTTCTATCAGATTATTGCTGCTCGTGACGTGTATTCGGGAAAACCGAATGTTACATGATTCCTGAAACCACTGAGAAATCACTTCATATCAGACTCCATATTCGGTATTAGATATTCGTAATTTTTCCCCATTCACAGTCGCAGCGAGCCGCAATATACCAACTTTAATGCATGGCCTCACTTCTACTCGTAGTAGGTTGACTTACAACATAGGTTGACTTACTGTTTAGATAAACTGTATACTGTGATAATTTCTCACTATGATTCCTTTTTGCTTCAGCCACCTAGCTCGCAGATCTTACTTCGCCTTAAGAAAATGATTCAGAGCGACTGCCGATGAATATTGGAAGTTGAAACGTATTTTTTAAATGATATTATAATTGAAGGAGTAGATTTAAATACTTGGTACTGAGTTGAGACGTTCAATAAAGAAATTACAATTTATGAAGTGAAGCTCGGTTTATTGAGAAGGGTTTATACAGTGTGTAAATTTTATACGGGCGTATATTGTACTGGCGATTAGTATTGGACCTAGGGAACCTATTTACATTTATGTCTTTATGAAAATAAGGATATTTTTTTCATACATAATTATTCAGCCCACAATGTATTGCATCCATGACAATTCACTTACCGATGCGTCATGTCAGTTATGTCAGTTTTAAATCAGTTGGATAGTGTATATTGGTGCCTGGTAGGACTTTAAAAAATCGTTACACATAATTAATAACACTATTTAACAAAATGATTATACTATTGAGTCCTATTGCTGGATACTATAGGCGGATTACGCCCGTATACAATTTACACGCTGTATTAGAAAGATGATTGAAGGCATTGAAAATTTCGTCAATTTAGTAACGTGATCCAAGCTTAGTTGGTAAAGCGATCGAGCCCGACAAGGCGTATCGATGCAGGTTCAAGTCCCGCTGGGTTGATTTTTTTTAAATGTTTGTATTTGATTTATATCTTAATCTACAGTCGCACACTGGAACCCGCCCATACATTGCTGTGTTTAAAACTCAACTTAGCAATTATGGGTATTTTGTACTGAAATTGAAATATATGTATGACCAGGGAAGTATTGTACCTCATTGCAGCAAAATACCTTCATTATCAGTTGTCATTACGTAGTTGCATTATGTCAAAGGTCTAAGATTTCATATGTCACGTTAAGTGGTAATTAGCATCGATTATTAAATAGACTTGTTTCAAGTTATAGCAGGAATAATAATAACTCAAAATCCGCAATGTCTCATCTTGAGCAAGGTATGTTGATTACGTTTTACGTATTTTATATTCTAAAAACACTTTTGTGTTTGTGATATTTGGACAACAATAACTTATATTGTAATTTAATAAAAATGGTCTTAATTCCTATAATGGAAAACATCTTGATACTTTTTAGGCACGATAGCTAAAAAAGTGGTCGTTATTATTATTCTTTATTCGAAAGCAAAAGATGTTGTCCATTTTTCGAAAACGGACGAAATTTTTTGCTCTGGCTATTTAATCAGGCGTTTTTACTGTAGCGAAAATGTAACTTTTTCGCACTAAAACAATGATTTAGTGCGTAATATTTTACCCTAAGGTTACTTCTATTCATTTCGACGGTTTCAGATGAGAAAAGCGATTCAATTTTACTTCAACGACGAGAATTGTGCAACACGATATTTAAAAGTAAATACAAAACAATGAAAAACAAATTTGAAGACCTTTATAAATTTTTAATGCTTAAAACCAACTGTCCTGATCATCTAAAACACAAAATCATCATAGAGGCACGTAATTTTAAGACTCAATTCAATATAAAGTGGGCCAAGTCTAACAGCTATAAAAAAACATTCTTAGAAAGAGAAGACATGGCTCAGCGGTGAATGCCGATTTAAACTGCATTTTTCAAAACCAGAACAACAAAAAGGAGGGAGACCTCAAAAAGATTTTGTGGAATCCAGTGATGGCTCAAAACGCAGAAAAACAGCAGTTTTACGCAGCAGTTATTCCGCTGACATGTTAACATATGCTGCACAAATGAAATTAAGGGCGGAGCGGAAGTTATTAGAAGCCAAACATGTACAGCAGGTAATAACACCAAAGGAAATTTCGGAAAATGATAATAAAAACAAACACCTAGTGACACCTGTACAAGCTTTGTCTTTGATGATGGAAGCTCAACTATCAAAGAAACAATACAATATAATAAAAAATTATGCCCCTGATGTGTTCCCATCCTATAAAATGGTGAAGAAGGAAAAAAACCAATGCTACCCAGAAAATGTGACATGTACAGACATTGAAGCAGAAGTGCCATTGCAGTCCTTATTGGATCATACAACTTCTCGTCTGTTACAAGTTCAAGAGGATGTTATCACATCATTCAATCCAGAATGCCAATTTACCATGCACTACAAATGGGGCTTTGATGGCTCTTCAAGTCGCACGCAATACATGCAGAAATTTGTTACTGAAGAATGTGACGATAAATACATGTTTCTCGCTTCTTTGGTTCCTGTACGATTAACAATGGATGAAGAAGACAAAAACATAGTTATTTGGAACAATCCGCGACCCTCTTCCCCTCGCTTCTGCAGACCTATAAAACTACAGTATAAAAAAGAGACAACGGATCATTCAAAAACAGTTAGAGATCAGATAGAACGTCAAAAAAGTAGTTTAATAAAAACAAATGTGCAACTAAAAGATAAAATATATTCAATTCAACACAAACTTTATTTCACAATGGTAGATGGAAAGGTCTGTAACGCATTGTCAGATACTAAATCTACTTTGAAATGTTTTTTATGCGAAGCTACTTCCGGTGAATTTAATGACTTGAAAAAAGTACTACAGAAACCTCTGAGAAAAGAATATTTAGCATTTGGTATATCTGTTTTACATGCTTGGATCCGACTTTTCGAAGCTTTGTTACACATGGCATATAAATTAGAGATACGATCTTGGAGTGTAAACAAAATGCACAAACCAAAAGTTGATCAAAATAAAAAAAGGATCCAGACAGAGTTTAAGGAAAAACTTTCCTTAATAATAGATCAACCAAAACCAGGTTTTGGCAATACTAATAATGGTAATGTGGCTCGAAAATTTTTCCAAAACTATCTAATATCAGCCAAAATAACTAAAATAGATGAAGAACTCATACGTCGCTTTTACATAATTTTACAAACGATTTCCAGTGGCTACAAAATCGATACGTGTAAATTCAAGACATACTGTCTAGAGACAGCAAAGTTATATGTAGACCTGTACCCGTGGTGTCGTATGACACCTACTGTTCATAAAATCCTTTTTCATGGAGACGCAATAATATCTGAGCACCTGATTCCAATAGGCAATTTAAGTGAAGAGGCCCAGGAAGCGAGGAATAAGGATTTTAAAAACTATCGAGAGAGATTTAGTCGTAAAACTTCCAGAATCGACAACATGACGGATGTTTTTAATAGGCTCTTGGTTTCCTCTGATCCCCTCATCACCAGCATACGACCTCTGCCAATTATGAATACAAAAATATTTCACCCGGAAGCTGTCGATATGTTTATCGATGAATATGTACCTTTATCATAGGAATATTTTTTTTATACAAATATAATGTAAATAATAATTATTATAAGCACTACTTGACATTACGAATGCAGAATGGTACTTTTTTTGCTTAATTTTACTTTTTGTAGTTTTGAGCACAGCAATGTATGGGCGGGTTCCAGTGTGAGTCGTGGCCAGATAATTAAGGACAAGATTATTTTTGCCATACAACTGCATACAAATATGACATTTTAAATTTGATAAAAATATAATTTTTGCTTATGCTATTTATATTTTAAAAAATACTGATGTATCCGTGTTTAAACAAGACTTAATATGGGCCATAAACATCTCCCATAAAATTTTAACTTTAAAAAATACAGACGGTCAAATCAATACTTTTTGTAATTAGGAACGATTTTCATACATCGTTCCTAATTATAGTATGAACTTATAAAAAGTGTTGATTTGACCGTCTGTATTTTTTAAAGTTCAAATTTTATGGCCCATATTAAGTCTTGTTTAAACACGGATACGTCAGTATTTTTAAAAATATAAATAGCATAAGCAAAATTTATATTTTTATCAAATTTAAAATGTCATATTTGTATGCAGTTGTATGGCAAAAATAATCTTGTCCTTAATTATCTGGCCACGACTGTATATCTTAATAACTAATAAGACTTCCATAGTTTTATCCATCGCTTATTGCAATAAATATCGCCATCGCATAGCAAACGGAATTCGCACAAATGAAACATTTAAGTAGATAACTAAAAACGGTCTCCTAGCCTAGCCGGTAGTCAACCTGCCTATGAAGCAGGAGGTCCCGGGTTCGAATTCTGGTCAGGGCATTTATTTGTGTGTTTATCACGGTTATTTGCTCCAGAGTTATGGATGTTTTATATGTATTTATGTGTTTATCTATATCTATTACTAGCTGACCCGGGAATTTCGTAACGCACTGCCAACAAATTTTTTTTAATACCAATATTTTAACAGATATTCTGCTATTCGGAGAAGAGATAAACCCATAAAAACATTCATCGTTAAAATTGGTTCAGCCGTTCTTCAGTAATAAATGATGTAACCGGCACGACTTTGTTTTATATACAGAAAAAAGATAGAAATATCGACGTCTTGTACCCACAACACAGGCTGTATTAAGCTTACAGTGGGACTAGGTTCATTTGTATTTAAGACTGTCCAGGTAATATTTATTTATTTATAATTAATTAAAACGGAACGTTTCAAACAACTTTGACCTTCGTAACTTATTTAATATACTTCATAAGCATATGCATACATGACAAGTTAAACACAGCTAAACGACAGTAATCGCGCGACTTCAAAGGCTTAGGTTTTATTACATTCTATCTATTTATGAATTCGCAATTTAATAACGAGCGTTGTCTGTAATTTAATCGAGAAAATTCGCTCAACACACATGGCGCACATTGTGACAATATTAATTCTCGTTATTGCTATTCTCTAAAAAAATGTGATGTAAATTACCCATCTACAATGGAATATATGGTGGAAATATAAATCAATTGTAGCAAAAATAGGTATTTTGGCATCTCTTTTATAATGGAGTCACGGCAATTGGAGAGCTGCCATGATTTTTGAGAATAGTTCAAATCTTCAAATAATTCAAATAAAATTTTCAAAGAAATTAGCAATCGCTTAGCAGTAGTGCATTTAAAAACGAATGGGCACATCACTATTAATAGAATGGTAGCCAATCATTTGATAAACAACATTTCATAAATAATCATTTTACATACAACGTTTGGCAAATTACGATTCACAAAGAGGACGTTGCATAAAATATTGTTTTACAAATAGGTAATACTAGTTCATTATTTAGATAATGAGCATTTTTAAGAAGGACAGGTTTGTGAAATTAATAGTTTGTGAATAGTTGTTTGTTAAGTGACTATTTGCGAAAAGCTGTTTACCAAATGATAATAAACCTGATAGAATTAATAGTTTAGATACGAATAGTGTTTACAGTATACGTAAGTATTTGTGTGCTCTATGTATTTTCTGCTAAAGGTGGCTGTGACGGCTGTGACCGATTTAATTCCAGTATTTTAAGTCAATTGTCACAACTACCTTCAGAACCTATGATAAGAAAAGTACCCATAAATCAAAGACCACATATTATCTGGACTGCCAATGTCTGCACAACATCGCGCATATTTTTATTTGACGCGGTTTAATTAACTCAACTTTCAACAGATGGCGCTGCGGAAGTAAACAGAGATATAGCCTAAATTCATAGGAATGCGATTTTGCGTTAATTATTCTTACCTTTCCACCCATCAAGTAATACGGGCTGTTGGCCTTCCTAGGGCTCGGCTGGGGGGTGGGTATCCTCGTCGGCTGAGACGGCAAGCCCAGCAAGCTGTCCAGCACGTCTTCCAGCGTGGTGGACCCCGGCGATGGACGCCCGATGGCCACGAGGGACCTTTGTGAGTCCTGCCAGTCTGCAAGTCAGGCGAGGTGTTAAAAGAAGGGAGAAGGAGATGGAGGTACCAGGATCTTTGGCCGAATCGGTTTGGCTTTGAAATATTAAAAGTTTTTTACTAAATCGAAAGATAATTTAACTAGGTAAGTATTGATCAGGATTATAGGCCGAATCGTTTTAGCTTTGAAATTTCGAATATTTCTTTTACAAAGACAAATTAAATAGATATAGAAGTGTATATAATCAATGTCTCGCGAAGTTTAGGCATTTGAACTACATGACTCTAAAAATATAGTTTAAGCGCAGTCTGTGTTCATTTCATTCTATGCATGTTCTAAGTCGGTAAAGTACATGTCATATTACAAACATTTTAGCGACACGTCAGTTTTAGAATCGGCATGAAATCCATTAGTAGGTAGGTGCTTTGCGTACTCCTCGGTAGGGGAAAAAGCTCGATGCTCCCGCCGAATGCCATATATCGGTTGAATGAAACAAATATATGACGGTTGGTGCGGGCGGCTAGCCATATCCCTCGGAGCATTTCTCCGCGGCCTTCGGGTTATAGGCGCCATTTTTACAATATGGACGCGGAATCCTGAGGTTGCTATAATTTTCAACGATTTTTTTTCTAGGTATCTACTTACTTAGATTTATTCCGATATATGATTTAGGTTAGGTTACTCACTGAAATTATGGTTATTTTTTTTTATCGCATACCTACGAGTACGTACGTCTACAGCCAAGGGCTAAAATATCGATGCGACATTTTTGGACAAAAATATATGTACACGGCCTTGTTATAATACGTAGCCATTTAAGTCGTGTACATTAAAATTCCCAAAAAATGCTTCGATATTATAGAATCTGAGTACTATACTAAGTACAATTCTACACTAAGAGTATGAAAAAGATATGTACGCGTTGTCAATGTCCTTGAATCTACATTAATACGAGTACTATGTGCACAGTTGACGTCTAAAGATATGTTTAAACTTTTCCACCTTACTCCTTCGCAATAAGGTGTAAAATTGTAAACATATATTTGATGTCGACTAAGTTTACTGCAGTTAATTTTGAAAATCTAATAAAAAGCCAACATTTTGTAAATTTTGAAAAGATCTGGTATTAAGCGAAATGAAAGGAAGTTAGTGAGAGTAAGAGGAAAGTTATAGTTAGCAAGAAACGATTACTAATGGTCGCTGAAAGGAAAGTTCTTCTATGTCATCCATTTATTATCATTGTAGCCTAAAAACGTTATTAGTACTGCTAAGATTCGTTCACTCTTTCGATCCACTAACACTGACTATGACTTATAAATTAACATGAGGCACCATATAAAAGCAAGTGCCTTAACAACTCATTGTGTAACAAGAAAAGGTAAAAATTGTCCTGATGCCATGCACTGCCATTGATATTACTAAAACCCGACCTTCAAAAGTAAATAACGTTTGTATGGTGGTGGTTAATAAATACGTACAGTCACGAACCATGATTGTTGAGCCACTTGCCATTGTTCGTAATTTAGCTGTGTTATGTTAATAATGGCCGATGTTACCGACTAGCTGTCAACTGTCAGTTACATCGGTCATTTATTACACGGCCAAATTACGAACAATGGCAAGTGGTTCATCAATCAGGGTTTGTGACTGTACACCTATATTGACCGCACAATAACCAGCTTATATAAAGCGTATGGGTCAGTTTGAAAGCGTTCAAAGACACTAGAATTTCCTGGAAGCAACGGGACTCTGCAAAGCAAAAGGCTAACACAATAGGCAGATCTATTTCTGTGCGTATGGCATATAAATGGCTGTGGGGTCTTCCGATTGAATATTAAAGTTTGTAAAATGTTTATTTAACATATCTAGAATATAATATCCACACTAGTATACATTTCAAGTTATAAGACTGTTAATAACCGATCTGACTGTCTTTCTACACTGGTGACTCCAACGTAATCTTTCAACGACCATGTTAATCATATTAGTAAAAAAGACAGTGTGAAAGTTAGCGATATGTAATGGACTTACCCAAAAGCTGCCACGACTCGTCTCTTGAAGTTAATGAGTAACATGTGCTGTGCTATACAACAAAAACAACTAAACGTAACGAAATAAATAAAACAAAAAACAATAAAATAAAAACGAATATATTTATTGATAATTATAATATATCTTACTATCATTAGGTACTACGAAGTCATATTGCGAATACACTATTATTAATCGTGGTTCTAACAATTCTAACATATAAGGTACCGAGATTCTATAATAAAAGCATATAGACAAGTGAAGTATATAATGGACGAACACCGTGAACAACATATCGTTAAATATTTTTGACAACTGAACTTCATGGCTCTGAATGGCACCTTTAATTTCGTGTATGGCCTAACTTAAATGCTTGACAACCGTTACCGCAAAATAAAGGGTGCCATTCGGCGCCATCTAGTTCAGAGGACAAAATAATAAGTAAATATTGTTCAACAGCGTACCTCTACGATAGATCGTTAGTTAATGATAAAGGTTGACGGCACTACGTATTTGATTATAATTAGGTTAAGAAACTATGTAACTATATTGAAGTTTAGAGAGCTACGAGTATACACTGACACGAGTACGAAACGGTTTAAATATCATTCTTTTCAAATGTCATACATAATGTCAAATTTCGTTTATTCGATTGAACGCGTAACTGACGCGTTCTCGGTTCATATCGGGTGCAAAAAGGCTTTTCTTAGACAATCAGAACCTGTATAATTTACTGAGACCTATGAAGTCCCAATATAAATTACGAGGTGATTTAAGTAGAAGAAACTTGAATGAGTCTTGACTAACCACCATTTAAATGGGTCTGAAAAACCGGTTATGAAATCGGACATCAAACTACATTAACACATAATATTTGTGACCTTTTCAGTTAAGACAAACCAAAGTAAATAATAGCACCTTAAACAAAATTATAGCAACATAATATTATTTACAAAACTATACGCTAGCAATAAACTAATAACTAAAAGAAATATTTTGGATTAAACAAATGAAAAAATAAATACTCTGTACAATTGGATGAGATAATTCTAAGAAAACTGGTTACCGTGATACTGAAATTACATTATGGCATTACTCTATAACAAAATGTATAATAACTATTGACTATATCATAAGTGTGTATCAATGTTTAACCACTAATATGTTTCAGAAACCTTTTAACAGATTAACCTAAGGGCGGCTATAAGATAAGATTTATTAAAAAATGCATCAAAATTGCATAAATGTAGATAACAATAAAATGTAGTTAAAATATGTTTTAATTCAACAAATAAACCATGGTAGACCCACGCCGACGAATATATTCGTGGAGTAGTTTCCATAGCTGAACTCGATAGCACCCCATGGCGCCTTATAATTATTGCGATTATATTGTCAAATATAAACAAAACAGTCCACGCGAAATTCGCGTCGCCGTGTAGCGACATCTAGTTCAGCTTTCAAACCAAGACGGGAAATCGTTCGTCTTAGTAAGTCTACTATAGTTAATTTGTCTATGATACAAGTAACGTGACGTATACCGGCTCCGCTCCGGAAACCGGATGCCATCTGTATAGTTTGTACTGGCAACATCGCAAAATGGTGGCCGAACGAACCGTTCGTAAATTACTAACAGCAACAAAAAGGTGCATAAGACGAATTCGAGCCGTAAGAATAACAAAGGAATAAGAATAATACCTCAACTCTCTAATTGTGTTGATATAAATTTCAACTTCATTAAAAAAATACAAAACGGTAGAAACAAGTGCATCTCGGGTATAATGGCAGTCTCATGTACAGTCGCCATCAGATATATCGGAGCGGCTAAGGTGGTCACAAATATCTGAACAAAGCTTCTATTGTCGATAAAGTGCATGTTCAGATACTTATGACTACCTTGGCCTCTCCGATATATTTGATGGCGACTGTACCTTACATTATATTAGATTTCGGATGTGTCTACCCGTAGCCTTCACTAATAAATGACAACCCTAGACGCATACACTACGGCGAACGATAGGCCCCTGAGCGCGCCCGCCGCCGTAGTGATACTTCTATGCTTTTGTTATCCTTTCGGCTAAAAACATAATACTACACTACAAGCTCGTATTCTCGAAATTCACAATACAAAAGACACTCGTACAACACATACAGAAATATGATGCCAAAGTGCACTGTCACAACGAAAAAGTAACATACATAAAAAATGGTCCTGAGTCACAGTCTAAAGCCGAAAATACAATTTCTTTAGCCAGAATGGCATGTCTAACGAACGCACAGATGAAATTAAAACTAGGACTGCAGGTTTAGATTAGCGCGTCATAAATGCATTGTTTTCAATGTGCGTTCTACATGGCGGGTTCCGTTCGGAATGTGTGTCGTGGTTTGTATCTAAGCCTGCAGTGGATAGTGTGGTTGGATCACGCTCGCTCACCAGGCGCGGCGCGGTGGTCGAGGCGGAGGGACGACGGGGGGCGCGGGTGCGGCGGGGGCAGTGCTTCGGACACCACCAGCGGTGTCTGGGGGGAGTCCAGAGGCTTCGTACCTGGGAAAAATATTTTTAGTTAAAGCCTGTCTGGAAAGAGAAGTGTCGTGGTTTATACATATGTCTCGAACTGAGTACTGAGTGAGTACTCGCGATTTTCTTGCAAACGAGTTACCAATATAACAAGACCTTAATGCCCATCGAAATGCACAAACGCCTAGGTAGCCAACTGACAGTTCTGTTACGCCCGAAGTTGTCTGTAAGAACTTCACTTCGCTTAGGTACGCTCCGCTTACGTTCCGCTCGTTCGATCAGAGACTACGAGTATACATATAATAAACAGCTACAGTTTAAGAACTTTTTGAAGTCAAAGTCTGAAGCGCCATCTGGACAAGAGTAACCCAAAGATAACAAAATAGTAGGGGGAATGACATTGCGCTGCAGCGCCATCTAGCGTTATTACGGTACGCTACACGTTACGAGATAGCGCTACTGCGCAATGTCATTTCCCCATATTATTTTTGTACCTTCGGGTTGCTCTCGTCTAACTATTATATAAAATAACGAACTAGTTTATTTTATATACTAGTCTTAGGTTAATAAAACAAAATAGGTAAAACCTGCCGAAGTTATCTCAGCTATAAAGGACAGGGCCTATATTTTAACATTAGAACATAAAACATTGTGTATTATTAAGGAAACAAAAACAGTAGGCGACAAACTATGAATTACATTATAAGTCATTTGGCACTACTTTTCCCCAACAGAAACGTTTGGCAATGATATAATCTAATTATTTATATAATTTCTCATAATATTGCATCAAACCCAGAACTCTAGGATATGTTTTCTTGAAGTGGTTTGCATTATACAGCTGCCAGATCAATATAATAAGCATATTATAGCAAATTGACTAGAGGGGTTTCATTGCTCTCATTATTGTGTCATATCTGACGTCGCTAGCTCTCCGTCTATAGCCAGTGACGGGGAAAAGCCTAGATACAAAGACAGACTACATAAATTGACAACCTAGGACAAAACACAGCAAATCGGGCTAATCCATTGTGCAACACATTAACAATTCCCTTAGGTCGCGCTGCCGCTGTCGTCCGTCGCGTGCAAACTGCACACAATGTTACGTCCAAGAACACGCCCCGCATTGGCAATTAACTACGTGAACTTTATTGCTGTACAATAGGAATGAAAATTAAGTTGAATGGATGCAAAATAATAAATATATCCCAATAAAGAAAAAAATTAAAATATCTATTGAAATGGTTCAAAGATACGAGACTTCAAGATTCTAAAGTTTTACGATTTTAAAAAAAGTATGTAATTCAAAAAAACAATGACACCGTTCGATTGCTTACATTTTATCGTAAAATAAATTTTATAGCAACCATATACATAAACGCAATATTTCACTGTCAAAATAGCAATTTCATAATTTTTCCATACTTTAAACAGGGCGACTATGCAACTGTGACGTCACTGTTGCATATCATTTTGTTAGTAACGTTTTAAGAAACAAAAGCGAGTGACCGATTTTGAATCTCATTTCTGACTTTTGTGTTGCTTTGACGCAATTATAGACATTTTATCCTTACAACAAAACGAATTGATTGATACCAGACATGAAATAAATTCATCATGCCTATTGTCATCCTCCTAGCGTTTTCCCCTGCTTTTTGCCACGGCTAAATTAAGCTCTGGCCCTGTAGCCAAGATGACAATCGTTTCCAGAAAACGAAACGCTACACGCTCTCGCTCACTGTTCCAAATTAGTGCGATAGAGAGACGTATAGCGTTTCGATTCGTTTTCTGCAAACGATTGTCATCTTGGCTAATACCCTGGTCTGCTCAGCAAATTAATGTGGGGTAGGTACTAGTTTTTACAAGGTCAACTGACCAATGCAACCCACAGGAGAAACTAGGCCCATTTGGTTTATTGGTATTAGGTACGTTTTCCTCACGATGTTTTATTTCACCGAAAATCGACTGGATCGAATATGAAATTATATTTCGCGCATACAGTACCGGCCAACTAAATTTCATAAGTGCATTGTATTGATTTTCAGTTTTTTTTTATATAATAATATAATGTGCCTAAATTTAAGAATAAATGTTAAATATTCTTTTACATTTTATCGTTCTTTTCTTAATTCTTATGGGGACCAGTTCAGTGAAAAGTTCCACTTTGTCAGTACACATAGAGACTTCATTATTCTATTAATAGGAAGTATTAATAACTCCAAATCGACAGTGGGCTTTTTCCCTGACTGACACATATGTTTATCTAAAGCCTGACCGGAAATATATGATCATGCGCCATGTTGCGGGATTTCATTGGAACTAATTTCTTACAATGGCAATAATTTTAATGACATAATGATATACATGTGTGAGTGAATGTGATAGGCTGTCACTGTTGTCAAGTGTCATTGAGACAGTTTACTTGAATAATAATAAAGTGTTGAATATGAAATAAGAAACGACAAAAATATCCCAAAATTCAAGAATTATATTCATATTCAAGAGCGAAACATTGTAAATAGTGTATATAATAAACTCCTGTAAATAATACACTCGGGAAATGAAACTATTTCACTGCGAAACATTTTCAAATTAACCACAGAGCTGACAGGTAAAAAAATCAAGATGTCACTATACCATAGACAATTATACGCTGTATGATTGTTACCATATAAATGAGAATAAGAGCGCCCTCTTGACAATAATCATATTATTATATTTCTGGTCAGGCTTTACACTCATATTGTAAGTCCTCTAAAATGCGTTCAAAAACCGTAGGCAATGACCAGCATTACAACAAACGATTTTACTATGATAAGTTTATTATCTGTGACAGTAACGTAATTTTAACTTTACATGCTCAAATATTGTTAAGTTATGAGTTTCAAATTTGGAACAGCTGTCAAAACCAACACAATATCAATGAGTTCCTATTCTAGTATCCATAGATATAATTTTGTCGATACGAAACGTCAGTTCGATATATTTTTTGACATAAATCGCACGACATTTTGATCTCGGAATATGCTCGGAATAAGGACCTCGTTCGTTTGGTTATGATTAAAAACAACGGGGTGCACTCCGGGAGTGCCGGTAGAAGTGAAACCTTGAATATTAACGTTGTGCATTTTTGATATTTTGGAATGGTTAGGGAATAATTTTGCACGAATTGCTTTAATTATCAGTATAAAAAAGTACTATCATTTATGTGGTAAAATACAATATTCATTGATTGCGCTATCGTACACAAACATGACAATTTATATTACATTAAAAATGTAAGTAATATAACACTTCAGAACTATTACAATTATTTATTCGGTCAGGTCACGTGTCCGTCTTACGAATTTTCAATCTGACGAATCTGTCGGTCACGTGACCTGTCGCGAGTTAAACATTTTTTCCCCATCACAAAAAGTGTACAGCGCCGCTAAATAAGTTTTCACTTAAAAAAAAACTCGCGACAGAAGTTAGTACGGCCGCCATTTCTATTGTCAACTGGTCAGTTGTTTGTTGAAACATTTTTAATTGCGAAAATGTAAATGTTTACTATAAACTATATTATAATAAATAAATATAGTTTCCCTATCAGTTCTAATTTATTTCTTTTTATTAATCACCTGTGGGTATGTTTCAGCACTTGTATCTACCTAGTAATTCAGGTCATTTGCCTTTAGCTTCTGAACCCATCTTTGAGTACTTGTTGTGTCTTCGTTTTGTGTGTAGATAGTATAATGTATGCAACTGTACATAATTAGGCCTTAAAACACTAGTGTGATCCTATAATGAAACTAGCTGCGCTCGTTTCATTAAACCCCACTCGTGTTTTAAGGCCCCTCATTATGTATCAGTTGCATAAACTACGATTACGTCGCACGAGAGCTTTATATCTCTAGTTAAAAGTAGTCGTATCACCATGCCATTGGTCGACATTTCCATTGGAGATAAGCCCGCATCATCCGAAACTCGATTTAAATGGAACGGCAGCGCCTTTTGAGCGGTTCTGAGCATAAGATTATTTATTTATCTACAAGTACGAATATAAGGGTTAGAATATTAACTTTTGTACTAAGCAGAAACGTCTGGAAGCGAAATTTAAATTTTATAATTGAAAGAGAAATGGAAAATTTCACCGCGTCGAGCAAGATTCAAACTTACGACCTTTCGGAACACCGGACCAATCGCTCTGACCAACTGAGCCGTCGACGCTTACTCAACCTCGGTGAATTTTTCCATCAGTTCCTTCATTGCTTACGTCAGAGGGTGACGTTTTTTAGGATTAGAGTCCAAACACGGCATGGACTAAGCATGAACTCTCAAGCCAAAACAGCCTCAGGCTTAGAGCACGGAGACACCTAATCCGTATCGTCGTTGGCCGGTTTCAGGCCAGAAACCTAGTGCACGATGAAGCACTCACCGACAAAAGAGCTCTCAAGCCAGAAGCTTCTGACTGGAGCGCGGAGACACCTTTTCCGCGTCGCCGTTGGTCGGTTATAGATAGGCCAGACACCTAGCGCACGATGAAGAACTCACCGACAAAAGAGCTTTCAAGCCAGAACAGCTTCTGACTGGAGCGCGGAGACACCTTGTCCGCGTCGCCGTTGGCCGGTTCTAGGCCAGATACGTAGTGAACGATGGCCGAAGTCACTTCTTTGATGGAGGACTGGATCTCTTCTGAGGCCTTGGTGGCCGCGG
Organism: Pammene aurita; assembly: GCA_947086415.1. Taxonomy (NCBI): domain Eukaryota; kingdom Metazoa; phylum Arthropoda; class Insecta; order Lepidoptera; family Tortricidae; genus Pammene; species Pammene aurita. Next base: position 9,059,320 of record OX352289.1, on the reverse strand, counting down.
CTTGCTGCAGCAGCGAGGATGCTAGCCTGGGAAGATTGAATAAGGTTAGTGCTTACTGTTCATTTACTACAAGAACGAAATAAGACTGAACAGACAATTTCTATACAAAATCCCGTTTCTCCAAAATTCAGGATATATATATTTGTTTTCGGTATTATCTCTAGATGCCGCAGCACTAGCCTTATTTATAGATGACGATGAAGAAATTTCGGCGAGTGAACCCTTATCAAGTTAAAAGTTTAAAAACCACTTTGCTAAAGCAATTTATTTTTAAATTAAAAGGGCAGAAAACTTCAACGAAAGAGTTTATATTGGCTGACAATCGTTTTTATGAAACCTATTTGTAATGCAACGCAAAAGCAGCTTATTAGGTATGTAATTTTCATAACCTTATAAAATGTACAATCGTCATTTCATTAGATATATCGGAGCGGCCAAGGTGGTTACAAATATCTGAACAACACCTCTATTGTCAAGGCGATAAAGTGCATGTTCAGATGTTTTAGTACCTTGACCGCTCCGATATATTTGATGGCGACTGTATGTGAGCTTTTGTTTTGCATAGTAAAAATGCGCGACATATTCCTCTTCCCTTCGATCGGATTTATGTCTAGTGCAGCATTTTATCGAATCCTTCAGAAATTCACTGGAAACCGGAAAATAAAGCTCCGATTTAAACTCGAGCATGCCCTGAGGGGAATCCGATGGAGAGTTGCGAGTAATTCGGGATTTGTTTTGTTTTCTTGCGGAAATTCTGCTAGTTCCGGATTAAACTGGCTACATTAATTGTTTGTTCTGCGATTACACTGTAAACGTTGTTGTTATTGACGTTCCAGGAAAAGCTGTTAAGCATAACTAACAACAGCATTGTAACTATTGAATTCGCGTCAATTTAAATGGATAACGAGTAGTTTATTTGGAAGGTCAATATGGAGTTCCCGTAACTTGTTTGTATAGAAAATATCATTAAAAAATTAATAATTTATATTTTTCAACGCCACTTATATTTATTTGTATGTGAAACACAATCATACCATGTATGTAGCATGTAGACCAAATAGCATCCTAATAAACTCATAAAGACCAGAGTCATAAAATTATTTTACTCGGTTTTACCTCTAACAGACGCAGGTTATGAAGACCGTTTTAATGGGGAAGTCCGAAGAAAAATAATAGCGATATACACCGAAAATGGAAGGTACAAAAAATACATACACCATATCACTTAGACAGTTGCAGTCACCATAGCAGACAGCTTAATCCACAATCACTTAATTACAGTTATCTTCCATATCGTGGTTACCTCTCGTGCGGGGTCCGCGGAGTATTCAGCCTCTCCTGGCTCCTCCAGCCGAGGTACGGCTGTCGGGCGCTGAACGAGGAGCGAGTAGACGGCGAGCACAGCGGACTGGTGCCCCGAATGCTGCTGCGGGTTGATGAACACGGAGACGTCTGAGAAGAAAAGGTATGGGTTAATAAAATGAGGATAATAACTTATAGATCGTAAGTGGCAACTGTCTTTTGTTTGGCCCCTTATTTTAGGGTTAAAGTTTTGAAGATTGGCCCATGGTACGTTTAGAGATTTAATAGTTTATACCATAGACTGCATGGAATTGAAGTATCCACAGAATAACCAAAGAGTTTTTTGACATTTATTGCTTTGCGCGGTAATCCTCATTGTCGTGAGTTATATTAAACATATACTCTAGTACTCTAAATGCTTGAAAATGATGACTCTCTGAAATGAGTTGCATTTAATGACTAAAATACGTGAGGTAGACTGTGAGATAAAAGTACTACACACTCATCATACAGTAAAATAAAGTAAATAATGTACAGAAGACGCAGAACAAGATTTTCTAATAATGGGATCCCTTAAATCACATATATCAAGGACTAGTTATGTTATATAATTTTTTATGATTAATGGATTCATCAGATGATGAATTATTTATGAAATAATACTTATAAGTAGTAGTACGTCACCATATAAAACACAATGAAAAAGAATATACCTATGTCGTTTTAATATGGTCCAGTGACGGCCCAGTTCCACCTCAACGGATTGGGTTTCGATGTAAAATGGACTGTACTAAAATTGCAGAAGGTCTATTTCATTCTGTATTGCAAAATTTAAAAGTTTATTTACTATTTTCCTCTTTTATTCGTTTAAAATGTATGCAGGACGCGCTAAAAGCAACAAAAGAGGTTTAAAATGTTGATCGTTTATTTAATTTAAAGTTGTTCAGCAGCAAATAGTATATAGGTACTCAGTGTTCCCATACAATTTTCTTCAATATAGTTTTAATTGAAAGTACTTAGCAGGCCTCACTTAAGCCTCACAATTTAGATGCGGGGCGCCCTTTTTAGGGTTCCGTAGTCAACTAGGAACCCTTATAGTTTCGCCATGTCTGCCCGTTCGTCCGTCCGTCCGCGGATAATCTCAGTGACCGTTAGCACTAGAAAGCTGAAATTTGGTACTAATATGTATATCAATCACGCCGACAAAGTGGTAAAATAAAAATTGGAAAAAAATGTTTTATTAGGGTACCTCCCCTATACGTAAAGTGGGGAGTGATTTGTTTTTCATTTCATCCGTAATGTTTTATATATTGTTGGATAGGTATTTAAAAATGAATAGGGGTTTACTACAATAATTTTTTGATAATGTCAATATTTTCGGAAATAATCGCTCCAGAAGTAAAAAAAAATGTGTCCCCCCCTCTAACTTTTGAACCATAAGTTTTAAAAATATGAAAAAAATCTCAAAAGTAGAACTTTATAAAAACTTTCTAGGAAAATTATTTTGAATTCGATAGGTTGAATAGTTTTTGAAAAAAAATTACAAAAGAATTTCTGAACTAAGTTTGTAATTTAACCGTATAAGCAGGTGTTTTTATTGTACCTGTAATTTCTACAAAATCACAATGAAATGACGTGATTTCAAATAAAGTAAAAACGGTGAAAATCGGTTCACGCAATACTTCCCCATAAAAATCATCTTCCATACTTTAAGCTCGCGAGCAATAGTTTACTTAATTTGCCGATAGATGTCGCTGTACGCGGAACGCTCATATCATATCCCACATGGCGGTGTTATTTTAACTCTTAAGTGGGGACACTTACTGTGACGGACGGAAAACTACGGAACCCTACACTGAGCGTGGCCCGACACGCTCTTGGCCGGTTTTTTTTAACATTCCTTAAGAATAACTGTAAAAGGTAATGCAATAAACGTATTTGTATTTGTAACTTTCGGAGCTATTATTTAGAAACTATTGGTTTTATCAAAAAAATGTTTTATCTACACTCATACTGTAAGTACTCTAAAATGCGTTCAAAAACCGTAGACAATGAGAAGCATTACAACAAACGATTTAACTATGATAAGTTTCTTATCTGCGGCAGTAACGTAATTTTAACTTTGCATGCTCAAATATTGTTAAGCAATGAGTTTCAAATTTGGAACATCGAATTTGATAACATAATGTTACCGCCATGGCCAACTCGATTGGTCCCGCGCGAGCGCCGGCACAATCGAGTTGGCCATGACGGTACAATGGCGGTCATTCTATGGTTTCCGAACACTTAATTTAATATATATAATATGAGTGTAGATAAAGCAGTGTATGCAACTGTACGTAATTAGGCCTTAAAACACTCGTGTGATCTTATTATGAAATTCGCCTGCGGCTCATTTCATAAAACCACACTCATGTTTTAAGGACCCTTATTACGTAACAGTTACATAAACTACTATTAGAAGACCTCTATTCTTTTTGAAAGACCTATACAATGATAACCCAATTTTTATTCTACCACTTTGTCGGTGTGAAACATACACATATTCGTACCAAATTTAACCTGTCTGGTCTAACTATCACTTTGCTAAGCCGCGGACAGACGGACGGACAGACGGACAATTATGACGAAACTATAAGGGTTCCCAGTTGACTACGAGACCCTAAAAATGGCCTCGTATACCGGACATAGTAGAAAAGTTATCTGTAACCAGCCTCGACACTAGTTCAATCAGCGCTAACGAAGGATGAAATGCGAAACGCGTATATTCAATTATTTTGCTCACGATGTATTGGCTTGGCATATTTCATTCGTTATTTCGCCTCTTACTCGTACGTTAACAGTTTTGCCATTAGGAAAATTTACTGCTCCTCTGCCTCGTCTGCCAACAAACCACACTGTGGTTTGGCAGAAGTGCTGATGTAGAAAAAAATGGTAAGCCGTTTCGTGAATAAACATTTATTTGTTGAAAACAACTTAACTACTGGTTTTTCAACGGGAGTGAAAGAAATAGACTCATAATTCTGTTTTTCTTTTGCCCCGGATTTTCTTTTACCATTGCTCAATTGAGCTCCAAAGTCCTTGGGGTCCGGCTTGAACACGATGTTTCTTCTTTACAGAAAAGCGACTGGTAAATATCTAATAAATCGTACTTAGGTTCCGAAAAACTCAGCGTGTACTCAGCAGCACGGGTATGATCCCGAAGGCTCCGGATTGGGTTGTAGTAACTGGTCTAAGTTAAATACCAATAGGTCTAAAACGCATCCACAGGGCGGACACGCCATACTAACTACAAAACTCGTTTGAGCGCTAATGTGTGCACGGCATGTCTGTACGGTACACACTTCAATGTGTGCGCGAGTTCTTACCTTCAACCTGACTGATAAAGATAACCTACTCGTTTCCTACCAATCGGCCGCCGCGGGGTGAGGTAATTCCAATCCGGGCGGGGTGTAACGTGGCCATTCTGTATAAAATACTATTATTTATTCTGTGACGCAGTTCGTCACTGGTCTAAGATGATTCTTGTCTAAAACGCGGTTAGTTTAAATTGATAGTCGTCTTATTGCACAGTCTAGCGCTTCTTAAATATTCTTAATTTATTAATCGCATTTTATACCACATTTATATTTAGCCAAATAACATTCCCACATTTCCAATTAGTCGTAAATATGGCAAGTCCAGATAACTCCAAAATATAATTTAACTACAAAACTCATTTCATGTCCATTTGAGTATAATGAGTATCATATTAGTGGTTTGTGGCATACATATTCGATTATTCTGCCCTCCATTTCCCTCCATTTCCTAAATTAAAATGGCGGTATTTGATTTCATCGAGTTTTATTTGCGTTATATAATGTAATTAATGTCTTCGTCAATATTTGTAGCAATTTTAATTAAGATTATATTATACGAGTACCTATTTGGTTGATATTTACTACAGGTTATTTTGCAAGAAATGATAAGGAACTTGATGATTACAGATAGTTACATGTGTACTTTTTGAAGGAGCGGTCAGACACAGCAGATAGGGATCGGTGGAAAGATTTGGGGGAGGCCTTTGCCAAGCAGTAAGACACGATAGGCTCCATATAATAATAATAACGTGATATAGACCAAAATTAGTCAAGTGATACCGTCGTTTTCTCGTCCAAGATAGTATGACCAACGGCTGGGTCAGCGCGGTCAAAACAAGACGCGTTCTGCAAACATTCGCCTTCGTAAAATATTCGCAACATTTGCTGGGATTGCGAAATTCGATAAGTATTTATGTCGAAAACGTTACGAATATTCGCATGATACGAACACGAACATTTGTGCCCCTAGTGTCGACTAACTATAGCCGTCCGTTTCCGCTCTAATGGCCCCTTGGGCTAACGAGGCTCTTTAATGTCCACTTTTATGCAGCGTAAACAAACATAACTATAACATGAAGGAACGTTTGCTAAAATAATGAGCCAGATGTCCGTTTCACAGCTTTTACTTATACGCGAGTAACCCGTTATAAATATTTTTAATCCGTTTTAGTCACTAAGAAATAGGCCTTTTGAGAAACTGTTGTAAGTTCAAGTTTTTTAAATTCTTGAAAATGCCCGATGAGGAAAATAGCGTTTTCATTTTTGATACAAGCTTTTATTGCTGTATATATTGACCTGAAGACCTAATTCCTTGATCAAAAAATTTTAAAGCGAGTTTGTAATTCACCGATATTGGTATACGATTGCTCAAAAACGGCTGCACCTATTTGGAAACTATTCATCCGTTTAAAAGGTACATACACATATACATAGTTTGTACCATTGTCATCAGGTCAGGATCTGATAATGGAATGCTGGAGAAACCAAGAAGCTTGAGAAGTGGAAACACCTGGCAGGACAGTAGGACTTACCTGGTTAGAGTTGAGTTGAGTTTGCTAGTAGACCACCGGCTAAAGCTGGTGGTGTAAGGAGAACTGCGAGGCGGGGGCGACGTCGTCTTTGAGCTGAAGCCGCGTCAGAGAGACGCTTGTGCAGTAGCAAGCCCTAGAGCTGACGCTACTGTACACTTACTTGGTTAGAGTTGAGTCTGCTAGTAGACCTACGGCCGAAGCTGGTGGTGTGCGGGGAGAGCTGCGGGGGCGGGGGCGCGGAGGCCCCGAGGCTGCCCAGCGGCGTCGTCTTGGAGCTGAGGCCGCTCCAGCGCGCGCTGGAAGCGTCAGAGAGACGCTTGTGCAGTAGCAAGCCCTAGAGCTGACGCTACTGTACACTTACTTGGTTAGAGTTGAGTCTGCTAGTAGACCACCGGCCGAAGCTGGTGGTGTGCGGGGAGAGCTGCGGGGGCGGGGGCGCGGAGGCCCCGAGGCTGCCCAGCGACGTCGTCTTGGAGCTGAGGCCGCTCCAGCGCGCGCTGGACGCGTCAGAGAGACGCTTGTGCAGTAGCAAGCCCTAGAGCTGACGCTACTGTACACTTACTTGGTTAGAGTTGAGTCTGCTAGTAGACCACCGGCCGAAGCTGGTGGTGTGCGGGGAGAGCTGCGGGGGCGGGGGCGCGGAGGCCCCGAGGCTGCCCAGCGACGTCGTCTTGGAGCTGAGGCCGCTCCAGCGCGCGCTGGACGCGTCAGAGAGACGCTTGCGCAGTAGGAAGCCCTCTCGGGGCGCCGGCGCGTTCTTGTACCTGAAAACAGTTGTCGATTAAGAGTTTGCCAACTCACTTGTTTATGTAAAAAATATAGTAGGTATGTATATTATATTACTTAAATTACCGGTAAAAAAGAATGCGAGGAATTCGTGCCTGAACTGCAGAAACGCGATTTGTATAGACATTGCCGGTCCAATATTTGATTTATTCATTAGCCTAATTAGTTTATTATTTGTGTTAAGCTAGTCATAAATTAAATGAGCTTTTATGTATTCGAAACCGTTGTGCGTATCTCTTCTAATGAACTCAATAAATATGTCCTTGTCATTATTTCCACAGTGGATGCCACGTAGTTGCAAATCCCTGCGTCAGTACTTAGTTCGTATATACTACAGTCGTTTTACGGGCGGCTAGTATGGGGAATTGGAAATAATTAATAATAGCTAATATTTTTAGTGTAACGGATATATCATGATACAAGTATTATTTACGCAATGAAATCCTACAAAATATCGTTATTCGCTAAGCGCCACAAATATGTACACACATATTACAAGCGTTTTTCTTGTGGGATTTTAATGAATATATCGTTTCTAAGTCATTTAAAATGTGTAAGAACAAACTACCAATTATTACTATTTGTTTCTAACGAATTAGGATATAGATCGCCCGCGCCGTACATTTTGTTATTTATATGGTTTCACATGGACACGGTTTCTTGTTTTTCGCTTTAAACAGAAAGAAGACTTAAATATCGTAATATTTACAAATAAAAATAATTGATATTATTGTAAATAAAAATATACAATTTTTTTATATATTTTTTTTACCTATTTAACTACTTCCGGGTGAAAAGTTGGTAGGATTTTTGCATATATTATCTATAAATATTCCATAAGAATGAATAAAAAAATAATCAGGCTATTATAAATTAATGTTTGACGCAACCGTATCTTTCCTGTACTAATAGTCAGGAACGTAGGAAAGCATAAGGTTTCAGTTAGCCGTCCTACTAACTAGCTAACTTAACCATTTAAGGCAGAGGTTCTATAAACTTCAAGTGCTAAGGAACCACTTGATAATTTGTTTTTAATTTTGTACTAAGCAGAAACATCTAATTTAAATTTTATTGTTGAAAGAAAAATTGAAAAATTCACCACGTCGAGGAAGATTCGAACTTGCGACCTTTAGTAACACCGGTCCGATCGCTCTGACCAACTGAGCCATCCACGCTTACTCAATCTCTGTGAATCTTTCCATCAGTTCCTTCATTGCTTACGTCGGGAGTGACGTGTAGCGACATCTACCGTAAGTGTACATATATACACGTTAATTTGTTTTTGGCAGGAACCATGAACTGTTTTGAAGCAAATGCCTATAATGGATAAAATCAACAAAGGAATGATGGATCATAAATTTGTGGACCACTTAGGTAAGGTTTTCCACTTAGGTTGAATTTATAAGAATTCTTTCTCAATGTAATTGGACGAATATACAGGCTGCCCCTTATTAAGTTACAGGGTCAGAAAAAGATGTTCTGGACCACGAATCAGAAATCACTCTGTAGTACACATGTTTAAATGCGAAGATTAGAGACAGACAAACAGTTACTTTCGCATTAATAACATTAGTAGGAATAGGTACTATAGGTATAGAAATGTATAGCCTAGTTATATTATGAGAAATTACTGTCCTGGATAGTTGGAATGCATATGCTGAATGCTTACCGATGTTGTAACAGGATTATAGCTTAACAACTTTACTGTTCCATGCGATAATGTTGCTAGTTGCTATAGGCTTAAATACTACAGTCGAGTGAATTATTCGTGCGCTTAGGCCATTTTACGTATGGAAATGGAAACTAATACCGCTCTGCTAGTCAAAGGAATTGTTATGACCATTGTTGTTTAAGTAACTAATTAATATCTCTACTTATATAATGTTTTTGTTTATACACGGTGAATCTGACTAACCCGACAGATTTTAACCATATTCCTGATCGTGATCATAATTGGAGACTAAAATGTCGTATAAACTTTTCTGGAATTGGCCTAGTTTCAGAGTTACTACCAACTAAATAAAAAAACATTTTTTATTGTGACTCAGTGCAAAAAGCTTTTTTGATGGCGATTTCACCCTTTATGGGGTCTAGTTTAGACATTCTTATTGACAGATATCAAAGTGCCAAGAATTACTTTACGTAAACTATTTTTTACGAAAAAACATGTAAGTACCAATTTATTTTAATCGACAGTTTTAGCAATAACATTTATGTTTTTATGTTCAAAAGCATTTAAAAAGTCGAAAAAAAAGAAAAAAAAATTTTTTTTGCGAAATTGACCTTAAATTCATATAACATTTATTACTTTATCCTTATGACCTCAGGAATTTATGGTTAAAATCTTTCGGGTTACTCACCGTGTATAAGGATAATTTTATAACGTTTTCGGAGAAATACAAGGTGTAAAAAATGCTGGTGATCAGTTTAAGGACATAATCGTTATTGTATTCAAATTATGAAAAACTCAGAACACAAATTATTCATGCGAAAAAAGAACGGTTTTGTATGGAGGGTCAACCGGCTTTCTGTCCTACTTTGTCTTAGTGGCAACACGATACGAATTATGCTCTTAAACGGATCACCACAATTTTTGTTACGCCCTATGTAATAAAATTATAATACAATTGCTCAAAATATTTAGTTTATGTAGCTGCAAATCGTGCGTAAAGTTTGATTTTATGCACTAGTGCTAAAAAGTAATCTGATCTGCAAATCGTGCGTAAAGTTTGATTTTACGCACGATTTGCAAATCAGAATTTTAAATAAATTAGTATTATGCGAGACCCGCTTATAAATGACCCACCTGAACTACGCGCGATTGGGCATATAAAGGAGTATTATGCGAGACCCAATAGTATTACTTGAACAACGCGCGATTGAATGAAGCTGTCATTCGTACACTGGCAGAATATAAAGGTAATTTTATTTCATTGTAGTTTTTTCGCAATTATATTAAAAAACGTTGTTCGACACACGTGCGGAAGTGTCATTGTCACTCGTCCCGAGTCTTGACCCTCGCCTCTCGGCTCGGGTCAAGTAACCTCGGTGCTCGAGCGCAATGACATACTTCTCGCACTTAAATAGCTTCCTCCCACGACTTAGTGCCTGTGCGTGTAGATATTTTTTAAACTTTCAACCTTATATTCACTAATGCGCTGAATATCCAAAAATCCTTTCTTAGTTGAGCTCTATGACGTCCGAAGAATATACAGGGTGTCCTACCCACATACCTAAACCAAATGGCTATCCCATCAGCTGTTCTATTAGCACTTTAAGGCTTGACGTTGTCTTAGGAACAGCCTGTATGCTCTCGTTTAGGCTGTGCGTTATCTGTTAGCCTCTAGGTATCTCTAGCGGGGCTATTTTATATATTAAATATGACAGTATTCTCGACGGCTGCACCTAAGTAACTGAAGACTGAAGGGTACACGGAAAGAACATGTCTAAGTCACTTTGACAACATTTTGAGTTATAGCGCTTTTAAAGTTTGTAACGATTCAATTAACCATACTATTTTCGTAACTAGATGGTTTTTATGAGTTTAAGTGGATTTACGATAAAATTTACAGCTGTAACAGAAGTTGTTAGTAATAGTTCATTGCAAGCACTACATTTTGATATAAAAATATCAATTTACAAAAAAAAGTGACTAGACATGTTCTTTCCGTGTACCCTTCAAATTAATAAAACGTCAAAAGTAAAAGCTCCATAGTAAAGTACCTAAGTTTTTTTTTATTTTTATACCACGACGGTGGCAAACAAGCACACGGCCCGCCTGATGGTAAGCAGCTACCGTAACCTATGGACGCCTGCAACTCCAAAGGAGTCACATGCGCGTTGCCGACCCTTTACAAAAAGGAGGATTCACTGTGTTGACGACTAAAGGAACAAGAAGGTCCCTCATCGTCAACACACTGGGTCCTCTTTGAGCTCTTTGGCAACCTTACTCACCAGCAGGAACACAACACTATGAGTAGGGTCTAGTGCTATTTGTATAAGTCTAAGAGAATATCGGAAAGCTCGAGGTAATATCAGAATTTCATCAAGAATGAATCCCTTAGACTAAATTCAATTGAAGCCCTAGCTTAGTTTCAATATCTATGGTTTCTTAATATTGAAATTTGCGTTTTCCATTTGAAGACTGTAATTCGATATTGATTTGAAGCTGCGTTTCAAGAGATGAGCGAGGATGCGTTGCAAGGAATGTGTTTGTTAAGGGGCTGACAACAGCTAAATTCCCTCCCTATCTTTTTCAGCGCGAGTGAAAGAGAAACACTGTGTTAAGATTAGTATGGGAGCTCAAATTTTGCAAAATGATGAATTAAAAAAAAACTACGCATTAATTGAGAAATACAAAACAACGAAGTTTTTAGTATTAGTGCGGTGGAATTTTGTCCTTAGTTACAGACGTATAAGTCAAGAAACGAAAGACATACGACTGTTTAAAGCAAATTTTTAGTTGTAACTTTGGAATTATTTTCTATCGAGCCGATTTCGTCCAATCGTGTATCGGAATCAACGAAGTTCTTCCAAATATAACGAATAATAACATATATTTTTTTTACTTTCTCAAAACAAGGAGTTCTAGCTAAAACACTGTTTGAATAAAGTCAATTTGAAGGTCATCGGGTGTTGTCAGCCTCTTAAGAGCCAATCCTAGGGCTGCGCTGAGCGAGGATTAGGTAAATGAAGTGATTCTATGGGTTCTCAACAAACAGGTTCCTCGCAACCCAGCCTCGCTCATTTTTGATGGTAACGCAGCCTATAAAACGGCTTGCTTCGCCGTCACGAGTTCTACCCGGTGAGATTATGGTTAAATGCCGCTATTATCGACAAAAAACCTCGTTAGGTAAATGTAACGGACACGAGTATGTCCTTAAACTACGTCCAAAAGAGGTATGGGTACTGCGCATGTCATCTCGCTATGTGTGGTCTGGAGCAGAGCCCGACTGGGGAAGTACCCTTACAGAAAACCACAGACCCTACTCATAGTGTTGTGTTCCTGCTGGTGAGTAAGGTTAACAAAGAGCTCAAAGAGGATCCGGTGTGATGATGATGAGGACTCTTGTTCCTTTAGCCATCAACACAGTGAATCCTACTTTTTGTAAAAAGTCTGCAACGCGCATGTGACACATCTGGAGTTGAAGGCTTCCATAGGCTAAGGTAGTTGCTTACCATCAGGCGGGCCGTATGCTTGTTTGCCACCGTCGCGGTATACAAAAAAAGTTAACTTACAAAATCCCATCGAAATATTTGGTCCTTCGACCCACATAGTCTAAACCCATATCCGTAGGAGCTTCGACCGACTAAATTGATATTAAGTGGAGTATTTGCATTGGCTAGCTGCAACCCTACGATCCCATAAGATATAGACGGCGTCCTCAGTACTAACATGGCAACTAAATCCGATCCTGATATTCCCCTGCCAGTTGTAGATCAGATTAGGTATTTTTTCTATAAAAGTTCTTTCGAATGGCACAAGTTTTATCATCCACTTGGTTAATTATTACAATATTTTTGAATAAGCAAGGTAGAATCGATAAACAGTGCAGCAGTGTCTTATGTACCGCGTAACACTGTACTTAAACCATCCCGAGAACTCATTTGTTCGTCGTACTTGCATTAGTCCATTTTAAAGTTAAAACATAAAACTTGGCTGAGTAGCAAAAGCTCCAGGTTTAAACTCGGTTACCATTTTTTGTTATTACCAGGTTGATTAGTGCTTTCGAATGGCATAGGGTTCAATTTGCTACTCGATGAGGTTGATTTTATAATCATGAGTTGACTATAAAATCACAACAAAATACTCCAAGTTTAGCTCAGGCTGCCAAGTACTAAAATACATAACTTTTTACCGTGCAGTGCCCTATATAGGCTGAATTCTGATATTCGATGTAGTAGGGTTGCCTACGGCCTATTATCCTTTATCCGGCTTTTAATCGATTTCTCGCTGTTTAAAAGAGTTGTGATTGGTTTCCGTAATCTAAAATAACATTTTATACTCAGTTAAACTACAGCCTGTAACATAAATACTAGTGATCCGTTTATATGCACAATTGGAATCATATTTCAACCCAGAAAAATAGAAAAAAAATTTTGGACGCAAGAAAAAAAATTGTATGGGACCCGTCGTCCCAGCCAGCCGACGCTCCATACATTTCTTTTTCTTAGTTTTTCATAATTAGAATATGACGAATAATTGGTATTTCGCCCTTAAACGGATCACCAGCATTTTTGTTACACCCTGTATAATATAATTTTAAACAAAAAAGAATCGACTTCACTAAGCATCCACATTTCCAACACCAAATGCTCGATCTGCTGTTAAAAATACTCAAATCACCATAGGTGTGCCTATAATAGTTGAAGAGTTCCCTCGATTTCTCCAGGATCCCATCCTGACATGGTTACAATGGGACCAACAGTGAAGTATACGCTTTCAAACAAAAAAAGAATTTTCCAAATCGGTCCAGCCATCTTCGAATAATGTTGACCGATACATAAAAAAAAAAATTGCAAAAACAAAGATCCCGACGAATTGATAACCTCCTCCTTCGAAATCTTGAAGTCGGTTGAAAAGGCTTGCTGTCATGGCTGGTATGCCCCGGCTTCGATAGCATATACACAGTGCACACCCGCAATAATAGCGTTTTAACCGTGGTACCACAGCTTTTGTACCACAGGGGGACCACGGGTAATTATTTTCCCCGTAGACCCACCCTTATTTTCTCAGTAAGGTCTAGAACGCAAAATGACCACTCATAGGTAGGTTAGGTTCGTTAGTTACCTTCTAATGGCCGAAGGCCAAGCCGCACAGAAATAGAGCTCCGTCGACATCGCTAACGTAAAGATAAACCCATTTTGGTGCAGTGGGTCTACGGGGAAAAAAAAATACCCGTAGTCCCCTGTGGTACAAAAGCCGTGGTATCACGGTTAAAACCCGACAATAATGCGGTCAGTTTTCAGACCTAGTATGATTTCTATACTTTTATCATTCAATGTTGCAACACTTGCAACCTCACCAAATTGTCTCTGAGCTAATATTGGCTGGTCCTATTGTCAAAGGCTTAAGGGCCATTTTAGAGTGGCTGTGGTCGCTTTGAACGGGCCACAATTTACATGAATGGAATAGGTCGAGTTTACAGACATATGTTAGTATAGATAGTAACGATGTGATTTGTGGGAGTTACATAATATCACTTACTCCTCTACGCATGCTGTTCTCACGGCTTTATTCACATTAAAAGGTGTTAGTTCAATACTAATCTGTCAAAAGGTGTCTATTTTGCTAGATAATGCATCTATCTATAAAAATGATATTCTTTTCTATTATTGGACTGACAGCTGTCATACGTATGGATCAACATTGGCCGTGAGCGGTTTAGTTATGACATAGACTAATTAACCCAAGACCCCGCATAGCCGGGGGACCCCCGCTGCCACGCTCGAAGTAATTTCACTCTATAGTAAGACACTAATTATTGGAAGTGGCAGTAAACTTAGTACGTCTCCATGGGAACCATTAATGTCTGACTCTCTCTTACGCCACACGGGACAATCGCGCGTTCCCTGTGTGCGTGTTCTCCTCCCGCACCCCTTCTTTTTGGCAGCTTAGGTTTCAAAGAAATAACGCGCTAAGGGGAGTATAGAGATATCTTGTATATGAGTTATGAGTACTTCTGAAAGTGTTACTAATCGATTTTATTGGTTCGTGTCCAAGTATTCTAAATTACGAGTCGAAGATCACTAGTGGAATATAACTTAGAGTAGGGGTTTTTTAATGATTAATCAGGAGATTCTATTCTTACAATATTAGATATACTCGTAGATAAGACACAAAACACAACATAAGTATCAGACTTGAATCTATTATGACTAGTAGTCCGCCTCGAACTGAGAACTCGCGTTTTTTTGCAAACAAGTTGACCAATATAACAAGACCCTAATGATGATTTTTTCGAGCCTTCTAGCTCTATAACCCCTTGATCGATCATGCTCAGGAACGAACTCTCAAATTGTATTGAGCTCTACTACAACCCCAACAAATTTCATAAAAATCAGAAAAACGTTATTAAAGTTATCGCGCCACAACTATTCAAAAACAAAAAGCCATCGAAATGCACAGACGTCTATGTAGCCGAAATTGTTTGAAAGAACTTCACTTCGCTTACGCTCCGCTCATTCGAATAGGTGGGCGTTTTCAATAACTGTGTACTAGTTTAACGGTATGGCACTCGTCCCACCGGCGGCGAGTAAGCGAGTAAAGTTAAGCGAGTAGCGAGTTACATCGCGGGCCTTGAAGGGTCGATCGATCACTCTATACCTCGACAAACCACAATGTAATGCTACTCGCTTAACTTTACTCGCTTACTCGCCGCCGGTGGGACCAGTGCCTAAGTGTATCAAAACTGATACTTTTGATACTTTTAGTGAGGTAGGTGACAATTGATTTGATCGATATGATCAATTGATGATGCGTAGTCTTCATAGATATATGTCTGTGCGTCGAATGAAATATTAAAAGGCATTTAGCAGGTTAGCCATGTACTCATTAGAGGGCGCCACTGAAACAGTTTTAACACGGTTTTAGTACGTGACAATTAGTTTGATGATGCGTATAGCTGACCAGACACTGTCGGTAATAATGACATTATTTCTCTACTCATCCTTCTCATTCTTCATATAATAGAAAAGAACGGGTACAGAAATAATGACATTACTGACAATGTCTGGTCAGCTTATAGTCTTCGCAGATACTGTGTGATCTGTGAAATATTCAAAGGATAATAGAAGGTTAGCTATGAAGTTTTCAGAGGGTGTTGGTAAGGCAATTTTAATACGGTTTTACTAGGTGTCAATCAATTTGGATTTGCCCACGCATCACAGATATACAGTGTGGAAACTAGATATCTGTCATAGATATTAAATATTCAACATTAATTATAAATATTTATTTTTGGACACAAAACTGTATTTACATATTTTTCTATACGGAGAAGGTTCGGCTCTGAATTCAGTTTTGGCCGAAACCGAAACCGAAACTTTGATGGACATGTTTAAATCACACAAATTTCAGTTACATGTGGATATTTGGTAAAAAAATAATTGTCATTTAGTTACAAGTAGGGGCGCCCCCTAAAAATATTTTTTCTGCAATTAAACTACATAACTAAATAACGGAATACAATATACACCTTATGTCTTAATTTTATTAAGATACAATTTATAGTTTCCGAGTAAAATGGCTGTGACATAAGGACGGACAGACGGACATGACGAAACTATAAGGTTTCCGTTTTTCCCATTTTGGCAGTTTAAGTATAATGATGAAAGTTTCGGCGCGGCCGAAAGGTTCGGCCGTTTTTTGCCCGAAACCGAACCTTGGGCCGAAACACGTTTTTTTGGCCGAAACCGAACCTTCGGTCGGACACTAGTAATAATGTTATCATTTATTTATTAATGGGATAGGAATCATCCCGTTAGAATCGTCAGATTTTTAGGCGAGTTCACACGAAACAACAGTTAGTTTGATATTAAATTACAGCACAATAATCTAATTACTAGCGATTTTAGTTAATATTTATTTTATTTACACCCACACCATAAATCCTCTATTCTGCGTTCGGAAACCGTATGTACTTAATACAACCATTATTGCAAGCAATAATGTAACATAAGTGTATTATCTGATTTATCTGTGCCAGTGGTGTGAAAATGTATGAAAATTCATAACCACATCGATTTTGGTAATCATGAAAATCCAGTCCTCCTCCCCGACCGCGGTTGTCCTCCTCCCCGACCGTTCGCACAATCGAGTTGGCCATGGCAGTGCAATGGCGGTCATTCTAATGGTTTCCGAACACGTCATTTAGGATTTATAATATGTGTGTAGATAAAGCAGTGTATGCAACTGTACGTAACAGTTACATAAACTACTATTACATGTGTATCGCAAATAAGTTAAGCAAGCATGGCAGCATTGAAAGAAATCAAGTCGCATCGCATCTTTATTAAAGTTCGGGTACGCTAAGTTTTCCAACCAAGTACTTCGTCAGGCGCTTACTTAAGGTAGATGTCACCAGGGAATGCAAAACGATTATTTATTGTATGAAAAAGAACGGTTTTTTCGGTTAAAACCGGTTATTTTCACAATAATAATTTTAAACAAAAAAGAACCGACTTCACATATCATCCACCTTTGATATGAGATAACTTCAGCAACTTTTTACCTGTTATGGTATTACTATTTTGCAATTCAAAAATTTTGCTAGTCTGTCACTCTGACCTCCACCAATTAAAAGCTGCCAGATGGATGGAGGATAGTATTGCAATCTAATCAGACGGGTTTTGTTGCTCACTTTTTTGTCATGTCATATCATATCTGACGTGGCCAGCTTTTAGTCCATATATATGTCTACAAGAGCTACAAATTAAGCGTCTCAGCGTCATTTAAATTATGAGTTGATGACTCTCCAACGATGTAATTCATTATCGTCAGGGTCGATACCAATGCCACTACAGTTACACGATTCCAGTTCAATTAAAAATGTAACATACTGCCATTTGACCCTCGGCGCATCCTTGGTTGCGGTGGACGTAGTAACAGTACAGCGCAATACACGCTGCGGAATCCAGCCCAGGTCGCAGCGGAATTCAGCCAACCATGGACATTATTAAGGCGGAAGGCGTAAAAATTGTCTATGGGTACTGGTTTAGCCGTTGTTTATTAGACGGAGAGCTAGCACGTCAGATATGACACAACAATGAGAGCAACGAAACCCCTCTAGTCAGTTTGCTATACTATTCTTATTTCTAGATCTGGACATCTGGCAGCTGTAAACTGTAAAGTGGTCAAAGAATGCACACCACTTCAAGAAAATTAATCGTAGTTCTGGGTTTAATGCAATATTATGCGAAATTATATAAATAATTAGATTAATTATTGCCAAAAGTATTTGTTGGGGGAAAGTAGTGCCAAACGACGTATACTCGTAATGTAATTTAAGTTTGTTGCCTACTGTTTGTGTTTCCGTAATAATACGCAATGTAAAAAACATTTTAATGTTAAAATATAGGCCCAGTCCTTTATAACTGAGATAATTTCGGCAGTTTTTACCTATTTTTCAATTCAAAAACTTTGCTGACTTCCACCCATTAAAAGCTGCCAGATGCCCGGATCTAGCAATAAGAATAGTGTAGCAATCTAACCAGACGGGTTTTGTTGCTCTCATTATTATTGTGTCATATCTGACGTGGCCAGGTCTCCGTGTTTTGTTGCTCTCATTATTATTGTGTCATATCATATCTGACGTGGCCAGGTCTCCGTCTATGTATATGCGATTATATATATTATATACCGTGAGTCTAGGTTACGTACCGACATAAATGTATTTTCCTCTTTTACAGTTAATTCCTGACTACGTAGTCAAGTGTAAAAATATGGGTGTACTCATCTCACTCAAAAATATGTCCCATAGTATCTTATTCCGTTGTAATAAGTGCGTAGTACCATATTTATGAGACGATTTTTTCGATACGTATTTTTGCACTTGACTGTACCCGCAGCAATATCTCGCACATTTAGAAATACAACTTTATAATGCCATGTGCCACTCAGTGCAGCCTTGCGTCGCGGTGAACTAATGCGATTATGCATCGTGAGTCGTGAGTCTAAGCTGACTCGTAGGTACATCCATTTCTTCTCTACATCATAGCATGAATAGCAGTCTTACATACAGAAAGTTTACAGTGTAATAAGTTCCCCGTTTAGGTACCGTCAGTTGCTGCAACATTGCCTGCTTTATTCAACTTTGCCTGACCTTGAAACAGTGGGGTTCTATCTTTACCCAATATACATTTTAATGTTTAATAATGACTGCCTTACTCCCATCCCAGGAACTATATACAAATAATATAAGAAAACAATGATACCAGTCGATTTCTCATATTTTACTGTAAAATAAAGTGTATCGCAATTATAGGTATACGTAACGCAATATTTCACGGTCAACATCATAATTCTGATTTAAACTTTCGCGGTTTTTACACATATCTTTTTTTACTAACGGGACTTAACCGCGTATATAATTTTAAAATTACCTTCGACGTTTCGAGGACGACATTGTCCCCGTGGTCCCGAAGAAGGACTCTTCTTCGGCGAAAACGTCGAAGGTAATTTTAAAATTACATACGCGGTTAAGTCCCGTTAGTACAAATAGATAAAATCGTAATTTTATATTATTTTGCCATACGTTAAAAAGGCCGACTATGAAAACGTGACGTCACAGTATAGTATCATTTTGTTAGGAGTATTTTGGGCGGCAAGTGCGAATATCAGATTTTGAGTCTCATTTCTAACTTTTGTGTTGCTTTAACGCAATCCGCCCCTAGACACAACAAAACGAATCGATTGATACTATACTAACATTAAATAAACGTCTTGTCTTTGGTATAAAAAACGCACTTCTACGATTTCTACATACCGCTCCCTGCAGGAACTTACCAATGTTATATTTGTTATAATACAGACGTAACCAACAACAGGATATCCAAGAAGTACAAGGCCGGACAGCTATTATGAATCTAGCTCAACTATAGATAGATCTAGCATAGACTAATGTGTTGACAGCGGATAACACAATCTTCAAAATCCGGGATGTAGTCATCTCCCGTTGCTGTTTCCGAAAGCGTCAACGATTCACTAGTAAAGGTGTTCCAAGTCTTAGGTGACTCAGTTTTAGACTAAAGGGACAATGAAAAAGGCTCACTTCCAGTTGAAACTTTCATACAAAGTGGTCCGTTTTATTGCCCATAAGCCCCTGATTATTAACACCCTTGTTACTGCATGATTTCATCACTCGCTCGCTGCAATGGAATGGAACCCTTTTTCTCATACAAAAAAAAAACGAGTTTCGGGGCCGAAATACATAATTCTGCCAAGCTAACTCCGCTTCAACTTTGGAACGACAAAATGTGTAACACCAACATAAAAGTCGTATACGCACAGACATTTTACGTTAAGCTGGCTCGGTCATACTCTAAGACTTAGGGCGTGTGCACCACGCACAACGTTTTGAAACGCTGTGCATTATTAATCGCATAGGCATTACTTAATAAAACAAAACACAATTTAGATATATGCTGTACAGTCCGCAGTAGACGTAGATGAGCAGGTAAGCAGGCGTCAAAAACGTTTTTCAGATAAACTTATTTCCTTAAAAATAAATCTGTGCTAAAATCAATCTTCTGCTGTGGACTGTACTATCAAAGACATGCGTTGTATGTACTCACCATTCTGGCACATTGAGCTTCTGCAGCGACCTCTGGACTCGCAGTTCGTGCTCCGACAGCACGCGGTCCGAATTTTTCTGCAGTTCGTTCTCCGGTGGCTGGAACAATGACGTATAAATAAATACAACAAATAAATATTCGGGGACAATCTAACACCAATCAACCTAGTCCCAAACTAAGCAAATCTTGTACTAGACGACGATATATATATTTACATACATAAATACATATTCAAAAAACTTGGTATGGTTGTATTCCTTCCTTGAGGAGTTCCTTAGGTCACCTTAGATTATTTTAATTACATTGTCGTGTAAATTAAAGAGGTATACCAAATTTAATCTCCATTAGACACCGGGTAGTGGTAAATTTGACTTACGAGATTTGAATCAACAACAACGCCACGCCATCAACAACAAATATAAGGAGTGAAGCTTAATAGAAGTGTGTAAAAACATCCACAACCCAGAAACAAATATGTGTGATAAGAGCACAAATAAATGCCCTTATGGGAATTCGAACTCGGGACACGGGCCCTCAAATATTAGATTACTATCATTATTGGCGTATGTCAGCAGTAGAACTTGAGAGGCGAGCTGTTCAAAAAGATCTAGGCATGCACTTTTACTTGACAATAATTTTGAAGGAAAAATAACCGACTTCACTTAGAGCAAATGCCCGAACTACTGTAAAAAAAACTCAAATCACTATAGGTGTGCGTATACTATTTGAAGAGTTCCCTCGATCATCAGATCCTGACCAGATTACAAAGGGACCAACTATTAAGTATACTCTTTCAAATAAAAAAAGTACTAATCGGTCCAGCCGTCTTGGAACAATCGGTACTACTTAAAAAATAGCAAAAAAAAACAATAATAAAGATCTCGATAGATTGAGAACCAAATCCGTGCGTATAAGGCTAACTTTAGAGACTTACAATGAAAAATGGAAATCAATTCGATTTGTCAGACTTGGCACTATTAATAAAATACAAATATGTTAAAAAGCATTTATCCGCTTTTTACAATCAAATTGAAAAAGAGTTCTCGAAAATCGTCACAAAATTGATATTGATAGTGCGATTCGTAAAATAGCTTCTGTATTTTTCATATTGACATATTGCGAATTATTTTTTTACTCTTTGCGTGGGCGAATGCTAGCAGCGTTTTTCGGAGGATTTTTCTCTTTTAAGGCGCAGTAGGTTTATCTGACACAGTTTTTAGAAAACGTAACACGTTTATAAATAATAATAATTATGATTTGTGAAAAATATGGATCTTGAGGTCTTTCTTTATGGACGAGACTGATTCAAAACATGAGTCAAACACTTTCGCTCGATTGAAAAAAATCGCTTACATAACCGCATTTATATAAATTATTAACTATCTGTGTAAAGTCGCCGACCTTATTACAAAGGAGTAAGGTGCAAAAGTGTAAGCATATCTTTGACGTCGACTGTATGTATAGTTACGAATCCAGATTCTTGAGCCACTTGCCATTGTTCGTCATTTAGCCGTGTAATAAAGGACCGATGTAACTGACAGTTGACAGCTAGTCGGTACCATCGGTCATTCATAACACGGCAAAATTACGAACAATGGCAAGTGGCTCAACAATCCGGGTTCGTGACGTATATCAGCTATCAACATGGGAGTTTATCTTATTATGCGTAATTACATTTTTAATGGAACTTAGCGATTACTTTCATATTCATTAAAAAAAAAAAACAATTCATTAACAAGGATACCTGCACACCCGGTCATGCCATACGGATACAGCCTCTGAATGCCATAGATACGATATTTTTCGCTGGACTCACGTCACCTTAATACCGATTGCATTTTGTTTCACTCGTGTGGTCGCTTTGAGGGATCCGTCAGCTACAAAACGTGTTTCGAAACGAAAACTCAATCAGGGTTTTAAAGCTTTTTCTGACGTAAGCCATATAAACCTGGACATAAACTGCTGATGACTTTTGTTAGGTTATGTTTGATTCATAGGTGCTATTTCAAAAATTTCTGTATTTGGTAGCAAATAATTTCATTTTTTTATTACGTTAGATTTTCAAAAAATATCTGCAATACTGGTTCCCTTGTAACTTTTTTTTTGGCTCCCTCACTTATTTTGGCATTTTCGATACCGATTTTAATATCCTTAGAATTCAGCTCTAGTCAAATAAATATAAAAAGTTGCAAGGGTTAATGGGCAAGAGGGTTCCAAAAAGTGTGCAAAATCTGACGCTTCTCGATTGTTTTTAGGAAAGATAACATGCAAAATTTAAAGCGAAATTAAGTTGTTTCCTCTCTAGGCAAATTATTTAGATCAACAACCGCGCCAAATCCCATATAATAGAAGAGAGTAAGAGGTTGTCTAAATAAGCATCTTAAAAAGGAGAAGTATTCGAATTTGCAGTTTTTGAAATAGTTATGAAGTTTACATTTCCCCAGTTTGTATATTTTTTTAAGTTGTGAAATGCAGTTGCTAAAATACAGTCGGCAATGAAAGTTTTCGAACGTAACTTACGTGATATTTATGTGTCTAGTTACTTTCGTAATCTTATTTCGTTCGGCAACTTTCGTTGCTGTCTGTTCCCATATTAAAAAGTATCAGAATTATCTGAAAACTGCCGGGTTGACATAATGGTGACGAGGGTCTATCTATGAAGTTTAACGAGGCGATTAACGTCAAAAGTGGCGCTGAAAGCAATAAGAAACGTCAAACAGGGTCAAACTGTCTCTGTAATTACAATTAGTATTGGAGTGTTTATAATTTCAGATTAAGGAGGAGCCAGGCAAAGTTAAGCATCGTAGGCAAAGTTGTCGCAGTTGACGGTACGGAGTTTTTCCGGGAATATTCTTGCGTATCCATGTACGTTAGGATCTTAGAAATATTCTTCGTAAAATAGGTTAAACTAAGAAATAGTTTATATTAACAGACATAACTTCACACATACTTTTTTATTTAATTAATATTAATTGAGTGCGATCACTGTAACTAATTATCTACATGGATTTTCCAGCCCTCTTCAATACAATTACGTCATTCTCAATTCGCAAATAAACACAATTATGTTTTATTTTAAAATTAAAATATGCCAAAAAATAAGTCATAAACCTGCTCTACATATGCCCATTAAGAACCACGAAAACATATTATGGCTTTGTCGCCACAGATGTATACAACTTTGCCCAACGCAACATGCAATCGTTAAAAATTTTTACAACTCCATGATTTTATATCAAACCTATTTGTTCAAATTGTATAAGTAGGTAGGTACCTACTTATTTTCATCCGACTACATCGCAGTCAAAAGGTAATATTTATTATATTTCAGCAGTTTACGAATTTTTTTAGCGTTTTTCTTACTAATCCGAGGCTATCAATAAATTAACTTTCACACAATAGCATTTTACACAAAAAATACACACAGCGCGGCCACGTCACGGCATGTCGATTAGAATAGGTCTCTTTAGTGCATTTTCACGTGCGCTCTGCGGCATCAGTTAGAACAATGAAAAAGAAGGAAAATGCAATGAAAAGAATGAGAAAGAAAAGCAGTACTTTATTATAAGACCTAATATTAGGGGGTTATCACAGGCGAGAGACAGACGCCGCTGCGCAGGTTTGCTCTGTCTGGTCTACGGCAAACACATAGATACAGTCGCCATCAAATATATCGGAGCGGTCAAGGTACTCAAAAATATCTAAACATGCACTTTATCGCCTTGAGAATAGAGGCGTTCTTTAGATATTTGTGACCACCTTGGCCGCTTTGATATATCTGATGGCGATTGTAACTTATGTAGCTATGTGTCTAATTGCCGCCATGCACTTGTAGAACTTTCCCCGAAGCCCGTTTGATCTCACGGACAAATACGGACTTATATGGCTAGCTATTAGTAAATCGGGCAGGGGAACTGGTCAAGCTTTTAAACTTAAAACTGATACCGACAGTAAGTAATAAAACTTAGCATCAAAAGGTTTATATGACTGAAGTTTTTAATTTAACATCGCCCTTTTTACACACAACGTTTTCATTGAAATGGAAATAAAATAAAAACATTTGTACAATATAGGTATATAATATCGCAACGAACTGTGGTTCTCTGTCGCTCGTCTAGGCGCCGTATACTAACTTTAAAACACGTATAGACACGATCCAACTTCAATACAACTCCAAATACTCCAATGCGTTAACAACGCAATACAGCTACGGCATGAACATCTGAATCAGAAATATCAGAATTTGCTTAAGAAATATTCCAACGCAACTCCAATACAACTTCAATATTGGTTATATGTTTGTTGTGTGTTGGAGTTATGTTTGAGATAGGTTGTATTTTTATTGTATGTAATGTATTTTTAAATTAGAATCTGGCACGATTGTGTCTGAGTAAACTTCAATACAACTCCAATGCATTAACTACGCAATACAGCTATCGCCTATCAGAGTTATAAGAATATGCTTGAAAATTATTCCGATGCAACTCCAATACAACTTCAATGTTGATTGATTATTTGTTGTGCGTTGGAGTTATGTTTGAGATAGATTGTGTTTTTAATGTATGTAATGTATTTTTAAATTAGAATCTGGCACGATTGTCTCTGAGTAAACTTCAATACAACTCCAATGCATTAACTACGCAATACAGCTATCGCCTATCAGAGTTATAAGAATATGCTTGAAAATTATTCCGATGCAACTCCAATACAACTTCAATTTTGATTGATTATTTGTTGTGTGTTTGAGTTATATTTGAGATAGATTGTGTTTTAATGTATTGTTTTTGTATTTGAAATTCAGAATACGGCACTAGGAATTTGCTTGAAAATAATTCCGATGCAACTGCAATACAACTTCAATATTGGTTATGTGTTGGATTTATGTTTGGGATAGATTGTGTTTTTAATGTATTGTTTTTGTATTTTAAATTCAGAATACGGCACTAGTACAATGACTTAAGCCACATTTACCGTTTCGTCTATAGGGGCTAATCTGTAAATGGACTTGTGAAACGATCTATCGACACAAAAACTCTCGTCGATCCCACTCAGATCTTTCATCGGCGATGAATCAGGCATTCCGTCGTCGATCTTCAACGTTTGATGAATTTTATGGATCACGAACTTCGTGTAGCCTAACTCCTCATCTTCTTCCAAGGATACGTCGAAAGGACTATGCTCTGCATGGTGCGAGTAGCTAAGTAAATCTTCCACGGAATTTAGAGAGTTTTTACTCCGGCGTAATGACGTGCTTATTCCGCACACACTTACAAGCTCTGACCACGATAGGCGACTACAATCCCCTTCAGATTGATTCGTCTGATAAGATTCTTGTTTAACAGTCTCACTGTGCGACCCTGACCTATTTATAAGCTGCGACACCCCGTATATAGTTTCAAACCACGACTCAGAGTTCTCAAACTCGGTTTTGAATGAGTTCGTGTTGAAACTGACTCTGCGTTTCGGCCTTTTGAGAGTGGAGGTCGGCGCGCGGTGTTCGTCGTGTACGTCGTTTTCAAAATCTGCGTAATCGGGTATATCTAGGTCGGTAAAGTTGTTTAACGTAGTAATGGAGTTGTAGATGGTGTTTCTGGTGGTTTCTTCTTGCAAGGACGGCAGCGGAGCGCTTTGAAGTAAGCGATCGAAAAAATTGCTAACTCGGTCCTCGTTCTCAACACTACGGTCTAGAGAGTAGGTCGAGGGCTTGCGAAGTATTAGCGAGGCAGACCGCCTGAGATTATATCTTCTATCCGATCCGGAACTAGTGTTCAACTGATCCAAGCTTTTCCGCCGCGCACTTAACTTTTTGATGCATAGCTTCGATTTCCACTGATAATGCTTGCTTTGAAATCCACTTATCGATAAAGAGTTCTCCTCGTCTGATTCACTTCGCGGTATTTCGGGATATTTCGCGTAATAATAGTCCCTGGACAGCGGTTTGGAGAACAGGTGTTCGGGCTTGACCTCCTCGAACGGTTCGAGCTCCTCGGTGACCCAGAGCGAGTCCAGACAGTACCAGAACCCATTTCTCTGTAGTACCTCTTCGGTGGTCAGTAGCACTATTGACACCATTCTCGGCGTCCGAGTCTGCGATGCGACTGCTCTCAAAACCGTCATTAGATGTTTGCTCGTTTACTAGTAAATTTACAAGCGATTCCCGGAACGAGCATTAGTTAATGTTACGTCTTCTGTAATCGTTTTGTTTAATAAACAAGTGACCCGTCAAGTAGCTTTTTAAAAGGGATTCACGGTTCGTCGGGTCGGAAATTTCGCGAAAGTTTTAAAGGGTTCAGGGCCGTGGTTGGTTTAAGACTCACCCTTGCCTCAGAGGAAGCGAGGAGCGCGCACGGCCCGAGCAGCCCTACGCTCTCCCAGCAAGTCATGTATGTTTGCTCGTTTACTAGTAAATTTACAAGCGATTCCCGGAACGAGCATTAGTTAATGTTACGTCTTCTGTAATCGTTTTGTTTAATAAACAAGTGACCCGTCAAGTAGCTTTTTAAAAGGGATTCACGGTTCGTCGGGTCGGAAATTTCGCGAAAGTTTTAAAGGGTTCAGGGCCGTGGTTGGTTTAAGACTCACCCTTGCCTCAGAGGAAGCGAGGAGCGCGCACGGCCCGAGCAGCCCTACGCTCTCCCAGCAAGTCATGTCACTGGTTACACAACACGTTCGCGGACTATCGCATAGCGATGCACCCGGGCGTTACGTAAGTCCTCATGACACAAAAAAGCCTCTACACATCTAAGACGGACAGGAAAGAGCAAGCGAGAATTTGGAAGCGAAAGCGTTCGCCAATCAAATCAGCATTTGCTTATTTAACGACAAATCTAATTACAAGACTGAATCGAAGAAGGCGGGGGGCTTCGGTGCTTAGGGTGGCTCTGCGGGCCACGGGCTGCGACGGGGCCTCCGGGTCCGGCATGCGGTGGACACGGTTACGCGGCCACTGCGGCAGTGAGCATCGTCAGCAGACCCCGGGACTGGCGGCCGCGGCGGTGCTTCGCGGTTGACTGAGGTGCGGCGTGTGTCCTTGGGTGCCTTTTCGCCGCGCATGCGTCCCGAACGTGCCCTTACTACAGTCTCTAGCACACAATAAGGACGCGTTATCTCTCTAGAACTCATTCATATGACATACAAAAAACTAATACTTACCTACTGTTTTTTATTATATTGAAAATGGGAAAAAGAAATTGGCACGCAAAGGGTCAAGCCGTCAAGCGTCGGGCGGGTGTGCGATGTGCGTGACCTCGAAATGTTACCCCTTCCCTTTGTACTAGTAGCTAAGTAGGGCATTCATCCTATTAATAATATTATAATTGTAAAACTTTCATCTTTTTATTTTATCACGCAAAATCTTATACATTCTATAAGATTATTTAGAAATTTTCTACTTATATCGAAAGCTTATGATCCGAATTAAATATTTTTTGAAGTAAAATCGTCCTCTACAGGGGTCAAAGTAGAGGTGACAGTTATAAGGTCATACTAACGGGAGAAGAGGTCATTTTAAAGACTTCTGGGGCGCAATCACGGGCTCGCGTTTGTATTTACTTATATAAATATTCATATCGATTACCAAGTTAAAAAAAAAACCTTGTCTCCGTCCCGTTCTTACTGACTGGTATTTAATCTCGTTCGCCATACAACCGTAGTTCAGATGGCACATTTGCATATTATTGAAATACCGTCTTCCTGAACTATTTTCCCGATTTTTCCGTGAAAATCTCAGAATCTGGAGCAAAGGCAATATGAAATTTCAACATATAAACCGCGGTAAGATTAAACTACGTTTGTGACAGTTTATATCAAAATGTACCGGCGGAAGACGTTTAAGTAGGTCGTACTTTGTACAGATTCAATATAGTTTTGTTAAAGAGCTATAGAAGCGTAGGTAAGCGCTGGCTGCCGAATGGTATCTTTTGGTGTAGGCTCTCACACTTGTATACAAGGTGTAAAAAAAATACTAATTGGTAACGTATTGTAATTATAAAAAACTAAGAAAAAAAACTTTTCCGAAAAAAAAAAATGGTTGAGAATTCTCGAGAATGGCACAACTGTAACAAGAGAGCCAACGTAACGTCACGTTTTCAACCGACTTCAAGATCTCGAACGATCTTTATTTTTGCTTTAAATTTTTTTTGATGTATGTTCACTTCACCGATTATTCGAAGACGGCTGGACCGATTTGGAAAATTATTTTTTTGTTTTTTTCACAGTTGGTCCCATTGTAACCAGGTCAGGATATGATGATGGGATCCTGGAGAAATCGAGAGAACTCTTCAACTATTATAGACACACCTATAGTGATTTGCTTTTTAAAAGGTAGAGGCTAAGTGAAGTCGGTTATTTTTTGTTTAAAATTATTATCTGTCAAAAATGGCGTTTATGGTGACAGTCCCATATTTTATTGCTTCCAAGTCCAGGCATAGATTATCAGTAGCGTCCTACTCCATAGTAGGTAAACTCCAGAAAAATAATCGATATATCTTTTTTTTTTATTTAAGATAATAAAACTACGTAATAAATAATATTGTTTAAAGTTACATTTAATAAAAGTATCGGCATCAATTTTCATGTCAAGGCATGTAATCGGTCACTAGAGGTTTACCTAATAAAATATTCCATTAGCAAACGTCAAGTGCCTTGGTGACCCAATTGCAAGGTAAATACGTCAGTATAGCAGAAGTAGACGAATGAGGTGTTCAAAATTATTTCGTGTTCACTCTGGAGGAGTAACCTTATTTCGTGTAACCTTGACAAATTATATGATAGTATTTTTTTAACACCTCAAATACTTACCGTCTGATGCTGCTGACTGTACAACAGGGTGTCTAGAAAACCGGAACCGGTTACCAAAACTCCCTAATGAACTAAGAGTTGGCCACGTCATATATGACAATAATGAAAGCAACAAAACCCGTCTGGTTAGATTGCTATACTATCCTTATAGCTAGATCCGGGCATCTGGCAGCTTTTAATGGGTTAGGGTGACACACTAGCAAAATTTTTGAATTGGAAAATAGTAATACAAAAATATAGGTAGGTAAAAACTGTTGATATTATGTTTCATTTATATCAAGTAATTCACTTTAATTTTTGTAAGTTTTGTATATTTTGCTTGGAGAGGTGAAAATAGTAAGATTTTTATTGATTAAAATGATGTTAAAAAAGTATATATAAATACGTTGGAAAATGAGTCGTTTAAGGAATAATTGGAACAGCTTTTTTTCAGTTTCATACATATGTTTTAAGCAAGAGTATGTTTAAATAGAGCAATTTTAAGAAAAATTGCTGAATTTTAGTGGGGAGGTGGTATTTTTGGGAATGTATTAAAGTACTTCATAAAAAAAATTATGTAGAAATAAACTCCGCTTTATGTTTCAATCAGAAAATATAAAACATATTGAAGGGCATAACGAATAATAATAAAAAATCGAGCGACAAGTTTGCACGAATCAACGTCCTCACTAAACAAGCTCTGCAAGAATTGAGTTTTCGCATACTAAAAGTAATTTTGCAACAATGCAATTCATGTGCGTTATTTCATTATTAGCGAATTCATTTTGAAATCGTTACCGGACTCTTAAAATTACCCCAAAATGTACAGTTTGTGAATCAAAGTGGTGTCAGTCAACACCTTATTTCATTACCATGATTAATAGGTAACAAATCGTAAGGGCCACACGTTGCAAGTGACAGCTGAGGTGCATTTCCCGCCTCCTACTTGACGAATCACCTGCAGTCCGACCGCCGTTGTACTGTCCACTGACCAGTTTAAGCCCTTATTTCAATGGCATACGGTCGAGGATAGATTGTGTTGATGTTATTACGTAGTAATTAATTGTTAGATAAGTTTGGATTGAACGAGTTTTCGGGTTAAACGGTAACCAACGGTAACCAACGGTAACCTTGTAAGGTTTCTATACTAAATGAGCCCGTTTTATTGTCCTAGAGTATTTGGCTACTAAGACAATGCATGTATACATATACAGCGTGGAAAAAATACTTACATAACTACGAAGTGTAATCGTAGATTTACCTAGTTTATTTGGATGACTTTTAATTGCACCGCCACGCTATTGATAGTTAGACAGTTTAAATTAACGTTAGATTTAATGTGTTATTCTTATCCAAATACTAAAACGACAGCTAAATCTGTCCCAATCTGATCGTTACCGGACTCTTAAAATTACCCCAAAATGTACAGTTTGTGAATCAAAGTGGTGTCAGTCAACACCTTATTTCATTACCATGATTAATAGGTAACAAATCGTAAGGGCCACACGTTGCAAGTGACAGCTGAGGTGCATTTCCCGCCTCCTACTTGACGAATCACCTGCAGTCCGACCGCCGTTGTACTGTCCACTGACCAGTTTAAGCCCTTATTTCAATGGCATACGGTCGAGGATAGATTGTGTTGATGTTATTACGTAGTAATTAATTGTTAGATAAGTTTGGATTGAACGAGTTTTCGGGTTAAACGGTAACCAACGGTAACCAACGGTAACCTTGTAAGGTTTCTATACTAAATGAGCCCGTTTTATTGTCCTAGAGTATTTGGCTACTAAGACAATGCATGTATACATATACAGCGTGGAAAAAATACTTACATAACTACGAAGTGTAATCGTAGATTTACCTAGTTTATTTGGATGACTTTTAATTGCACCGCCACGCTATTGATAGTTAGACAGTTTAAATTAACGTTAGATTTAATGTGTTATTCTTATCCAAATACTAAAACGACAGCTAAATCTGTCCCAATCTGATTGAACCAAGTCAATCCAACTGTCATTTTAATACAAGACTTTATAGATGTCTAATTTACTGTGCAATCTGCCCAATCCGACTTATTTTAAAGTAAAAAAGATTTTAGTTTTGCTACTCGTTTCCCGCAGTACAGTTTTTATTTGTTTGGCCTGATGATTGTCTGGTAGAGAATGCCCAATGGCATTAATCCTGCCCTTTGTACTTTGTAATATTGTGCAATAAAGTTTATATAAATAAATATAGAATAATAGAATACGTAGAATATCAGCGAACAAATTGTTATTTTAATGCCTATTAAAAAAACTGTTTACAATAAATTTTATAAATATTAAATATTACTACTAACTGCGATACTCTTTTATAGCTGTTTTATATCAACATCATTTACTTATTCGTTTTTGAGTTACAGGGGTAATTACGAACGGCGGATAAATAATTCCAAAAATATTTTAAATATCATTCGTATCTCATTGTAATAAGAGTCAATTTTCGTAATTACCCGCCACGTTTTTCGTATTAAAATTACCCTAATAACCCTTATTACAGCGCTAAAATTATAACAAAGTAGTGACTAAAATATCAGGAATTTACTTAAAAATTAATTTAAGTATAAAATGAGTAAATAAAGTACCTCAGAAAACACAAATTTCCATCTCGACTTTCCAACTTATACTCCTAAGTGCGCCGTCTCGACTGTACTTTTAGCCAAGAAAACTTAAAATTACTTCTGAGTCTGATATCGCAAAACGATAATTTCTTTTGAGTTGAAGAACTGGCTCACGGCAGCACTTCAATGTTAGAACTTTTTTCTCAAGTTTGTAATTAAAGGTCTTTTCTTATCAAGGAGACGGTCTTTTAGTCCGTCTCTCTCAAAGACCTATCTTTGCCATCTGTGTATTTTTTTTAAACGCTAAAATATGGTGGGCAGAGCTTTTTAGTAACGTTTTCCTTCCTTTTTTATTTATTGATTTAAAGGTATGAGCGATTTAAAAAAACGAAGAGCGCTTTATTTATTCTGGGCTCTTTCTACTCAGAATCGTCAGCTTCTATTCTACCAATAAAAATGTGTTTTAAACATTTCCGTTCGATACGTCCCGTTTTAGTATGAACTTTTTTTTAATTCCCATGAGCGAGACGCAGTGGAAACTTAAATTTAGTATGGAAATTTTGGGACGGTTATTATTTATTTCAGGAGGATATGCTCATGATGAATATTCTTGTTTATAGTTTTGATTAGAATGTCCAAACAAGCCAAGATCCGGAAAAAAAAGGAATATATTTCTTTTTCAATCTATTGACTCATCATCAGAACCTGTCTACCTACCTATACTCGTAGATTATTACTGAAAAAAACTTTCATAATAGAACTTTACGATATTTAATGAAATAACATTTCAAAACTGAAATATAATATATTTCAGTTGTGTATTATGTCATATGTGTATTGTGTATACAGAAAGAAAAAGTGAGCAAGGCCTTCTCGAGTGTTTTATTTTTCATGTTTCAAGGCTCTACCTTTTATACCTAGGCTGTGTGTTGTGTTATGTGTGTAGGTAACGATCAGCACTTACGCTTTGCTAAATACAATATTGAATCCGTACAACGTAAGACGTAAACGCCAACCTCCAAATGGAACCTTTGCCAAAATAATGGCACATATAAATTTAGATTAATTATATCAGACAGCACAAAATTGCTTATCACGTTCTAACTTCCAGGGTAATATGAAAAACACCGCAAAACGAGGAATTTAACTCAGCAAAACTATTTCATCGCTCGAAAACGAGAGTTACGTATTTCCCACTGCAATTTCAGACTTTTCAAAGTTTATGGACCGTAGCCTGAGTAAACGAGATTTGTGACGTTTTTAAAGAGAAATTCGTAAATATTTTGCTATTTATACGACCTAGCTGGACGGAAACTATATTGTGGGGTACAGTCATCGGCAATAGTATCTTCCAACATGAAGGCCGCAAAAATATCGCGCGCCACATATTTTTGCGGCCTTCGTACGTACAGAAAAAATGGCTGTAAATTGTCGAAACATCTGAATGCACGAGCTGTTTAGTGGTAATAAACAAATGCGTGTGTCGTGGAACACCCGGTTGGAACGATATGTTATTTCTCAATCGTACGGGTTGTAACGGGTTTTCGTGACGGTAAGATTTGAATCTTACACTTTTCTTCTCCTAGCCCCCCATCCGCCAACCGTCCGATAAAGAACTTCGTTCCAAAAAAATCTTACTATACTGAAATTACAAGCAATTACTTAAGTATACATCGTTTTCCGTTTGATATTCGCCACAAAAGCACTGAAGAGGGCCAGAGCACCTCTTTTCACAAACGCTTGATTCTACAATCGAGTGTCAATAGACAGTTCTTTGAGGTGTTAATTTGTGACCCGGTGTGGTTGCATTTCATATTCTCGGGCGGTTTCGATTTGAATCTTATGTTGCTTCTTATAAAGTTTATTTTCGGTTGATCTATACGTTTAATGTGGTCTGGTTCGACCGAAAAACTCAAGGAAAACAGAATGAGATGGTACGGTCACATTATGCGAAGGGAAGAAAACTACACGATGAGGAAGGCTATGAACATCCCAAGCCAACCCAGAGGAAGAGGCAGACCACCAGAAATGTGGTGGTGCAATGTCGACAAAGAGATGAGGACTCAGAACCTGACTACACAGACAACCCAGGATAGATATTCCTGGCGCCGACGTACGAGGAGGCCCGACCCCAGCTAAGCTAGGAAATGGGGCTGGACAAAGAAGAAGAGTTCCCACTAATAATATCGCTAAAATGAGAAAACTTTACATTTTTGTAGGGTACATATTAACCTACGTGTGAAAATAAACTGTAGGTGCAACAAAATCATAAAACAATCACCGAGAGAAGTCACGGCAGATATATGTCTAGTTTAAAATGGGATTGCATGCTAGACATGTACACACTTTAGGTACAGTCAGCGGCAGACATATCAATAACTAGAGACCGGAAAACTCATCTATTTGACAGGTTAACCCTAGTTAATGGTTAGGGTTACCCAATTTATATGATTACCGTATTATTAGGGTTAGCCTATGGTTATAGCAACCGTTTTGAAACAGTTTAATTAATGTGGTTTCCTTGTCGAAACTTACCATTTAAAGTGTCACCCTTTTCCCTGTCTGTTTTTCGCGCAATTGACTTAGCAATAGAGATTAAAATAGCTTGATCGTCTAAAGATACTTGATAAAAATACCTTCATTCCTTTTGGTTTCAAGTCAACGATGTTCTTGTGAAATTGATAGGGTTTTAAAATACAACCCTATCAAATACCCGATCTAAATCCCCTTTATTGGTAAACGGTTCGGGTCCCTGAGGATAACCGCCTTTATTCATTTGCAGCTCACTGTAGTCACGAACCCGTATTGTTGAGCCACTTGCCACTGTTCGTAATTTGGCCGTGTTATGAATGACTGATGTTACCGACCAGCTGTCAACTGTCAGTTACATCGGTCATTTATTACACGGCAAAATTACGAACAATGGCAAGTGGCTCAATATTCCGGGTTTGTGACACGGCAGTATCGTCGCATAAGCGCTCATGAGGTGCAATGATCACGTGTTGAGTGGTAGTAATTACACAGCGCTGTTGCAGACATTAGTGTCTTTAGCGCCATTTAGCTTCAGTCTATCTGCTAATGATTCTAATTTAGAGTTGCATCATACAACTAGTAAATCTAAACATATATAAAAGTCGCGATACCTACAGACAGACAGATAACGTACAGCCTAGCTCGTTTATTGATAAACGTGTTTCAAACCATAGACATATAAAATAAGAAGACGTGGCGCCGTAAAGACAAAACTGTGATTCCATAATAAGCCGATTTCTTCGTGTTTACGCGCGACACGCACACGTGGATGAGCGGTGATTGGTTCAAACGTCAAAAGTGAGTGTGTGTGCACGAGATCGCGGCTTATTATGGAATCACAGTTTTATCTTCGTGGGATTCCGTCTCCTTATTTTATATGTCTATGTTTCAAACCTCATTTATCTAAATAATCGTTTGTTTGTAAGTTATAATTGGCTACTTTCCTAAAAAAAAATATTTAGTCCGTCAGTTAGATTATCAAAAATTATTGGACACGTATTTTTTATTTTTTCAATCTAACAACAATTGGTCAAGTTATAGCCATCGACATATACTTATTATTCTTCCAAGGTTATAGCCCGTTAAAGTTCCGCGTGACGTCACATTTTAGTATAATGTGACGTCACGCGGAACTTTAACGGGCTATATCTTCACCAATTTTTGTTTGATTGACAAAATAAAAAATATGTGTCCAATATTTTTTAATAATCTAACAGACGGACTAAATAGAATTATATTTTTTTTACCCAGGAAAGTACCCAATTCAGTTTTCCATTATGTAAGTAAGTAATTCTATACAAAGTGTAACATAAATGCTGGTGATCCGTTTAACGGCATAATTGGTATCGTATTTTAATTAAGGAAAAGTAAGAAAAAAACTTTTTTTACGCGAAAAATTTTTTTTTTGTATGTAGGGTTGGCCGGCTGGGCTGGGATGAATAATGCCCTTAAAGTTTTGTTACACCTGTACATTAAGGTATTAAATGTAATTCCTGCTAAGTTTGTTGCATTACAGAGTCGCAATTTATAAAACTAAAATTTTCAATATTCCTGGTGTCTTTAAATTCTTACAAATATAGATTGTTATCCTTCTTTATTCAACTTTTGTCTTAAGTTATTATTGATTATTTTATGTTTACACAGCATTAGTCTTATCACTAATACCTACACTGCGAAACTACACACTATAAATTAAAATTAATATCATGCTAATATTGCTAATACACTTGACCGCTTATCATCCATCATACATGTCAGAGAGAGAAGCAAACAGCGAAATTGGTACCCAGGAGACCCTTTAAAGCTTCGGACTTAATACGTAAACCACAATGCAATTTAGGTATATACCTACTCAATGAATTGTCGGGTAATTGGGCACTCAATATACGCGGAAACAATATGCCATTATTGCCATTAACGATATTAAAGGGCTCATGTTACACCATATCGCGACAACAGCTAGTCGTATACAGTCAAGTTCTTCACACGAACATTCAAACATATGTAAATACGACCTTAAACCCATACAAATAAAGTTGCCTTCATATATTTTTAAACGTCCGTGTGTAGAGATATTGGAGAACTAAAATGTACAAATTGTGACCACACCGTAGTCCCTATGGCGGAACTAGGGCATCGGATCCTGGAATACCGATAACCCGCGCTATTTTCCAATCCCGCGCTGTTTTCCAATCCTGCGCTGTTTTCCAATCCCGTGCTATTTTCCAATCCCCCCGCTATTTTTCAATACCGTGCTATTTTACAATAGCGTGCTATTTTACAATAGCGTGCTATTTTCCAATCCCGCGCTGTTTTCCTATCCCGCTTACTGCGTGATCTCGCAAGATTGGCAGCACTACACAGTCTACACACACAGTAATAGTTTTGGCAAGAAAAATGAATAAAAACCGTAGTTATTCTTGCAATGATCTCTTATGACTTTGTTATTATCGTTTATAATCTTATGACATTGTTAACTAGTTTCATAAAAAAATCAATTCTTTAGGATGGAAAATGTGTGATCCCACAACCACATACATATTTGGATATTAAGATAGCCTGCGGGATTGGAAGCCTCACTGCAACGGTGGATGTGGATCATGTGTTGCGGTGCGACGCGTATCTACCGCATAGTTGCATTTCCAGCACACGACATAAAGAGGTCAAATATGGCCTTTCATGAACCGATTTCCTATGGCATGGCTTATTCCTTAGGACCCAAGCATGGATTTGAGAAGTAGATCCACCAAGATTTTTGATGTAGATGAGCAAAAACATTAAAAAATAAATTGAAAAATAAAATAAAACAATTTTTTTTTGTCGAAATTGTCCTAATGTCACATAATATTTTTTCCTTCTTTTGGTCTCAGAAATGCGTGGTTAAGATCTTTAGGGTTACTCGAGCCCACCGTGTATATACGGACGGGTGTACTAACAAAACTGTTGACGATGCTAAAAACTGGAATGGAAAAAAATCTAATCAAAATGTTTTTTTGTGATCAATGATCATGGTTCCATGATCTGCTGGTCATCATTACACGGCAAAATTACGAACAATGGTAAGTGGCCCAACAGGCCCGAGTGGTGACAGTAAAACAACCGTCAACGCGAACATAAAAATAATTTTGAACAAAAAAGAACCGACTTCATTTAGCATCCACCTTTCCAAAAGCAAATGCTCGAACTGCTGTAAAAAATACTCAAATCACCTTTAATAGTTACCCAGGTTCACCAGGTGGACCTTTAATAGTTAAAGAGTTCCCTCGATTTCTCCAGGATTCCATCATCAGATCCTGACCTGGTTACAATGGGACCAGCTGTGAAGTATACACTTACAAATAAAAAAATAATTTTCCAATGCGGTCCAGCCGTCTTCAAATAATCGGTGAACATACATAAAAAAAATTGCAAAAACAAAGATCTCGACGAATTGATAACCTCCTCCTTCGAAATCTTGAAGTCGGTTAAAAATGTACACTTTGTAAAAAGGCGACTGAATTTAGTCACTTCGAGGTGCGCAAACAAGTTTTTAG
The DNA here is from genome assembly GCA_947086415.1 of Pammene aurita. NCBI lineage: Eukaryota > Metazoa > Arthropoda > Insecta > Lepidoptera > Tortricidae > Pammene > Pammene aurita. The sequence continues at coordinate 9,021,606 of OX352289.1, read as the reverse complement.
CGTCATCTAGTTGGTAAATAATCACCCCTGGAAATAATCATCACTGTGTGTAAATTAATGAAGCCATCAGGAATGCAGGTTTTGCTAATATCATGTTGCAGGATGCGGTCTTCTAATTAAAATGTAACGTTGTCGAGAGGCCCGGAATGTATATATTATTTAACGCTTGATTTTAAAAGCAGTAATGGAAATGAAAAAAAAAAGAAAGTTAAAGGAATATGAAAAAAACTCAGCATATCTGCATGTACGTGCGTGTGTGTAATTGCGTGAATATTCAAAGAGTATAGGGGAAAAAGGTTCCAGACCATTTTTGCGGAATCAAGGGGAGCCTTTAAGGACGGGAAAGTGCCACGAAATCATGGCGATTGTCCGACGAGACCAACAGGTGAAATTCACGGCAGATAACACGAAAAAGAAACATAAAAGTAAAAAAAAGAGAAAAGAAAAATAAAATAATAATCGCATAAAATAAATCGAGCGTTTTGGTTGCGTCCCGTAAAAATTGCCTGTCAATTAATCGCGCAGCATAACCTGAAGGGATTAAATGCACATTGGCAACTCGCCAGGCGTTCGGTGAAAGCCGGTGTGGCCCAAACCACAGAATAAATAATACTACGTACAGTACAGGTTACGTACCTAAAGTGTACCTAGGTACCTAAACGTGACCTTCTAATCGATTTGACCAATCCTACGATTAATTTGTGACAGCAAAATCGTTTGATTGATTGATGTAATCGATTTTTTATACAAATTATACATTACTTCTTTTTTTTTTATTAAAAAAAAATAAAAATATAGTTTAAGTTAAAGTTTTTACAGTAGCTGTGCTAATAGTATCTCTTATTAAGTATTTTTGATACTTGTATCAAGACGTTACTGCTCTTCCACAGATGGTAGGTTACAATGATAATGTAATATAAAACAGTTTCATGAGATGCAAAATTAAAACAATAGAATCAATTAAACTAAATTGACTAATTCTAATATTCACATTTGCGAGCTAATATTTAATATTTTTAGCTAACGGATTAAAAATCGTCGGAGTAATCGGTCACTCGCTTTTTTCGCATCGAATAACATCAATAGGTAATACATTTTGGACATCCCTATGCTCGGGGCAGGGATAAAGGCATAGACATACTAGCCATATACCTGACATGGTATTAATAATACCAAGATTGAACGGGATGGTCTTATTAAACTTTCAATAGGCATGACAGAGAAGGCGCTATTATCGTTGGTCCTTGTCATACTCTCTTATGTATGATTATTGCTTACTTCCAAAAGGCCCTAAGTACAATATAAACGTTTGTTACCCTTCACCGCTTTTTAAAGGGGAACAAAGGAACCGACTAAATTATGTAGGCTAGCTACGGTATGCTTTCAGCCATCTTGAAATGCGTTTCCGAATTAGTCCGAATGCAGACCCACACACACACACACACACACGCACACACACACACACACACACACACACACACACACACACACACACACACACACACACACACACACACACACACATACACACGCGACACCTTTCACGAAACAGGCATTGGAATATAGGGAATGAGGGAGCTAGTTCAAACTGTAGGGGATAGCATAGCCCCACATTTATTGATGTATACCTATATTAAATTAACTTGTTACATTTGATACGAGAATGCGTATGTACAGTGATATAATTGAATAAATAGAATAGAGAAGTCCACTCAGCAATGCAATGCACGGCCACAGAATAAATGATAATTAAATTATACAGAATGGCCACGCTACGCCTCGCCTCGAACGAATTACCTCGTGGCGGCCGATTGGTAGGAAACTAGTAGGCTAATCCGTCAGGTTGGCAGCGCATTAATAAAAAGCAAAATCTCGTTGCACTGTTAAACGTCTTTTATGACAGCGGAAACAGCGCCGCCCTAAGACGCACGCACAAATTGAAGCGTGTACAGATGTGCCGTGCACACAAAGGCGCTCAAACGAGTTTTGTAGTATGACGTGTCCTCCGCCCTGTGGCACGGCTAGCGTAGTTAACGGCGCTGGTTCTCTGTGGAGCCAGCAAGCAGCAGCAGATTGCGTTATACATACATGCTCCCTCTGGTAGTTTGGCTAGTCTGTGGACTTGAAACAAGCCGAATGTGGACGAGTGTTTTCAGATTTCAAATGTGACACGGCTCCGAGGTGCCTATCAAATTGGAAGATTTGGAGTATGGAACATTCTAGTAAATTGGGGTCATTGAGAAAATAAATATGGCTTACCTATATCTGTGTGAAGACGCCGGCCTCAGAGCGCGATATTGGGGGGGCAAGAGGGCTAAGGCCGGACCTGATTGAGGTAATAAATTGATCACACTGGCGCCGCAACCGGATGCGGCGACGGTGTGCAAGTGTGACAGCAATATACACATGCAAAGCGCAGCATTGTGAAAGCCGCCTTAGGTACGCTTTTGTTGCTCTAATAGAATAATATTTTTTCATCATACATATAATACTTAATTAGGTAGTTATATATATTACGAGAAGTTGTCATGGACTATACCTATAGATATAATATGGGTTAATAATAATATTAATAATAAATTGAATCTATATTGCCGCGAGCGAAAAAGCGTTGGCCGCCAGATAGTACCTCTACCAAAATTACGTCACAAATAAACTTTGCTGACCATCGTCCTGACCTGATTCAACCTCTCTTGCATACAGGGTGCAACGTAAATAGTGGTGATCCGTTTAAGGGCATAATTGGTATCGTTTTGCGACTAAGAAAATAAAGAAGCAAAAAAATTTGGATGCAAAAAAATATTTTTTTCAAAAATGTCCCACAAGGTTAACTTTTACGGTTTAAAATAAGGCGGTGAAGTGCCTAGTTTATGGTCAAAGCAAAAATTAAAAACATACAGAAATTGCAGGCTCGATTTCGCAACAAAAATGTTGCATACAAATTCCATTTTTATTGTGGTACAAACTTTTTAATAACTTCAACAGCCATACAAAAATAAAGGCAAAGGTCCTAAACAGGCGAAACGCGACATCGGTTTTTACTATTTTTAATGTTGGTAGTGTTGGTACCTACCGCGACTTTTAACTTATCTCAAATAGCTTGCGGTAACTTCAGAAGAAAATTACACTTCCAACTTTTCAATTAAAAAGGTAGGCGGCAAATCTGGGCGTGTGTACCATGAACATAGAAAATTGTAGTTTGGACTAAATCTGTCTCTGTCACTCATGCGACAACACAAGCTGATACAAGCGATGAAGATGGAGCCTGTATATGATTCGAATCGCGATTCGATTTTCGTTGGCTGTTTTAATAATTTTTGAAAAAAGCACTATATTGGACTCGGCGCGAAGGGCCATTGCTGGCTTCGTATTAAATTAAACAGACTCCTCTAAAGTCGTCCGTTTAAACATAATACTCAGCCCGCAATGGGCTACTTCGCCTCCTCGACAATAATGTACTATTTTTGGTATGGGATCCGTCGTCCCTGTCGGTCAACCCTTCATACGAAACCAATTTTTTCCCGTGAATTTTTTTCTTAGTTTTTTGTAATTAGAATAAAATACCAATTATAATTATTTTTGCATGTTTTTAAAGTTGGGCATTCCACTCATACAATAGATTGTTATTAAATCAAATACAAACATTGAAAACATTGAAAAATAAATCCAATAAAAATAAAATCGAGCCCCGGCAAGGCGTATCGATGCAGGTTCATGTCCTGCTGGGTTGATTATTTTTTCAATGTTTTCAATGTTTGTATTTGATTTAATAACAATCTATTAGGTACCAATTATGCCCTTAAACGGATCACCCAGCATTTTTGTCACACCCTGCATAACATTATAACATTGGTGCCTCCGAATATTCAGAACGCGCTTTGTCAATTGATTGAGCTACTGTTATGGAAGCGTGTCCAAACTCTGCCACACCACACAAAACGCCGTAACAACCATTGGCAAGTCCATTTAAATTTGGACCTTATCGCGCTATAGAGTAAGATAAACAATTGAATGGATGTTATGCGTCGGTATTGCAGTCAAACGGGTTTTAGGCTAGGATTAACTGGGACGATTGTAAAGGCAATTGAATGGTTTGATTGTGTCAAAGGGAGATCGGTCTTAATAGGCTGGGACAGGTAAAGTGGCTGCCATATTGCATTTTGTTATCACAGACTAAATGTAAATACAAGGTATAACAAAAAAGCTGATGATCCGTCCGGGCATAATTGGTATCGTATTCTCATTATAAAAAGCTAAAAAAAAATTCGCGCGAAAAAATATTAGTTTTGAATGGAGCGTTGGCCGGCTGGGACCACGTGTCCCATAAACTTTTTTATCTACACTCACACTGTAAGTCCTCCAAAACGTGCTCAAAAACGGTAGGCAATGGCTAGCATTACCACAACCGATTTTACTATGATAAGCTTTTTATCTGTGGCAGTAACGTAATTTTAACTTTACATGCTCAAATATTGATGTGCTATGAGTTTTGATAACATAATGTAAATCCTGTGCTCCTTCCTGACCAACGGCACGCGCCCGCGCGGCCGCCGACACGCGCCTCCCCGACCGCCGGCACAATCGAGTTGGCCATGCCGGTGCAATGGCGGTCATTCTATGGTTTCCGAGCACTTAATTTAATATATATAACATGAGTGTAGATAAAGCAGTGTATGCAACTGTACGTAATTGGGCCTTATTACGTAAGAGTTACATAAACTACAATTTTTCGCGGCCAAATTTTTCTCCTACTTTTTTAAGTCGCAATACGATACTAATTATGTCCTTAAATGGATAACCAGTATGTTTGTTACATCCTGTATACACCGCATTAACATCTTCATCTTAAAAGTTATTCTTTTGTCGGTGGTGTGTCTTCCGGCTATCTCTATCCCGCGTCAGCTCTTTGAAATTTTGATAGTTTTGATACGGCATGGACCCCACTTTTTCATTCACTGCGTCTATGTAACAGCGCCTGGGTTTGCCTCTACAAGTACTTCTCTTGTGTTCGGCTTTAGCCGTTTTTAATTTTTATTGAAATATCATGGAACCTTATTGATTCCCCGTCAGTGATGAGATGAGTAAATAAATAGCTGACTGACATATAATAATCGTCACTAAAATTATATTAAGTATATCCATTTTCAGGAACATACTTTATCCCATTCCACCCTGTATACAAAGGTCAATCCATCCTCTAGTGTCGGACTAAATTGGATTAAATTGGGTGATTGACCAATCCGAGCTGCATAACTAAGAGTGACGTTTGAACCTGGGTCTAAGCTCCTCGTCTTCCTTGCTTTACCAGGGACGAGATAACAAAAAGACTGAAACACCATGAAATAACTCTCTGTACAAAATCGCCTCCTAATATTAAATGTTACCTAAATAGTGGTGATCCGTTAAGAGTATAATATGCATGGAGATTATTATTCCTTATTTTTAACCTATCTTTGGTATATAATTTAGTGACCTATCGTATCCAGTTTAATATGCGATTATTCGAATAATTAGTGCTAAAAACGATGTGCTAAACGTAATCAATCGAGTTCATTAACTACGTCAACACACTTTTAAAAGCACGTAAGCGCCATACACGTTATATCTAGTTACGATCTTTCGCTAACACGAGACCCTCACTAAGGCACAAGCGTACGTGAATATTTGCATGATAATATCACATAGCTACACGTAATAAGGGTTGTTATCCCGTGAACAAACTCAGATAGGATAATTCTGTGAAAATGCAATTAGGTACGTAACTTCGTATTTCTTATTTAATTCATAAGTTAATAACACTTTTTACTTAAACGGTTAACCTGATTAAACAGGAATTATATGATTTATCGTGATAATTTGAATGGTGAAAGATTCATAGGTAGAATATATTGGGCATTGGATAATTGGATCCATTTTAACAGAGTACAGAAGAAATAGTTCTCTTTTTGAAATGTCAAACTGTGATGTTACGATATATGACAAAATTACTACTACTTTTATTATAAACGTATAAAAGCGCCACTAGAGTAAATCAATTTTATTTAGGAAAATGAAACTTAGATTAAGTATGTACTTTGACGATATAAAAGTGATTGTAAAATGCTACTTGAACAAATGATTTTTGACTTTGACTTGACTTGAATAATTCGAACTTTTGTCTTGGCGTTGGTTTAGGGACTCCCTGTATAGTCAAACTTATTTTAACAAATTCATAGTCCTCGAAACTTCCCGCACGCCACGCCCCTTCGCGAACTTTCCAGTATCTCCACTCGTCCTACTTCGCGGGTCCTTTACATTCACTCTTTGAACGATGCAATTCCATTCATTCGTTCGCTTTCAGCCCACTGCATTCATGCGGTAGGCAGTGAGTCGGACGCAGATTTGTGCACTTCATTGAACATGACATCGCGGTCTGACTAAGTGATTTTTGAAGTATGAAGCGTTTAGTGAACATCGCGCTTCTAAGGGATTAGAGCAGCGCTGACGGAAGACACTCCCATTATAAGTTTGCATTTGTTTGACAGACGCGGCGCCGTACGCACCGCCAGCCACCGGTAGAGCGGCCACTCTGATTTCACCTTATTCATTCAGTAATAATATTGTAGTGGCGACTTAAAAGTTTTTTTTATACCACGACGGTGGCAAACAAGCATACGGCCCGCCTGATGGTAAGCAGCTACCGTAACCTATGGACGCCTGCAACTCCAAAGGAGTCACATGCCCGTTGCCGACCCTTTACAAAAAGGAGGATTCACTGTGTTGACGACTAAAGGAACAAGAAGGAATCGAATCGATTCTAGCATTTAAGACTAATTGGTCAGACTCAATGCCCTCTTTTTAAATATTTAGTTCACTATAACCTATAATGTAGCTTAAACGCAGGCACCAGCATGAATGATGAACCAAGTATCTTATAATTTATTGACTTACACTACATATCTATTTGCAATAACGGGACTTAACCGCGTATATATGTCTAAAAGTGTTATATGTTCCTTGACTCTTTCTGCTATTGTTCTCTTCGTTTGTCCGATGTAGGAACTACCACAACTGCAATCGATCTTATAAACGCTAGGTGACTGGAAAGGGATAACGTCCTTCGGTGACCTTAGATTTCCCCGATTTTTGACAACGGTGTGTACACGGTCCTTATAGAGTACTTCTCAAGTACTGTACCAATCTTATCCGTTATCCCTTTTACATAAGGCAAAAATGCTGGTTGTCTTGACACATTTGGACGCTTCACTCTTGCCTTTCGTCTGGGTTGCCATTGACACTTTTTCACCTTATACCCATTCCACCTAAGTACCTCCTCTAAGAATATACGACATCTCGCTCTCCAAATATTCAGGGTCACACAAATCATGTACTCTGTTCACTAATGAGCTGACAACTGATTGTAGATGACGGGGATGGTGGTGAGAAAGAGCGTTTAAATACCTGTCTGTGTGCGTCGGCTTTCTGTATACGGTATGCTTTAGGGTTCCACCTGTATGACCAATCACTTTGACGCCCAGAAAGGGTAAACTGCGCTGTGCTTCCAACTCTTTCTTTTGTCAAAAATTTCCGTGACCATTTTGCAATAATTCGGATGAATTTCACCGATGCAGAGTCGAATTTCCATTTTCCTCCTTTAAAGCATGGGTGGTTGTGGACTTTTAGGATACCCATTACGTCATGACTCTGTTTAGAGACAGTTGAATATTTTAGGAAAATGGATCTCATTCATATTTACTAGGTCGGTCTCTCGGACTACAGGGTTTAATAACCGCGAGAGTCATTATGGGGATTTCCTGCAGGAATAGCAAACTTGAATCGAAATGCTACGTGTCTATTGTGGCATCTTTTTGTAGACCATGTTTTAATAACTTTGATAGTGTAGACATTTTTCAGCCGGTCTCTCAAACTATAAAAGTTTAATTAATGGACGTATTTATGGACTCTGAATAAATAAAAATATTGACATAATTATAGCAACGCGATCCAGTGTGGAAACAATACCTGTAAAATATTTATTACATATAAATTATTTATTAGGGAATTAGTTTAGGGATAAAAAGTATATTGAGTCAATCAACAGGTTATTTAATTACCTGTTTCCCAAATGTCATCCAAATCCGATCGGCCATTTCTACGTAGCAAACTTGGCAGCTGCACTGTCCCATCTGGACCTCGTAGCACTCTCTGGTTTTTCATTATCATCTGCTTTCCCACTAGGTACTACTACCCCAGTAAGAAATGCTTATCTATATCCAGTGACATGTAGCCATACGATAAATAAATAACGTACCTAGGTAAAGAAGTAAGAAACATCCTAGCATGGAAATATATTTACGTAATATTCTGAAATGTAATTTAGGTAAACGTAATAAATTATAAGTATTTACTTAAATACATATATATGTATAATATATGTTTGTGCTTTTATTTATGTATGTCTGATTAGTATTTCGATGTTCGTGTTTTCAAAATAAGTTGTTTGCACCTCCTATTGACTTTTTCTGCATTATCTAAGCTTCTGCGCTACCCAAAGGTTGTCTGGAAGAAATCGCTCATTAGCGAGAAGACCGCCTGTTGTTTGCCTCTTTTTATCAAGTATTTTTTTTCTACTGTGCTGTTTTTTTTTAGGTGTGCAATAAACAGTGATCGGAATAGGTAGTGCCATTTCGGGTGAATGACCTTAAACATTGTAAATAACATGGATAAGACTTGAGATTCTTCGATTCTTCTCACAGAAAATTTTCTTCAAAACACAAAAGTTAAAAAAATGACATTATAAATACATCATTTATTTAAAATTACTTTTGTTTAACAGTTAAAATTAACAATAATACAATCATAAAATAAAACACGAAACATCAATATCATTATTTAAAATAAAATAAATAATTTCAAAGAAAGTAATAATTAAATTATTACTTTCCTTAAGTAATAATTAAATTATTACTTTCTTAGAAATTATAGTAGCAAACCATATTTTTTATCAATATTTTCTACTGTCAATCTATTTCTTTTGCCGTCCGATATCTAACTGAAACCACATTTTTCATACTTACGTTAGGCATACGGTTCTTTAAAACATTTTTTAAACCAAACACAAACTTTAAATTTTCATATCGAATCCCGGGGTTACTCGTAAAAACTATATCCATACTAAGCTTACGCACCGAAGTCCCGCGAAATGGCACTACCAATTCCGATCACTGGCAATAAAGCATTTATTCATTCATTATCAGGTTATCCAAAAAATACTTCAAAATATCATTAATAATTTTGAACAAAAAATAACCGACTTCACTAAACATCCACCTTTCCAAAAGCAAATGTACGAGCTGCTGTAAAAAATACTCAAATCACTATATAGGTGCGCCTATAATAGTTGAAGAGTTCCCTCGTTTTTTCCAGGATCCCATCATTAGATCCTGACCTGGTTACAATGGGACCAACTGTGAAGTATACTCTTTCAAACGAAAAAATATTTTTTCAAATCGGTCCAGTCGTTTTCAAATAATCGGTGAACATACATAAAAAAAAAAGCAAAAACAAAGATCCCGACGAATTGATAACCTCCTCCTTCGAAATCTTGAAGTCGGTTGAAAACAGGGATACCGAAATTAAAAACCGTTAATTTATATGAATATAATACCGGTATTTGATCCCTGGTTATGAGACTATAATCAGCCCTTTGGTGTGCAGGGACTAGCCAACTATAAGTATAAGTATATATGTACTGATAACAAGCATGCTAGTAAAAATTATATATACATACATAACAATAATTTTGAACAAAAAAGAACCGACTTCACTAAACATCCACCTTTCCAAAAGCAAATGCTCGAGCTGCTGTAAAAAATACTCAAATCACTATAGGTGTGCCTATAATAGTTGAAGAGTTCCCTCGATTTCTCCAGGATCCCATCGTCAGATCCTGACATGGTTACAATGGGACCAACTGTGAAGTATACGCTTTCAAACAAAAAAAGAATTTTCCAATCGGTCCAGCCGTCTTCGAATAATCGGTGAACATACATAAAAAAAAATAGCAAAATCAAAGATCCCGACGAATTGATAACCTCCTCCTTCGAAATCTTGAAGTCGGTTGAAAACATGTACACTAATAAACTCCTCTATTGAACCACAAGCTTGTATCCTCAGCCTTATATTTCACTTTACAAAAGCCGCCTCGTCGTATCTCGTTAGCGTTCGGAGTGTCGTAGTTGTCACACCTGAGACGAGACGAGCGGCAATTGACTCGTCGTCACGTTGCGCACTTTATTTCGCAGGCGTCGAGACTTAACTAGGACATTATTAAGACAAGATAGCTGTATAGTTGGACACGTGACTAATAGAATCACATATAACAGTCGATAATATACTCACATTTATTAGAAAATGTAATGGGATTGGTAGGAGCCCTATTGTAGGACAGAAACAAAATGGTTTTTAGGGTTCCGTAGTCAAATTGACGGAAACGGAACCCTTATAGTTTCTTTATGTCCGTCTGCCCGTCCGTTCGTCCGTATGTCACTATAAGACGTATCTTAATGAAATGAAATGAAAAAAACGATGTATTTTGTACGCCGCTACTTAGCTTCGTAGTAAAATTGATGAAAATAGTATTTTAAGGAGTATTCCATAATTGTAAGAATAAAAAACCGGCCAAGTGCGTGTCGGACCACGCATAGGAGGGTTCCGTACCTTCAATGGAATAAGAACCAAACTAATACCAAAAGGTCGTATCTGATGCCTATGGAAGAAGTTTTTTGGAGATAACTCAAAAATGGCTAAACCGATAATGTTCAAAACAATTTTTCGTAGAAAGTATATGATAAGGCGCATCTCTTCAAATTTTTTCATAATTTTGAACTTACGGTTCAAAAGTAGGGGGGGGGGGGTACACAACTTTTCTGACTTTCGAAGCGATTATTTCAGAAAAAATTTTATCGATTGATGTGTCACATGTTGATATTTGGTTAATTTTTTATTTTTATTTAGTTACCTGTATGGAGCGCCTCCCTCAAAATATTTTTATCTACACTCACATTGTAAGCCCTCTAAAACGTGTTCAAAAACGGTAGGCAATGGCTAGCATTACCACAACCGATTTTACTATGATAAGCTTTTTATGTGTGGCAGTAACGTAATTTTAACTTTACATGCTCAACTATTGATGTGTTATGATTATGAGTTTTGATAACATAATGTACACGCTCCCGCGCGGCCGCCGACACGCGCCTCCCCGACCGCCAGCACAATCGAGTTGGCCATGGCGGTGCAATGGCGGCCATTCTATGGTTTCGGAATACGGCATTTAGGATAAATAATATGAGTGTAGATAAAGCAGTGTATGCAACTGTACGTAATTAGGCCTTAAAACACTCGTGTGATCTTATTATGAAACTCACCTTCGGCTCGTTTCATAAAACCACACTCATGTTTTAAGGACCCTTATTACGTAACAGTTACATAAACTACTATTTTTTTTAAATTATCTACATAACTAAATAGCTGCATACAAAATACACCTTATGTGTAAATTTTATTTAGATACGTCGTATAGTTTCCGAGTAAAATGCCTGTGACATACGGACGGACAGACAGACATACATGACGAATCCATAAGGGTTCCGTTTTTTGCCATTTGGCTACGGAACACTAAAAATATTACCAAATATCAACGTAATGCACATCAATCGACAGGTCTTTGTACGCAATGCAACGCAAGTAACGCAACGCAGAGTCGGCAACGCGCATTCGATACCTATGGATTTGCAGGCGTCCATAGGCTACGGTAGCTGCTTACCATCAGGCAGGCCGTATGCTTGTTTGCCACCGTCGTGGTATAAAATTGGCACAAATCGCTATACCTAATGGTCTATGGCGGTTAAGACCATTGTGCGTTCGTTAAAATATTGCATATATATCAAAATGGCGCGCAGTTTGGTTATTCAGTTTTGATCTATAGTACAGCTCACAAAGCACTAGGTTATTCAACTCGTAACCTAGCCGGCAATGAGTACGTAATTCAACTCTTCGCGTAGGCGGGCTGACATGCAAAATTCAAGTGACACTGTGGTCTAATTCGCCTTAACAGCTCGTTTGTGGCGCGGTTACTAATCTTTCAAATGCTACTCATTGCTGTTTGTAGAAAGAGGAATCCTTACATTCCTAACGCTCCTCCTGTCACAACTTATTCAGAGGTCTTTGACCTAAGATGTATTTCCAGGTTCGACACGATAAATAATCACTTTTAATGTGTCTGGGTTGGCCTTTTCAACCGACTTCAAGATTTCGAAGGAGGTTATCTCCTCCTTCGAAATGTTTTGGCAATTATGTATTTTTTTATGTATGTATGTTCACCGATTATTCGAAGACGGCTGGATCGATATGGAATTTTTTTTTGTTTGAAAGAATATACTTCACAGTTGGTCCCATTGTAACCATGTCAGCATCTGATGATGGGATCCTGGAGAAATCGAGGGAACTCTTCAACTATTATAGGCACACCTATAGTGCTTTGAGTACTTTTTACAGCAGCAAGAGCATTTGCTTTTGGAAAGGTGGAGGCTAAGTGAAGTCGGTTCTTTTTCGTTTAAAATTATTTTATTTATAACAATTTCATAGCGTAAGTAATATTCTAACTACTCGTATTATTTGTAACGGGGTATTTACCATGTATAATGGAGTCACTTCAATATACATGATAAATAACCTGTTGTGTTGCGTTGCGCCAAATAAGTAAGTAAGTAAGTATTGGTACGGGATTTGATCATGAGACCAACGGATTTATAGTCGAACGTTTTACCGCCAGGCTACCAAAACTTCTTGGGATAAATATAAGTACTAATAGGAACTTGCGCGTAGGAGGATCTGCTTTCTGCTACTAGTACTACCCAAGTAACACAGGAAGCATTATAACATATGAATAGTTAACTAATTTGGAACTTAAGGACCGTATAAACTCTTATATACGTTCACCGAGCAACTTGTCGCATTATATGATGCTTTGAGCTGTATAACGGTTGTATAATGGCATATCTAAATGCTTTTGTAAAGCCTTTAGCTTTAGTGCAGCAAACCACAACGCAACTGTACAGCTTTTGACTGTTTAAAAGCACTTAAGTGCTTTAGGTTCTACAATAGCATTATATAATGCTTAAGCTGTATAACGGTTGTATAATGGCATGTATAAATGCTTTTTTATAGCCTTTAGTTTTAGTGCAGCGAACTAAAATGCAACTGTACAGCTGAATGCTGTACAGTTGCGTTTTGGTTTGCTACACTAATGCTTCGGTGTGGTTTAGTGCCTTAGGTTCTACAATAGCATAAATAAATGCTTAATGCTGTTTATGAGCATGAATATTAACCATTATAATGCCACGTAAATCCGGTATACAGATTTCAGCTATTTTTAATGCCTTAGGGTGTACAATAGCATTTATAAGTAGGTAATACATTCCTAATGCTGTATAATAGCAATAATATAAACCATTATAAAGCCAAGTAATTCAATATAAGGGGCTGCTCATTAATTACGTCATTTCAAATGGGGGGGGGGGGGTCTGGACATCGGATGATGGTGCATGACGTAGGAGGGGGGGAGGCGGTCATTCCGAAGATCACATCATCAATGTGTAGAAAAAGGAATGAAAGTCGTGTTTCTATAAACTGCTTAATGCTATAACATATTATCAACGAAATAGTTTTTTATTTTACAATTAAGCTTAAAACGCCTTTTTTTTAAATGACGTCACTGTATTTGGCAGGGGGAGGGTTGGATGATTTTAGGGGGGGGGGGGGGGGTAAAAATCATCAAAAATTGATGACGTAATTTATGAACAGCCCCTATACAGCTTTTAGCTGTTTTAGTGCCTTAGGGTCTACAATAGCAATTTTAAGTAGTATTATAATGCTTAATGTTGTTTAATAGCATAATTATTCACGTGTAATGCTGTAGGCATAAATAAGGCATTTTTAAGGGTCACTAAGCTGCTATTGGACTAAGAGCTAGCCACGTGAGATATGACACAATAATGAGAGCAACAAAACCCGTCTGGTTAGACTGCTATACTATTCTTATTGCTAGATCCTGGCATCTGGCAGCTTTTAATGGGTGGAGGTCACAGTGACAGACTAGCAAAATGTTTTAATTGGAAAATAGTAATACCAAACTAGGTAAAAATTGCCGAAGTTGACTCAGTTATAAAAAAGGACAGGGCCTATATTTTAAGGGGCTCCCTGGCGCCAACAACCTTAGATCTGATTCCCTTAGTTTTCTAATGATTGATATAGCTTATCATATTATCAGTAACGGCTTAAAACAATATAGTGTCCTATATTTACTTCAATATTCATTGTCTTCGAGATATTTGACATCAATCGGTTTAGGTTAAAAAAGTGGTTTTATGGTCATAAATTTTGTTTTAATTAGTTAAAAATTAAAATCTCTCTACAGTTTTTAGAGACATCAAAGAGGATCCCTAATACTCGTATGTAGATTACGTATATGTAAGATTCTTTATACCATTCGAATATCGATAAAAGTGTTTTTTTTAGACCATATTTTAAAAATATCATAAAAAAATAACGGCTCATTTATTTCAAGATCCGGCTCTACAGAATGGAGATAAAAGATTCAAAAACCGAAAGTTGTTTGCCTTATAATTCTATCTGTAGTGAATATGTTGGAATATCAACTCAAAACTGGTAAAAAAAACGTTAGACCAAAAAATATTGTGTATTATTACCATACATCGGGGTTTTCGGTGCGGGAATGTTAGACTTTAGCCAAAGAGTAGGCATCAACTTAAAAAACAGAATGTACTCTAGCAGGTTTCTACCTAATGAATAATTGATTGAAAAAATCATAGGTATATACAATTTATATGTAATAGCTGACTATTATGTATATATATTGTAGGTACATATACCTATGATTTTTTCAAGTATTTTTTGATTAATTCATGTAATGACTGATCATTGTCAACCTCTTCAGTTAACCAAATAGTTCATAAATATCGGACGTCAAGATTAATATTTGACACTTATTATACCGTGTCTTTGTCTTAGGTAGATCTAGTTAATAAATTTCGAATATGCAATTGCATTTTTAAAATACTATATAATACTCAATACAAACATGCCTCTAAGAAAATAAGCTCGTATCATAGTGTGTATGCTATTCACAGAGAGGTAGTTATTCATTAGGCATAATATGATATTTTCTCAGACTAACCTATCAGTTTATCTCTACTCTTTCTCAAATCGTTCCCGCACCGAAAACCCCGATGTATGATTATTACGGAAACAAAAACAGTAGGCGACAAACTATGAACTATATTTTATTATACATCGTTTGGCACTACTTTCTCCCAACATAAACTTTTGTATAATTTCTCTTAATATTGTATAGTATTTGTATAGTTTCTCATAATATTGTATCAAACCCAGATCTCTAGGATTTATTTTCTTGAAATGGTTTGCATTCTTTGACCTCCACCACTTTAAAGCTGCCAGATGTCCAGATCTAGAAATGAGCATAGTATACCAAACTGACTAGAGGGGTTTGGTTGCTCTCATTATTGTGTCATATCTGACGTGGCTAGCTCTCCGTCTATATAGACCAACGCCATTTTGTAAATAATTTATAACCTAAAAATTAAATAATGCCGACCTATTTATACAAGGAAAATACCTATATAATAATGAAATAACTTAATTTAAGACTGCTCAACCAAAACTATTATGTTAATAATGCAAAACTCGTTCTATACGAGGATTACACAATTGGTTTGTTTATTTGACGCATATCTTTTTATAATATTTTATAGCAAAACCACAATAAATCAAAGGCGCGTGAAAATTTTCAATGAAACTTATATACACATTTACAGTAAACTACATTGCGCAGTAATATTTGAAGGATATAATAACGTAAAAGAGTCAAAAACTTTTATAAATTTTGTTAAGCAAACAAATATGACGTGTCATTCATTCAGTTTTTTGTACCGTCTTCGTCCATTTTATATTGCGAGACAAAGTAGTTAAATCACAACGTTCATTGTATTATAACATTTGTTGCGTCAGTGTTAGAGACGTTTTTGCATTGACGTAAGGTTTATTTTACTACACTCTTATGCTAGTATAATGCTTTTGTATTGCGATTGGCAAGTTAATCGAGAGTACTAATGCTTCTTTACTGCGATTAGCAAGTTTTTTGGCCGTATTAATGCTTCTTTAATGCGGTTGGCAACTTAATAGAGCGTACTAATGCTTCTTTAAAGCGATTGGCACTTTCCATGACAACGATAATGCTAATAGCGCAGACATAAT